>JAGFMF010011596.1:3071900-3147896 GCA_019455555.1 Galemys pyrenaicus | reverse complement strand
CAGGGAGGCTGCTGAACACCTCACCAAGCTGCAGGAACTCCCCCCCCCCCTAACAAAACAGTCATCCTCTCTAGAATGCCAGGGGTGCCAAGGTTGAGAAATAATGCTCTGAGACAAGAACATAGTTCTGCGTGCGACTCAGAACTCCTATCTCCTTTCCGTTTGAAGAACCAATTGTCGCGACCCACTAGGCACAGTCGAGATCCGTGTGAGGAGTCTGGGATGGGTGGGTGCGGGAGCCAGTTCTTGTCCGGCGCTGCCGACAGTACTTCTGCCATCACACCTTCAGTTTCCTGCCCGCCGTTACTTTTCAAGTGGAACGTCATCGTACAAAGGCACTCCAAGGTGCGACGTGTCTCCTCACTCAACTCTCATTTACTGTGTCACACGAAGTGAGAATCCATTCATAAAACTGCATAATTCAGCAGTTATTTCACATGGGGCCACAGACGAGCCACCGAAAGTTCTGCTATGCTAATGGGGCCCAGGTGCCCATCATGTGGCTCAATGAATACTCGTTCAAAATGGTTACAAACCCTCTGGAAGAGTGACTGACTAGCCAGTTTCCTAAACTGACACAGAAGGGGACACAAACCAATACGAACCCCCAAAAGATGGAGGGCAACATAAGCATGCTGTAAACGGACATCAAAATGCCGAGAAGGGCCCATCTGCCCATAACCCATGAGGATGAGCGGATTCTTTCTAGTAGTCATGGTAGGCGAATCCAAGCTCTCATTCAGCTAGCCCTGCCTAGCCCGGATCTGCCAGACAGCTGGTTAGCATTAGAGACACTGTCCATGGCTACTCAACCCAGGTTCTCTGTACGCATAGCTGATTGGCCAGAATCATAATTGGAACCATAAACTTGGCCGAAGCCACACTCTGCCCTAACCAGTTGAACTCATCAATTCACTACAGGGCCACTCGAACACAAAAGAGTAGACCAAAACAGCCCTAATGACATTCCCTCGTAGAGATCCAGTTTACATAATAGAGTTGAACCGGGTAAATCTATGCAATTCAAAACCTCCACCAAATTCAACCATTATGTTCCATGGAAGACGCATTTGCTTTAGTTCATTCTGTTCTTTACCTCTGTCTTTGTTTTTCTCCTTTCCCAGTGAATCCAGTTTCTTTCTCAGAGACTTCTTTCTCTTTTGTCCATCTGTAAATATTAAAAGAACGAAAAGTTGTAACAGCAAGCATACAAGTGATATTTTAGATTATCTATAGCTACACTTGAGCAAGAGTATTATTTCCCACTTACTTCATTCATAATTTGGTATTTTAAAGTGAGCAATGACTGAGAATACACAAGAATCCCTAACTTGAACTGTACATAACCAGAATCTTGGTGTATGCTCTTAAACTTTGTTTGAGCCATGGAAAGTACAGGAAACTTACCTCCTTTGGAAATAATTTAGCTTTGACACGTACATATGTTTGCTTTTGCTGTTAAATGAGTTTCTTTCTAGTCTTTGTGTCTATGCAAAACAATGTCCATCTTGAGTTGGATCTCCATGAGGTGAGAGTGAATGGTACATGGCTTTGACATTCATGTGCTAACAGAGTACAACTTGATAAGGCAATGGAATTGGGGCTCTACAGAACTCAGGTCTAATCACTGCTGCACCATTTACTGCCTGTGTGACTTTGGATATGAATCAGTGTCATCATATATAAAATGGAAATTTCATGAGACAGATGTGAGAATTAAATGACATGCACATAAAGTACTTAATGGGAAGTGGAACACATATGCATGAATTCAGATTCACTTTCATTCAGGTGATTGCATAGCATTCCATAGTCTAGCTACACCATAATTTAATTAATCATTTCCCCACTGATGGACATTTGGGTTCTTTCCAATTGTTCACTATAATCAGTAAGGCAAATATCCTTTGAGAATCACATACTTTGAACAAATAGACTTACTACATCTGGTTAACTTGCTAAATAATAAAGATACCACTCATATTAGTAGGCAGCTGCAATTGAATTCCTGGGATGTCATCATAAAATATTGGCAGTAATTGCAAGAATGCATTTCAGGGTTATGCAGCTGTCAATGTAACGTGTGTGTGTGGGGGGGGGATGAATCGGGAATCCATGTGGCGATCGCGTTGGGTAAAAGCGGCCTATTTTTTTACAAGATACAAAAAAGTATAGTCAAGGAATAAACTTAGGCTAATCAAATTTAAAGACAAGACTGATATCAGGAAAAGACAGAGTGAGCATTCTTAAACAGAAATTAGCTATCTTGGTCTTCAAGATTCTTGGAGGCAAAAGACATCGTGATAGTCAGCAGGCACATTCAATCACGTCTCCTTTTCAAAAAAAAAAAAAGCTAAGAAATATTTCAAGTACGATTCTCCTCTCAAATGGAAGTAGTTCAGATTCAGATTCACTTGCAGCTTTGAGATTTGTAGGGGAAAACGATGTCAATCAGCTGGAATGCAGCAAAGAACCACCAGTCTTTCACGCGCATGTCCTTATCACCATCTTCTAGACGGCATGTAGCTGTGGACCTACTACAAGCTGTTAGAAACTCATGCAGACAATAAACACACCAACTGCTGAGAGTCTAGTCTGTTCTCCAAATGGGACTGACCATCACTTTGTAACACTTTGCTTCTTGCTACTTTCTATCACCAGGAGTGTATGCCTTTCTCTCTTATTCAGATTTTATTTTAATTTTGGGGTTCTGATTTGCTCTTCCTATGTGTCCATGTTCTACTTACTCATTTCTCTTCTAATAATCATATTATTTTTATGGCGGTGACTATGGCATACAACATTGTTTCTGGTCTGGGGGTGTGTTCGCACCTTTTGAGGTGTATGTGACAACACTGTGCCCACCATCAAAACACACCCATTGTCCACATATCCCAATGGATCCAGTCTTCAGAAAGTCCTATCATGCCTTCATCTGAACAGCTGACCCAAAAGAACAACCTGTATAATGAAACTTAAGAGATTTATTTTTCATAACCAGGCACTGATCTTAAAATGAAAACAAGTTTTCAAAGTACCAGAATACATAGGGGACACTTTCCTTCAAGACAGAATGATTTTAACCTTCTTTTAGATCAGGGAAGGATCATATACACAGATGTGTATAAATATAAATATACAATTTAAATAATACTGAGTTGTCAAAAAGTCATGATGCATTTTTACTTGTGCTCAATCAGTGTTTGAGAGGGGTGCATAGGGGCAGATATCGGGGATGAGATACTGAAAATCTCATCTGCAAAGCAGTTATTTCACATGGGGCCACAGACGAGCCACCGAAAGTTCTGCTATGCTAATGGGGCCCAGGTGCCCATCATGTGGCTCAATGAATACTCGTTCAAAATGGTTACAAACCCTCTGGAAGAGTGACTGACTAGCCAGTTTCCTAAACTGACACAGAAGGGGACACAAACCAGTACGAAGAGTCATGACAGATGGTTCTGGACGCATTTGTAAGACGGTGGGTGCCCATTTGTGAGGTTCATTTAGACTCTGCCCTTTCAGAAGCCTGGGCGATGGACAAGAAGATGCGAAGGCTCACTCCTTAGTGAGGCGGTCCAGGAAACAGGGTGCGTTTGGCTATGGGACAGGCCATTGCCATTCTAAGTCTTTCCACCCCTCACTTGCAGCGCTCCGTAGACTACATGGCTGGACAGGAGAAGAAATCGACTGCACCGGGATCTGAAATGAGGCTGAGACTCATGCAGTGTCTGCTGGACAAAGCGCTCTTGTGACGCTGCTTGAGACACAGGGTGAGAACTCACCCCATGGGGGGTAACATGGCCCCTGGCTAGAGTCCCAGTGTAGCCCAGAGTGATGGACAAAACATGCACTCTCCTGCAAGAGTTTGGTGAGGTCACAGCCACACCTGCACCTCTAAGCTCCTGGAAAGGTGGAGGTCGTAGCAGCATGGGCCTCGCCAGCTGCACACCCTAGGCTGCAGACACGCCGCCCTGGGCCCTGCACCCATTTACACTACCTGGCAGGTGTTGGAGCTGGTCACACCGTCTAGCCTAAAAAGAAGGTTCTGGCTTGTTTCAAGTCTTCAAAACATTCCTGCTGAGAAAAGACTGAAGGAATGCTCTTTGGCGTCACGTCCCCTGCTTTTCCTGACCACAGCTGCCTCACTATTTACTTAGATCAGAAAAATAGACTCTCAGAGAATACAAACCAAATGAATGCAGTGAGGGGAGTTCAGTGAAAAAGAGAGGGAACATGGGATCAAAGGAGAGATTTGGGTGGCCGAATGGAAGGGGCCCTGTAGAAACCACACACAATCTACGCCAACGTTTCTCATGCTTGGCACCAGTGACGTCAGGCAGAGAACTCTTGCCATGGGGCGCCCTACGCATGGCAGGGTATTCAGCAGCATCCCAGGTCTCCATCTATCAGACCCCAGAGCACCCACCCACCCCTGGCTATGATGGCCAATAACGCCTTCGCAGGGGCAAAATTGGGCTGACTGAGACCCACTGGCTTGCACAGTTGTACCTGGAGACCGGCTGTGCATGTGCTCGAGCCATGCACCGTCCACACCACTGAGCCTTCCACTTCCCACTGGACGAGGCACAACATAGACCTGATCTCTGTTTCTTTGGTGGTGGTGTTTTTTTTTTTTAATAGAACGATATAAACATGTGGCTGGGTCTTTATCCGTCAGGTTGAATTGGGGGCGTGCTAACAATTTCCTGCCGGTTATAATGAAACGTTGAGTCTGCTCGTAGTTGCCCTTCTACCAGACTAACGCGGCTGCGTGGTGGGGAATAAAGCACGTGCCTGGGGGAAAGAGCTTCGTATTTCTTTGTATGAAGTCCTTTCTTTCTCCTTGGGAGGGGGCAAGATCAGGCGGGGATTAGCACCCGAGAAGTTGTGTGGATGAACTCTGATGGGAGCGGGAGTGTCTGGGGTTTGGCTGTAGACCAAAAGACCGTTTGGTTGGAGTGGCTTCGGCATGCACAGAAGACTCGGGGGACACCAGATTTAACAGTTTTTAGAGGCTAAGTAGGGCAGAGGAAAAGACTTACTGGCCAGCCTTCCGGGAGCCAGAACACGATTCACAAAGGGGTTATAGGAAGACAGTTTGTCAGCAAATGGAACCACTCAGCAATGGAATGAACTACCTCAAAAAAAAACACAAAAAAACAAACCACTGTTCACTGTCTTGTATCCCTCACTCTGGGGAGAGCTGTGCCGTGAGAAAGGGCCATGTGGTGAGGAACTGGCAGCAGTTCCAGACAGCAGCCATGTGAGCGAGCCTGGACACCGCCCCTCCAGCCCCAGTCAAGCCTTCAGATGCCACAGCCGGAGCTTCACGGCAACCGCATGAACCAGAATCGGCACCAGAAAAGTGGGCTAAGATATGTCCAGTAACTGTGTGAGAGAAGAAACATTTGTTGTTAAAAAAACAAAAAGGGAGAACAGAAAAAGTGCCCAGCTAAAGGCACGTGGTATCCCGGATGGGGTCCTGGAATGGAAAGAAGACATCAATGAGGAAGCTGGTGAAATCTGAATCATTCTGCAGTAATGACCGTAAGGTGCTATCTTAGTTGTGACAAGCGCACCAAGGTTCAAGAAGACGTTCTCATCTGGAGAAGATGGGTGGGGGCCAAAGGGAACTCTACTAGCTTTACAACTTTTCTGTAAATCTAAAAAAGTTATTCCATAATTACAAAAATTATTTTAAAATGTCCTTTCTTCAGGCACTGAATGTATTCAAGCAAATGTACACAGGGGTCTAGTGTGTGAGAAAATGGCGGCGGCTCGCTCACTGATGGCTTTCTGAGACACACAGAACTGGGAGGTCAGCTTGACAGCAGAAGTTTCTAATCTGGCTGAAACTACTGAAATCATTTCCTATTCACATCTCCCTGATCTGAAAGAAAACATGTGTGTAGGCCAATATAAAGCATCCAGAATATCTGCCATTCTGGTATAAGATGTTTGCTGGTGAGGGAGTAGACAGATGAGAGACCTGGTCAGTTTTGTTTTGATGGCCCCAGTGCTGTTTTCATAGGTGGCTGATTAGATAGTCTTACTTGGAACCTCTGATTTCTTAGGCTCACTAAGTCTCTTTCTGTGTAAGTTATCCAGATTTGGTGTGTGTCATGTAAACTAAAGAATACTGACTGGAGCAGAATTTTTTATTTTTCAATACCTATGACTGTCTTGATAAACTAAGATGCTATTTTATAGATAACATATGTGAATTAGGTGAGTTATATAATCTGTAGATGTCTTATAAAAATGTTTACTAAAACTGTATTTTATCCTTCACTACAATTAAATTTCATGCTTTAGTCTCACTCTTTTGCATTTTTTCAGGTCTCCAGCCACAGACCTCCCAAAAATAAGGCAAGAAAAAAAAAAAACTAAACCAAATTGCTTATTTGCAAACGTTCATCAAAGAAGTAATAATAGTATGAGTGGTCCCTGGAAATTGAGGGCTATTGTACCCCTACTCCAAGTCTGGTGCTTCCTAATGATTCATTCCATCAATGTCAGTTAATTTGGACCAGTAAGCCAACACTGGAAAACAGAGAGGGATCAAGAAGGACTAGATACAGCTAGTCAAAACTGTATCTCAAGGAAAGTTGAGGTGTACAAAGAAGTCAGTTGCCACCATCACTACTCTCAATAAAAATTAATTCAAAATTGCCCCTGATTCTATGAATTGCCTGCTCCATATTCAAAGTCCATCTCAAGAAATGTAAGAGAGACAGCCTTGACAGAAAGGCAGAAGTAATTGCCCTGGAAAATGGCCACTTCCGCTTGGCAGGGGCTGTGGCAGCAAGCCCAGGAAAGAGAATCCAGTGGAATCAGTGTAATGTTCTGGTCTAAGATTTCAATCAACTAAGATTAGACTCTAGAGATGGAGGGGAGTTGAAACAGAGATCTCTTCTTCATTCCTACAACAAGTATTCTATGTTTAGGGATGCTGTACTACAGAAAATAATGAATCTCCTTGACTTAGGATATTATTTTCATTATAATAGCTCTCTGTTCAAATATCGTCACAAATTTTGTGATTAAGTATATGTAGGTGAGATAGAGCTAGGTGCTATAAACCCAGGTGAATTGGTGCTATTTATGTATTTGAGACACTCAGAGTTTACTGCTAAACTCCAAGACACAAATACCTAGAAATCTCTAGGTGCTCAGAAGCAAGATGGCTGCTCCCAACTCTGCTGGGGAAGGTTAGTATTTGAGTTCAGTCTCAATGAATAAGGCTATCCTCCTCAGGGGAAGGTCTTTGTATTGTAGTGGTCATTGCCCCGAATACATCACATCACATCACGACTGCTAAGTCTAGGAAATTTTTTCTTTCTGTGTATCTTCATCTGCTTAATGTTTTATTCACAGTAATCCAAGCAAAAGTTCTATTGGTTAAAAAAAACAGATGAGAAAATTCAAGAGTGGTTTGATAGTTTAAGTGAGAGCTAAGGTTCAAGAGAGTGACGAATAAGAATTCTGGAAGAAAAACCACCTACATGGAGAAAGTAGGAAGCAATGCATTCAAGTCCAAACTGGGCCCACCATTCATTCAACTTGAGGTCTCAGCATAAATATATATATTTCTAATTTCATTTTCAAGAGATCATTCATGCTATGGACTATTCGTTATCTAATCAAATCAACAGGTCAGAGTTTCCATTTTTATATCACCTTATTCTTAGCAATTCTTCCATCAGTCTTGATTGAAACAGAGGCAGGTAGAAACAGGGTGGAGTGACTGAGTCATTTTTCTTGGTGTAAATCCCAAAGAATGAAACTGTTTCTTTATCCTGTTAGCATCTTGTGGGGTAGATTTTTCAAAATCCATTTCCAAAGCATCCATGTTGCTCATAGAGGGAAATATTTATGGTATTCTTAAGCAATACCGATGCCTCTCCTTAGAGCTGAGGCTCCCCAAAGTACTTGTGAAATGTACTAATCCCCACAGTTTACATGTTGAAGTGGTGGTGAGATTATCAAAACTGTGGTCAGAAAATAAGAACATTCTGTGAGCCTCTCACTGTTAGAAAGGGCGTCAGCTCTCGGAGGTCACCATGCTTCCAGCTAAATTCAACACTAAGAAAGCTTTTCCGTTTTGGGTAAATTATTTTGGCAAGGTAATTAGTTCTGAAATTTTTTCCTCAGGAGGGAAAAAAAAATCCTTGGAGGACCTCAAAACAAATCACTGAGATGTTTGATTTGTTGAGCATGTCTCATTATTCTATCAGAAGGTGAGGCAGGGAAACTGATCGCACGGCTTGGCTGCCATGGGTTTTAAAGCTCAACTATGGTTTTGCCTCCACCGGGTGTTCTCTGTAATCACTACTTTGCTGTAACAACTGGTCAGGATCTTGTACTTGCTGTCATTTTTTCCACATTCAAGTGCTATGAGTTTAAAAAAGGGGGGAGAGGGGAGCTATAAGTTCATGTTCAAAGGAGGGGGGTCCTGCTGTTCTCTTTCCCTGAGCTAAGAGCTAATCTGTTCTTCCAGGCTCCTGAACCTGCATCTTCTGTGGCATCTTCCTTAAACTGCAAACACTTTTAAGTCAGTCTAGATAGGCTTTGTATATGCAGAGACAGGAATTTTCAAATATCCCAGCAAGATAAATAGCCTTTGGCGAGTCATTTCTTCATGCTATATTTCTTTCCTAGAGTGTAAAGGAAATGAAGCAGGTAGAAGGGCAAAGAAACAGAAATCACTCCCCCCTACCCCCCAAAAAAATACTCATGATTGTTAACACTCAAGGAAATGAAACTCCAAATTATGGGAATTTCACCAATCATTGTTTTAAAGCCAAAGCTTGTAGTTTAAGACGAGAAAGTTGAGTCAGACAATGGAAGGGGCTAATGCCTTTCTTTTGACAGATGCTGCTTCACATGAACAAAGAATTGAATATTCTGAAGCCATAGACTTTAAACCTTGGGAACTCAAAAATTCTGCCAGTCCCCACGAAAATAGTTCTCACAGGTTCGGTAGCTGGTCAGATGATGCAATTCAACCATAGCATACCTGTTCATACAATATGTCTATACCATAAAGACTTCAAGCAGTTCAAGGAGTCATCAGAACCCTCATTCTTTCCGTTTCCATTCTTGCGTCTGATGACTCCTTGAACTGCTTGAAGTCTTCATGGTACAGACATATTGTATGAACAGGTGTGCTATGACTGAATTTTTAACCCATTCCCTTCAATGCCCCGAGCAGCAAGCAGTCATATACAAGTCACTGTGCTAGACACCAAGGCAAATAACGTCTCCTCCCTATTGCTCATTTGCAAAGGCGAAAGATGACACTGCTGTCACGTACACCAACAGTTTCTCATCTAAGGGCATCTTTATGCCATTGCCCCTGCCCTTTTCCTTATTTTGCCTAGGGAAGTGCTCACTCTCCATGTGATCATGCATCTTGGCGTGAGGCCTCACCCCAGGCTTGGGAAAGGATTCTTAGGTCAAACCAATTGGGCTGATTTACTTCAGTTGGCCAGTTTTGATTTGGGTACTGGCAAGTGTGGTTAGTGGGAGGGAAGTCTCCTGGGAGGCAGCAGTGACATGGTTCTCTATCATGGAATCAACACCTGCGGAAGAGTCACTGTGTTTCCCTGCTTCTTCATGCTGCCAGACAGCTCTAAGAAAGACAGCTCTAGAAATAATGAATTGATGTGTTAGGAGGGGTCTAAGGCAAGGACGATAAGAGGAGAGAGGTCAGGTTGCAAAGAAATGTAAGTCAGTAAAGTCCTTAAAGATAAACATCACTAAGTTTTCAGTTACTAACCCAGAGAGTAATAATAAAGCTATAACCAGCCATATGGGGGCTGACTTATTAAGGTTACCCATTTAATGGGTATAAACTGCAAGGTGGCACCAGTTACTTAAGTGCCTCATGAAAATATTAACTTTTCCTTCTTAATAAGTGCCACCAAGGGAATTTATTATCTACTCTGGAAAAATATTGGGCCTTGAAAAACATAAACATTAAAACATCTGAAAGTTACAAAAGTTTGAATATTGAAACATTAAAATTCTATTTAAAACACTCAATTATTATAACATAAAGATAAAAGAATGAAGAAACTGACATGAAGAGCATGATAGCATTGCTCAACTGCATGGATACTAACTACAAACTATTATATCAAGTTAATATTAATCTCTTAAACCAGAGGTCACAAGCTTTTTCTGTAAAGGTGCAAATACTGAATCATTTGGGTTCTGTGGGTCAGGCAGTCCCCAACACAACCACTCCACTCTGCTGTGGTAGCACAAAAGTAGTCATAGACAATGCAGAAACAAATGGTGTTAATAAAACTTTGTTATCAAAAACAGCCAGGGGACTGGATTTAGCCTCTGGGCTGGAGCTTGCCCACTCCTGTATTCAGTGAAGATTCCTTAAACGACCTCTCTAGAGTTTTCCTTTCAGAAAATTTTTATAGGCACCCACTTACCAAATTTTTAAATAATCTTGAGGGCTTGATTTCAAATTATCTTGAAATTCCGATTGGCTTAAAAGACAGTATTTCATTTCAATGATATTTAGTGCCTTTGTTTAGCCCACAGGGAAACAAAGAAAACAGCAAAGATGGAAGCTCCTATTCCTATTTCAAGAATGGCACATTTTATATAATGATCAAGTTTACTTTGGGGTCATGATCCCAACAGAGAAAACAGTGCAGTCTTGAAATCTTTGCAAGGTGCCAGAATATTTCCGAAATGGCAATGACAAAACTTTGGTTCAAGATGCCAAAGGCTTGTGCAATGCTAATTGCTGCTTTGACAGAGATAGATAAATATGAGTAGCTGTGATCAGCAGGGACACGACCTTGGAGAGAAAGCTACATTGTCTGGACCACAGAAGCAGCCACTTGTGAACACAACAGCCCTGAGTGCACGGCTTAGGAACCACACAGCGCCACACAGCAGCGCGACCGCTCAACAACTGACGTGGTGAAGGCACTGGCCTGTGGTGGTAGGCCTCAAGAAAACTACAAAAGATCCTTCAGGGGAAGCTCGGTGCCAGGCTGGCTTGTACTGGAATAGGTAGAGGCAGGTTCTACATGAGGGTCAGCGAAGGTGACTGGAAGGGTGGCCGCCACCGCTCTACCCTTCCCTTTAACTGACGTGCGCATGTTGCTCTGCTGACTGACAAAGGCCTCCTGGAGCATGTGGACATGACACTGTAGTAGTCCCTGCTAGCGGCCTCACCTCTTGAGAGCCTGAAGCCCCATGTATCGACCTCCTTCAGACGAACACCCAGTTTGGGGTGAGAGAGAGCAGCGAGGCAGTGCAGAAGCCCCCGCAACTGGCTTCTGAACAGAGGGCACTAGGTGCTTTTCTCACTACAGATTATGACAGACATTTGAAAACTACCACTCAAAGACAAGCAAATCTGTGGTGCATTCTCAGTAAAGGCAGCAAAATAATGAATTTCTTCTTTCATATAGAAGAGCATTGTAAATGGCTTTCCTAGTGACAGTGGGCAACAGGGGGGCTCTGGAATTTTGGTTTTCATTGCTTTTCCAACAAAGGAGCTGAGTCTGGTTCGAGGGGACTCTGGTGTGTTACGCATGGTGGGCAGAATGGAGAGAGGCCTCAATAGAGCAAGCAGGAGATTGACGGCTGTAGTCAAGGTGAGACATAATGATGGTGTAACCTAGGGTGAGGGCACACACAAGAAAGTCATACGGTGATGATGGTAGGGATGATGTGGCGGCGACAGAAGCCGTTACTGAGTGTAGCAATGTGAGGAGATGTTTGAAGTCATCATGGTTATCACTTTGTTTCAAGATCACTTCGGTCCCATGAGACCATCAGTTAGAGTTCTAGACTGGGGATGGGGTGAAGCAGTAGGGAGACGCTCATGTCTCAAAATCGTTACTGGAGATACTGGGGGGAAATGAGAGAAAGGTGACTGATGCCCTTTTGAGAGTAGAGTAGCGTGATGGAAAGAGCCTCTCTTTCAAGGAGACCCTGCGTGTGTTCACACAATACAGGCGTTCCCTTCTCAGGTATGTGCGGAGGAGTCAGTGTTTGAGTAGGCAGCGAACCTGCTGACTCAGAGCAGAGACAAATGCCATAGGGCTTCACCCTCGTGGCCACCACAGAAATTCCCCAGGAAGATCACAGAAAAGGTGACTGTAGACTAGTGCAAGCTACAACTCGCTCTGCAGCTCCCCTCAGAGACACTGGCTGTGGGTCCCCACGCCTGGTGTGTTCTAGCGTGACTCCTCGGCGCCCCTCGTTGGTGGCGGCTGCTCCTGTCTATCGACAGTGGAATCTGTGGATTTTACTTGCGGTTTCAATTGCATTAGAAGCTTTGACAAACAGTTCCAGCACACCACCTCTTCAGCTGGACACCGCCAGCCTGACGGCAGAAATGGGACAGTTACAGTTTCTCTCTCGGGCCATTACATAAACACCCAAGTCTGATTCCCTTGCCCACCAGGCTGCCCTAGTTTGTGAAATCAACATTTAAAGCACAAACCCAAGATTGCTGCAGTGTTAGCCTACCGAAAATATCATTTTTCTTGATTTCCTGGAGTTGTTTACTTGGGTCTCACATTGCCTGAGGGACAATGCTGAGGGACGTGATAAGGAAGCCATAGAATTGAGCAAGTTGGAGGCATGGGGGAACTCTTTTACTTGACCATGTCCACATTTTCTTAAACTATTAGTCATTCTTCATTCAGTGATATTGTTTTCAAACAGTCTTTCTCAACTGTGATATAGAAGTTAAATGGAGAAGGAAAAAAACAGCACTGAAGAAAACACGGACACGCATTTCTCGCTTAGGGAACCACCCCCTTTAAATACTTAGTTCACAGCACCGTGTGGCCGAGCCATGCTGCTTACAGTAACTTCCTGTGCTAATTATGGCAGAAATCAGCCACTCTCTTTCATTTTTACCTTAGACCTGAGATCAGCAAATTGTTCTTAAAAAGGGCAGACAAGAAACTTTAGAGATTCCGTGACACAGATGCACTTGCCTCGCGACACAGATCTGCCACTGTCACATGAAAGAAGACACAGCCAACATGTAGGTGATGGGCATTGCTGTGTCCTGCTGAGACTTTATTTATAAAAAGTGACAGTGAGTTGGGTTCTATCAGCAGAGCAGTGCAAGAACCCTGCCTTAAATCGTGTGTATTAAAATGTGACCAAAGTTCCATTTATTGAGCCTAACACAGTGCCTGATACAAAAGAACTCTGTGGATGGCTTCTGAATAGAGGACAAGTTCATGCAGGCCAGCAGGTTTTGCTTCATTTCTCAACTACGATTTCTGCATTTGGGGGCCAGTTGCGCTGTTGAGATTGGGCCATTTAGAGACTACAGGGTCTGATCCAAGAGCTTATGCCAGCAGCAGGCTTTTGATCAGACAGAAGTTGTCCCTGGCCGCCTCCATGGGGCAAGTGCGGGCTCAGGGGAAAACCCTACAGATAGAGTGGCCTGCCCACAGCGGGCATCCCGATTTCTACCCCTAAGGACATCTCAAGGTTCTCTATGCATCCTCAGAGGGCCCTTTTCAAAAGAGCTTAAGTCAGGAGTGACAAATGAAGTTCATGAGTCATCTGAAAAGACCGATGCAAATCTTACTAGTTTTTAACGTGCTTATCTCCTGACCCAGTGGATACAGAGAGGGAGGAGCCACACAAGGTAAGGAGCAGAGACCCCTGTGGAACCAAGTCTGGAACCCCACGGCCAGGTGCGGTGGATGGCGATAGAGTGAGAAAAAAGAAAGGAACCTTGATGGTGAAGGCATTGAGTAGTTAGACTGTCTCAAAGAATGAGTGTCTCTCAGAAACATGCATTCTTTGGGGTAGAATTATTGGGTCATTTAAAGCTTAGACTGTACAACTGTACAACAGCCACTTAAAATTTCCAAGGTTTAAAACTTCCAAGCCAAATTGCCTTGTAAGTTGCTGAGGCAATTTTTAGACTTTTGCCCACAGAACTCGAGCATCTGTTTCCCCATAAAGTCTTCACACAGCTTTTGGGTCCAGGTCAATCTAAGACCGAAAAAATCCCCTCGATGTTTGCATTGCTTTACCGAATATGAGGGCGAGTATTCTTTGCAATAATTATAAACCACCTGTATTTCTTTTTCTGTGAGCTGCCTGTAATTGGCCCGCATTTTAATGTTTTTTCTCTTTCCTATTAATTTGAAATAAAGCTTTATAGTGAAGTTAGCCTTTCATTTGTCAAAGGTGCTATATATACATTTCTATCACCTATTTGTTTGCAGCATAGGTGATTTTTTTTTGAATGAAATGAAATGTGTGGTCCTTGTTCCCTGTGTCCTGTGTCTGGGCAGTGCCTTCCCTGATATAAAAATACGTAAACAAAGCTATGATTTCTCCTGGTGCATTTGGTTTCATTTTCGATCGACGTATCTTCCGCACCAACTTGTTTTGGTGTAAGGAATAAGGTCCCAATCTAGCCTTTCCTTCCCAATGGCTAGCACATTGCTACAAATACACCAGTAAACCATCTTTTCTCCTCTGACAAGAAATACAATACTAACATGTCATAAACTCCCATGTTTATTTCGGTTCATTTTTTAACTATCGTAGCCTCGCTGACTGTCTAGTGTGAGGTGGTGCAACATTCTTTTAATTGCTTTAGGTTTATGACCTATTGTAATAAATGGAGAGGGTCGTTTCCATTCGATCTCTGTATCAGAGCTTCCCCTGCCCACTCTCACATAATGATTCGTCCAGATGACATTTCGGTCAGTTCAGTGATACGCCAAAAACAAGCACCAGTGCTATGCTTTCTGGAGTCACATTCTGCTCACTGATGACATCACTGGCATCTTTATGTTACTTTTTTAAGCCATTTAACTTATTCAAGTAAAATATAAGTCTTTACGTCGACTGCTAACTTCCTTTTTATTCACTTCAGGTTCTAAGGTCTGGGATTAGAATCATTCCCTTGGGGGGCAATAGTCATTTCTTGGGGCAGCTGCAACAAATACTCACACACTTAGTGGCCCAAACACCTCAAATGTACGATCTGACATTCCTGCAGGAAATGTCCCGGGGGACTCGGGGGCTAAAGCCACACCGTCAAAGGGCCGCATTCCTCCTTGGAGACTGGAGGGGAGACTCTGTCTCTTGGCCTTTCCTGCCCACATTCCTTGGCTCATAGTACCTTCCTCCTTCTTTAGAGTCAACAGCATCGCATCTCTGAGCCATTCTTCCAAAGTCATGTCTTTCTCTGACAGCAGTTGGGAAAGTTCCTCTGCTTAAAGTACCCATGTGATGGTTCTGGGCCCTCCCATGGAAACCAGGATAATCTCCCTATCTCAAGGGCCTTTCGGGCTGTGAAGTTCCTTTTGGCCAGTGAGGTAACATCCGCAGGCTCCAGGACCAGGTCAGAGTCCTTTTGGGAGGCCATTACTCTGCCCTCCATGGCTCTGTTCTGAACTCACGCGTCCCCCTCTACCTCCATGACTCAAGTAGAAACCCCGAACTCCGGTGAGAAGAGATTTGCTTTAATTCGGGCTGAGGACTTTAAAGTGCAAAACGATGCGCTTTGCGTTAGCAATGTTTAGCTACCAAGGTGTGTACCTCGCCACTTGACATCCCACTTCAAATGGCGCCGGGCTAGGTGTGATCTGGTGGCGGTATCTGCATGGTGATGCCTGATGGACGGAGTTCGAATGGGACACAATTAAAAGAATAAGTTGTTTTTAAAAACCCCAGTTACTAATGTCAGCAGGACCTCTGGGGTGGCTCTGCAACCTTCTGTTCTGTAGCTCTGCTCTCCTGCACTCTTTCCTCGAGCTACAGGCCGTCCTTCCAGCCCCACTCCTAGCAGAGGTAGGTGCTTCCAGCATTTCTGTGCATAGAGAGGCAGTTCCATGTGCTCCCCCACCACTCCCTAACTTCCTGTGTCCCTGCCCACATAACCGACAGTGATGTTCACCTACCCCGAGAGCTCAAGAGTAGGTCAAGCCCCTCCTTGTGCTCTGGACCCAATGCTTGCAACTGCTCTGGGAAATGACCCCGGTAACTTCCCACCCTCAGTCCTCAATTCTTGCATCTCTACCACGGATTGCGGCAGCTGGTGAATATGCCCCAATACTGCTATCTGGGCCCCCCAGCACTGCTCTCACGGAGGGATGGTGCCCTCCAGATACCCATAAATCAATCCTCAGTCCTAAAGTGACACAGAGCAGAAGTGGGAGATGGGGCAAGTTTCCACCTCATCATACCACTGGCCCACTTTACGCTCTAGACGCTGCTGCCCTATTTCTTTCCCTGGGTCAAGTATTTGCACGGTTAATCAGACTCTGCTTAGAACTTCCACTGGGGGTTTTCATAAGACCAGTGGCCACCCTCAGATGAACGCTGCCATTAGATACACTCAGCACTGGCCGTGCATTTGAAGGGTTTCGATGAATATTCCATATCTATAATCATGTGCCCCTTCAGCAGCTTCAGAACTCTTGGGTGATGTGTCTGTTTCCACTCAGGAACAGAAATCCTTCCCTCCTTAAGCACAGACATTATTTGTAAATCGTTAGTTCCATTTTGATAGAAAATGTAAAAAAAATCAAAGTATCCCCTGCAGCCTGAACATCTTCAAACATCTCGATAGTGCAAATGTTGCTTGGAATGTGCTAGGAACCACATCGTTTCAGAAATAAGCAAGAGCCAGAGCTTCCAGCAGACAAGTTTATAAGATTGTCTGCTTGGTAAAGGTCATTTACTTAGTGGACGCTCTAAAGAGCAGGAACAAAGAGAAACATCAAATTAACTGGATTTCAAAACAAAGCTACAAAGAATATTTGTTCTGATACCTTATCTGATGTGCTTTCAGTCCAGGTCTCATAACTCCAAGGCCCGTCATCCCTCACGCAGAGGGTGCTTGCCAACAGCATGTCTGTTTCCCTTCTCTAAGGAACTGAAAGAACATCTGTGCTGGCAAAAACGAGACAGAACTCTCGGGTCCCACCTGGGCCTCTCTGCGAGTTAGCAGGGAAGGAGGCCCCAGGCCACATCCCCAGGCTGCAACCAAGCCCAGGCAGGCGGCGGTGCAAGGGACCAGCAGCACGCAGCCTGGTGGTGACCGGTGACCGCGTGGCACCCTCTGCCCGGGGGCTTTCTTCCGTTTGGCCTAAGGGTCTCTCTGTGCTAGACCAGCAGGACCATTCGTCTGCATGGCAAGGTGCTCAGTCTCTCGACTTGGGCACTTGGGGATGGCAGTGCTCGGAGTGGGGGGGCAGTTCCTGTCTATCCCTGTCTTCCTCCCTCCACGGTATGACAACGGAAAGGTAGCTAGACACTGTCGGATTTCACCTGGGGAAGAGGAAGAAAATCATCCCAGCCTGAGAACCACATTCTCGGTGTGTGTTTGTGACTGATGTGTAAATAACTTGGACTGTTTTACGAATGAATCACGAAGCATCCCCTCCCAAGGAAACACAATCAAAATTCTACAGAGACTGAAACGCTCTAGCTTGAAGAAGGCTGTTCCCTTCCCGCTTCCCTGATGTTCCAGGCAGGCCAGCCAAAGATGCTGTTTACGGCAGGCTTGCCCTCTTTGTACAAGGCCATAGTGTTCACTCCGCCTCATACAACGGACACAAATTTAAAGGTACTCTCATAGAAAGCAGTAAATGTTCAAAGACAGGCTTTTATCGATTAAAGGATCTCAAATCCAAGCTTCTCGTCTTGGCTGGATTAGGGTCTGTGTCTGTAGGAACCTCAGCAAACAGGCCTACGCCAGCACCGCGGCAGGCCAGCGCAGCGCAGCGCAGACGTGCACGTGCGAGGCCAGTCAGAACGGGTTCATGCGGCCTGGTCCCTGCGTCCGGGTTCACGGAGGGTCAAACGACAAGATGAACTTCCATAACGTTTTTCTATTATTAAATGTTGTTATTGTTAAAACTCTTTTCAGCTGGTTATTTTGAAATCATGTTGAGACAGACGCGGTTTTTCGCCTAACCCTTAGGTCGACCTGGACATTCTCTGCCATTGGGCGTTCTGAAGCCATGTAAGACCGCTGAGATCCACAGGCCTCCCTCTCGAATGTGCCAGCTGGCCTTTCCTTTAGACCAACATACCGGTTGACACAGAAGTCACCCCACTTGAACGTGTCTTTCAAAGTGGACACTCATGCCAGCGCCGACCAAGAAGCTGTAGCTTCCTTCCTGTGTTCATGTCAGGCGAGAGACGAGACCGCGGCCTGCGCTCGGGCCAAACAGATGTTTGCCTCACCGCTGCCCATGGATGCAGAGCGGCCTTACCTTTGGGGATGGTGATCTGACAGCTCAGGTCACAGTCCTGCTGCAGCTGATAAAAAGCCACTTCCTGCAGCCGGGCGCGCTCCAGCTCTGAGAGGCTCTGGATGGGGACTGACCTCAGCCGCACGCTGCGGCCCGACATGCTGTTCCAGGTGAAGTCACCCTGCAGGCCAACAGGAAAAACAAGAGTGACGCAGTTCATCTACTTCCCACAGCCCTCATGCTCCCCAGTCAGCAATCAAGTCAAACTCCATCTTGGCTTCCAACACTGACTCGAACCCCCGCCTCTGTTCACTGTGGCTTTTCTCAGACAGCAGTGACCTCCAAACCTCACCTGTCTGCAGGGCCACCTGATGCCACGTCACAACACACGCACAGAACAAAGGAAACTATGAACTATGTGCAAAGATGCTCTGGGGCTCCTGCATCACCCCTTTCAGGAGAACATTTTGGAAGTTTTTAGTTTTATGTCTCAAGAACAGGAAGAACTGCTGATAACTGGATCTGGGTAGAGGAGGTGAACGTGTGTGCTGCCGAGGGCTTCCAATTCCTCCCTGCACAACCCCATGGGGTGACTGCCATATTTAATAGTGTAGCAACGTCCTACGATAATGTAGTCTAGCATATTTATAACACAGAACATAATATTATAACTTGTGTTATGCTTATGACAAATGCTTGTGATACCTTTGTATAAGAGGCACTTCTGCATGATACTAGTGTTATAATAATATATGTCATGTCAAGATCACATAACATAGCAGGACACACATAACATAACATAACCTAATAAACGATGAAACTTGAGGCAGTGAAGTTAAGTAATCCTCACAAATCAGAAAACTTACAAGCACTGGCACCATCCAGGACTGAAGCTAAGAACTCGTGCTTTGAAAGTCTCCACTAATTGTAACGCTGAGTGTCTCCCGACAGCACTCTGACGAGCTGCATTGATGGTGACCAATAAGAACAGCATATTCTTACAGAGACGCCTGATGCTAACATGCTTCATGTCAAAGGCTCAAAGCGAACCGGCCAGTCTTGAGAGCACATTCGTGCGCACACACGCAGGACTCCCCTGGCTACAGCACGTAAATAGCATGGCCCTTGGCGGCTAAGAAACAGGATGCATAGTCCCTGAAGTCACCCAACATCCCCTGAATGAAGAGGACTTAGTATGAATCAAGAGAGAGGGCAGAGCACCAGCTTTGACAGGTAGCTACTGTTTTCTCAACCATCAAGAAAATTCCAGGGGAAGAAGTGCTGGCCCACTCAGTCACTGCCAAGGACTAGTTGCTGATGGGAGGGATGCATAAGGAGTCCCATGAGACGTTACTGTCCTCACCACTCTCTCACAGGGGAGACAAAAAGGTGGGCCCGAGACACTCTCCTTCCCTCCCATGCACAATCGCCGGGGGCTTCACTCCCCAGACTGAATGGCCTGATGTAAATTCTTTCTTATTTTTTTCTACTTTATCTGGGATTTATTTATTCATTTACCTGTTTAGCAAAGAGAGATAAGATATGCTAGGAGGGACAGAAAATGAGCAAGGTTAGTGTGGGGGAGGGGTGTTGCATGTTCAGAATGATAGTGACCAGCCAGAAGCAGGGGCCAGGCTGGCAGTGGGAGCGGAGGAAAAGGATTTACAGTTGGTGATTGAGTGGCCAGGAAAAGCCTCCCAGAGAAGGTCACGCTTGAGCAGGAGTTAAAGGAAGTGAACGGCTGGTGTTTGTTTGTCTTGCCATGTAGGAATTTGCATCATGGGTAATGACTGTGACCCTCAGGTGTGGGGGGAGGCAAGGAGCGAGCTTTGGGAGTGGGTCTGGGGAGGGGCGGGAATGAGCAGGCCCGGGCAGAGTGGCCGCTACAGTCCCATTTGGTAGACTAGAGGAAATCCTTCCGGGTCCAGCGCAGTGGGGGTTTTCTGTTTTCTTTCTTTCTTCTTTTGGTGCAACCAGCTGAAGCACAACTTCGACAGTAAGGAGATGAGGATTCAGGCTTTGGGGGTGGCCATCACGTACCCCTTTTAAGCTTTGGGTATGACAATGCTCGGTGTCAGGGAATCGTTCCCCATGCCCCCATAGAAGCTCCACATGCACTTGACTTTTACACATGAAATTGCGATACTTCAGGAACCAACTGCTATTTAAAGTTTCAAATTTAAGAGTCCTCACAACAGGGAGGCAGGGAGGCTTCGTCAGAGAAGGAAATGCGACAACAGAAGCAGAGGCCAGCAAGGGCCATTTGAAAATGCTGGTCTGCTGGCCTTGAAGGCGGAGGAAGAGCTCAAGTGTCAAGGTCAGCAGGTGGCCTCTGACTGCTGGAAGACCAAGAGTCTCCCCGAGAGCCCCCAGCAGGAGCGCAGCCTTTGATTTCAACGAGTGTGACTCTGTCAGACATTCGACCTCCAGAACTGTAAGACAGGACATTTGTGAAGTCTTAAATTTGTGGTAATTCCTTGCGCCAGCAAGAAGAAACGAGTACAGGAGGAGTAGGAGGGAATATTAGAAAAGGAGGTTGGCGGAATGAAGGGGAGTGAGTCCAGCTCAGTGTTCTCCTTAGACACTTAAAAAAAGCAGGTCTCAACCTCCCTTCAGATTTTTATCTTCCCACTCCCTGGGGCTGAGGTGCAGCTGCCACTATGAATGATTTCACCTGGGGAGATCCCAAGACAGGAATTCTCGAAGCACGTTGTCCCCAAATAACCAATAGATGGTGCATACGTCAGGCTTCGGGGTCACGCGGTCTCCACCAACAGTTGAGCCCTGCCAGTGCGGTAGTCCCAACCAGGGATAAACCAGAATGCCAAGAAACACACCGTCACACACCAAAATTTAAATCACATCCAAGACAAGACAGTCCTCTTTTGCCTTTTTCAACACTGAAAAACATGCAAACCACTCTGAGCTCGCTGGCCACACACAGTTGGGCGGGCGGTAGACTGGATTGGGCTACTGGCTGCGGCTGCCAACCCCCCAGAGCAAGAGATCAGGGTGATCCAGTACCTTGCACTTATTTGTCTGGCATCTATCGTCGAATGCCAGAGGCCCAGTCCTTGGGTCCTGCATCGTGACTGAAAACTATTAGCGAGGCTCAGGAGGGCCAGGGTCTGGCTGGTTTACTGCCCTGGTGTGCCAGTATCCAAGACAGTACTTGGCACTGAATAAATATTTGTCAGTTTAGGGGCCAAACGAATCATACCATGAGTTCTACATAAAGCCGAAAGCCAACAGGGCATATATAATATTGGATCCCATGTAATACTGGAAGACTGTCTTCTGCATCTGAATAAACTGCTAGAGAAAGTCTCTGAAACAGAGTCCATTGCTAAGCCAAAAACAGAAGCCAGACTGTAAGGACAAAAATCAATGCAGTAAGACCAAAGCCAGATTCGTGGCACCACCCCCTCTTCTGAGCAGGAAGACCCGCACACACAAAGTTACCTGTGACCCTTACAACATGGTCACACAGTGGTAAACGAGCACCCAGAAGAGCACCAGACCCAGCGGCACAGCCTACACTGTGCTCTGGGCCAGCACTTTTCTTTGGTGACTAAGGATCTCGTCAACGGTGACTCAGTTTAAGGCTCGCCAGATCTAGTCTTCTAGTCATCACAGGATTCTTTTTTAAAAGTTTGAAAGCGGATGATTTCAAATCTGCTTTGATTTCATAATGGCAGTGAAGCTGAAACTGAACCAATGTTTCTGGATAGACAGTTGTGAAAATATTCTTCAGGGGTACATTAAGAAAGGCTAACACTATGATACAGAAGGCTATAGCATGGTGGTTCTTGGAGGTGATTTTGCCCATTCTGGGGACAGTGACTGTCTGGAGGCATTTTTGGCTGTCCTGACTCTGCAGAGAGGCATCCAGTAGGAGGAGGCCAGAGATGCTCAATGTTCTACAATGCACAGGGCAGCCCCCACGATGGAGAAGTATCTGGCCCAAATTGTCCACAGGGCAGAGGCTGAGCGAGAATCCCTGCAAGCTGAAGTGAGGTCTGCGTTAGGCTCAAATCACATAGACTCTCCTTAAAATGATGTGCCAGGAGAGCTCAGCAAGCTTAAGAGTTTTATGTATCATCAGAGGTGCACACTATATACATTCTCATGTGCATTGTGCACCACGACGTATATCATACATGTATTAGCCGGCAAACTATGCAAGTAGAGAGAATCACAGAAGTTACTTAAAAGTAGCATTAAGCAGATTGACCAATTTCAAAGAGGCAAACAAAGAAATGTTTCAATACAACAGAATCTTGATTTAACTGGAGAACAACTCACCCAAAGCATTCACTAAAGAGATTTCTTTCCCACCAGAAGTATACGTCTCCACATTTAGAAAAAAGCAGCAAAAGATAAACTGAAAAACCGACAATCTAATATCTGTGATTTATTCAGAAAGGTCATTCTTGGGAGCTAAATTGCATTTTACAAACAGACGTGATTTTCCCATGAAATAAAATTGATTGGAATCATTTTGGTTTTGGTCTACACCACATTGTTTTCTTATATCCTGAGACTAGTCTCTAATTGCAGCATCTCTTTAACCTCACTCAACTGTAAACTTCCCAAGGCCAAGGGAGCCAGCGAGGATCATCCAGGGCTGCTCAAACATGACCCGCGGGCCCCAGGCAATGGGGTCACCTGGACAGATGATTCCCGTGAAACACGCGGGCAGAGTTGGGGAACTGGGACAGGCCCCAACACCTTCATGGTCAACCAGCAGTCCCAGGCGGCTCTTAGTTTTGTACGGTAAAGGCTGACATGCACAGGAAAGCTGGTGAAGACTCAGGTTCAAACAGCTGTGCCCTCTTGGTCTCTGGCAAGATTAAGAACGTGCCTAAACTTCAGTTTCCTCATCAGTCAGATGGAATAAGGAACACGACGTGAATGCTGGGGTTTGTAGGGATCATTTGAGACAATGCAAGGGGATTTTTCACAGAGTTTCTATGAGCTCCCAGCAAGACCTGAACAAAGTGGTCACGTTGTACATATTACTATCACCACTGCAGATTTGAATCCCCTTTTAAAAGCTGGTGTTTTAGTGGCACTAAAAACTCTTAGGAAATGTGTGCTGAATTCCTGAATGAATGCTTCCACTATGTAAGGTGCCTTCCCAGGTACCTGTAAGCCAGCCAGCTGGACAGTGGTTCTGCTGGGTGAGAAGCACAAGGAAAGAGCAGACCAGCGAGGTTAGGTCTGAGAAATGGCACGCCACTTAGATCAGCCGCCAGCGGCCGGACTGCTCTGGACTGTCCCCTGAGGAAGCCAGCTGTCATTTGTCAGTAGCCCGTACAGCCGAGGTTCCCAGATCATCACAATGTGTTGCTGAAGCATGGCATGAGCTTAAATGCCAGGCTCACAACCAACATTTCTGAAACGGCCTGCCCAGTTCTTTGTAACTCCAAAATAAGCACACCAGTGACAAGGAACTCCCTTCTTCACGGGCTTCCGGGCAAAGCCCCGGTATTCGCGTTGCTGTCACATGCCTGTTTGGCATCTTAAAAGAGAACCCAACGGAGTGACACTGGCAAATTCTCCCTCTCTGAATTCTTCAGCCAGTCCTCCTAAACAGCTCTTTAAGATTTAATAGTCTACTATCGCATGCTTTATTGATCCATTCTGCTCTTTATTTAAAAGCAGGATTTTTAGAAAATTCTGGACAGTTGGTAGGGGTGGTGGTTCATTTTTGCCTTTAACCTTGGGACTTACCCGTTCTCTGCTGCTACACAAGGAGTGTGAAAGCCGTCACAGTAGCCCGACGGAAAACCAACAAAGCCAAGAGCCCTGCCCTCACGGAGCGCCCAGGCTAGTGGAGGAAACAGATAAGAAGCGAAGAAAACAAATGAGTAAATTACGCAGACGCCATGAGGTGAAAGTCGTAGAGAAATAGAGGCAGAGCAAGGTGAGGGGGACCAGAGGGCTGGCAGGGTGCGCAGGGAAACGTTACTTAGAACGCACTTGGGCCCATCTTCCTGGAGAAGAGGGACAGGACTGGGCAGACAGCAAGAGAGGAGCATCCCAGGAGAGATGAGTAGTGGTTAAAAGCAAGATCTGGTAAGCGAGGCTGCCTGGGTTGGAATCCTCGTCCTGCTATTTACCAGTCACGTGAACACCAGCAAGCTATTTCCCTTCCGGTGTGTTGCTTCTCTGAGCTATGAAGTGGGGATGATGGCTAGCCAGTGGCAAACGACCGCCGTGAGCCAAATTGTCTACTGGCTGCTTTTGTAAATAAAGTTTTATTGGAATGCAGCCACACCGACTCACCTAGGTGTGGTCTGCGGCCGCTTCCACGCTACAGTGCGGTCAAGTGGTTGCAGCGGTCTGGTCTGCGGAGTTGCACGTACCTACTAGCTGGCCCGCTGCAGAAAAAGCTTGCGAGGCCGCTTCCACGCTACAGTGCGGTCAAGTGGTTGCAGCGGTCTGGTCTGCGGAGTTGCACGTACCTACTAGCTGGCCCGCTGCAGAAAAAGCTTGCGAGGCCCAGACTTGAATAAAAGTAAAGGCACGGCTATGATTTGGATTTGTCTTTGGGACCACCATTTTCCTCCTCCCCTAAGATTCTGTTCCTCTGGTCAACACCCCCAAGAACCTGCAAAGAAACCACACAAAATAGTAAGAAATGGGGATACTGGAAAGAATAGAAAAGTGAGGGTGAAGTAAAAGTGGGGACACGGCCACACAGGAAGACCCCAAAGGCAAGAGTGTGAGAACCAAAGGCCGATTTCATGTCTGTGCCTCCCTGGTCGAGTCGTGGACGTGTGCGCCACCGATTTAATTCTGAGTTTTAAGCTCCACTTGACTGTTGGACGGAGAGGAGGTGAAGAGCCTGCACAGGACCGAGGGGTGTGGGGAGCAGAAACCCTTGCAAATTAGAAACGTCTCAGTGACAGGACCAACAGCTGGCAGTTACTTGTCTTTCTGTAATTAAATTTAGTCCACTGAAAAGAATGACAGACGCCCAGAGGCAGACGGGCCCCCGAAGATACTCACATTCAAACATGCTCCACTCGTCTGTTCCAAGCCCTTCGTTTATATGAACTCAGTTCATTCTTACAACTCTAAGGCCCGCGTTACCGTATTATCATCATATTTCAGATGAGGGAAACTGAGGCACAGGTCTGCAGTCAAGATTGCACACCTAGGAGGCGGCAGAATTGGGACTTGAAGTCAGACTGCAGGCGCCATAATCTAGAGCCACGACCACCAGCTAATTCACCTCTCGCTCCAGCCCCTGCAGACTAAGGAGCAAGGCAAGATCTAAGGTCGGTAACGACTCCTGTGATACTGGAGCCATATCTGGGACGTCAGGGTCACGTCTGCCACTTTTGACCAACAAACCTTTTCATTATGAGACACAGCCATATAATAAGGTGAGCCACACAGCATTTAAAACTCCAGAAGTCTCAGACTTTCTACTTTTGTAAAGCAGAGCACATTCGATTTATTAGTGACCTTATCTAATGTCAGAGTGCTTCTCCAAAGCCCCTATTTCTCATAGCCACGGTGACTGAAATGCTGCACCGAGGTCCAGGAGTCCAAAGGGGAAGTTAAGCCCTTTACCCTTTACCTCAACTCCGCCCGGGCTGGAGCTTTAGCAGAAATCAGCGCAGATACGCAGTCGTATTTCCTCAGGCACACGTCCTCCTACTCCGACTTGCTCATTTCCAGCTTCTCCCATATTATCAATCAATCTCAAAACACCCTTCTAAGAAATATCTACTGGCACAGAGAGTATTTAGCTGTGACACATCTCAGCCACTGATCAGTGCACTTCTCTTGCCCCATCACAAGATAAAAGTAGAAGAACCACAACATTTTATCATAATCATCTTCTGGCAAAGAAGTATAAGAACAGACATTTATATTGCTTACCCATGAGTTATATTCGGCTGAGTGTCTGCTGCCCTCTCTAATCTAACTGAGCTACGCTTGGAGTAGAACTTGTCCGTTTAAAAATAAAAATTTTTTTGGTGCAAAATGCATCCTGAAATGGCAGATTGTATCGCGTGTCTGAGAAGTGGCCCCGCAGGCATAGCTGTGGCTCCCACGATACCTTTCGTGGCCAGAGACCTCCGCTACCGGGTGTCCTGGGACCCCAAATGCAATCTTTTCATCGGCACATTGAGAAGCTCCTGTCCCTTCAGAACGGAAGCAGGCTGTGTCACAGAGAGGGAGAGAGGGAGCGTGTGCGTGAGCGTGTGTGTCTGTGTGTGTGTGTGTGTGTGTGTGAGAGAGAGAGAGAGAAAGAGAGAGAGAGAGAGAGAAAGAGAGAGAGAGAGAGTGGGAAAGGGGAAGGACAAAAAGAATGCAGAGAAATTGAAACTGGATTTCCTGCTTTTTATTTGAATAAGACTATTTTGGAGAAATATTCTGGAATTAGGAAAGGATTCCTCTGAAAAAACATCCCTTTTCCACAGGGATCTACAAATGGTAATTGGATTGTAACTGTGCAAACTGACCTTATTAGGACGCAAGCAAAGAATGCTGGAAGCCTCGGGGAAGAGCCCCAGAGCACAATGAAGCACATAGGCGCTTGTTTTGTTTAGGACAAATTCTCAGTTCTTAAAGTGTACTTTCAAACCACTGACTTCATTTTTCTAACGCCAGCCACAAACATTAAGAAACAAAAAGATTTCATTCCCTTTTATACTGGGGCACACACATGCTCTGAATTTTCTGCTCTTTCTGGAACAACAGTCCTTGAGAAGTTGTTCATTTCCTGACCAGAGGGTGTAGAGGTCAGTGGCTGCGAGCACGTGGCTATGTTTAAGAGGGTGCAGGTGGGGCTGGGGGTTGGGGGTTCCGTGGAGAGCAGAGAGAAAAGGAAAGATGAAAAACATCCTCATCACTAATGACCTTGGTCTCTCCGTGCGCCACGTGGCACAGAACCAAAACCAATTCAAAAAGACAGCTTTGTTCCCTGGTGGAGAGGAAGCCACGGTTCTCTCAGGGTCTTCCAGAGAGCCCCGACAAAAGAATCACTGTGATCATAAGAGGCACGCTGCGAAATGATTTTATGGAAGATCCTACTCAAAATGTAGAGACTCGGTACGTTTTTTGCTAGGATTCCACGAGGTTAATCATCACTTGATGTAAGCCACACACAGCTTCTGTTGCTGCTGGTATTTATTTAGCAAGAGGAAGGAATTTAAAAACAATAAAATATGTCAGATGGTTTTCTCTACAAGAACAATTACACTTACAGAGAAATCCAGAGTAAAAAGCTGCATTTACCTCCACCTCCGTGGCCCCCAAAACAGAGACTTTGAAAAGCCCTCACATTCTGGTGGTCGGTGGGCCCAGCGCAGTCTGGCTGCTCTCAAATGGACTTCAGACCCTCATTTATTTACTAGAATATTTCATATGAAGTTGGTAAGGATGCGATTCATCTGTCATTGTTAGACAGAAGATGAAATACTTTATGAACAGACAAGAGCAAAGGGTAGTTCTAGTGGCGAGTTTACTAAGTGCCACGCTTTGTTCTAAGCATTCTTAAAAAGAATTCTGAAAAGCAGGTTACATTATCAGCCCCGTAGTACAGATGAGGAAAGAAGCTCAGAGAGGTTAAGTGACTTGCCCAAAGATGCACAGCTCACAGTAATGCAGCTGGGAGTCCAACAATGATGAGACTTACTACGCACAGACTCAAAACGCCACAGTCCACACACAGAGAGCCACGCCACATGTGTGCATGAGCGAGAGATGGTGGTTTCATAACAATGGTTACCTGAGACTGGAGCAGCCTGTTAGGTCAACTACTTGACAGAGACATAACGCTGTCGGGTCAGGAATGTCGCATATGAAGGTGTCTATTTAAGTAAATAACCCCAAGAGATAATGCCTTGTGAAATTCCTCTCTGTTTTAAGTGTGGAACCAAATCAGGACTCATGAGGAAATGCAGAAATAATGGGGAAGTTGTGTACCTTTGGCATTATTTGGAAAAATGCACTCAGGCCAGAAAAATAAAGAGTGAAGATGAAGGAATCTTCTTAAAGATTTAAACATCAGCTCTTCAGGTAGAACCAACAAGAGACCAAAGCCCACCCAAACCACCGTAGAATGAATACCAGGAGCAATTACTAGGAGCAATTAAAAGGTCCAATTGGTGGATAGGTTTTGCTACCAGAAAAAAAATGCTGAAAACACCTCAGTCAACTTTACCTGTTGAACTCTCTATTGGCCAAGGATACCAAGTAACAGCTCTGAGCCTGGGCCACCAAGCGTTCATTCAGTCTGCCTTCTCCTTGACTGCTGTTATGATGATTTCTGTTTGCACCATTGGGGGCAAGTTACACACTCATGGCAAAAATGTTATAGAATCGGTCTGCCTAACTTTTGGGGTGAACACACTGCTGATTATAGCACTCTTGGCTTAACACCCTTCGATGTCTCCTCTTTAGCTTGGGAGAAGTCCCAAATGCATAGCATGGTGTCCATGCCATGTGTGTTGATCTAAAGGGAATAAACTGGAACAGTGCTGGCACAGCAGCATAGGCTAATGATGACAGCAGGGACTTTCTGAGCTTGTGGAGCGCTAGGCATCATCCATGAGGCACACATCCATTCCCTTCCATGACAGCCTCTGTGGTGGCCAGAAACTGCGGACTAGATAGCTGACTGCTTGCTGACCTTCATTTACACGGGGACGCTGTTAGACGACACTTCCCAGCCTCCTTTGCAGGTGGTGGTCACATGACTGAGCTCTCCCCTACGGACTGTGAGAGGAAGTGACAGACTTCACCTCTAGCCCTGGCCCACAAAAGCCTGGAGGTAATCGATTACCACAGGTGGTGGCCCTAGGCGTGGACCGCCTCCCTCAATATTCATGCCCTAGTGTCCCTGGCCCTCAGTTCTGGCTGGCTGAGTGTGGCAGAAATGACGCTCTGAACTTAAGACTTAAGACGGCTGGTGACTGACTTCTGATTTTGCAGGCTTGGGGCCCCTGAGCCACCATGCCCTAAGTCTGCCTGTGAACATGTGGAGAGAGATGGGAATAGGCCACATGAGGAGTGAGAAAAACTCAGCAGCCCCAAAGTCTCAGCTGAATCCAGTCCCCCTCAAACTCCCCAACCCCGTCAACCTCCCAGTCGAATGAAGTCTCATGAGAGACCCTGTGAAGGCTGGCAGAAGAGTCCATCTGACTAGGCCAGACTGCAGGATCACGAGCAAATAAAATGGCCATTTTAAGACACCTGATTTCAGGAAGGTTGAATGTGCCGCCATGGAAAACAGAAGTAATGGCATCTCAGCACAAGAGAGCAGGGTGACAGGAGCAAGAGCCTGGGTCTTGAACCCTGGCATGGAGCGCAGCCGACCTCCAGTCGGAGACACTGACATACGAGTGAGGAGTAAGCTGGAGTGGAGCGATCGGGGGTGTATGCGAGACAGCAGGTAACCCACCTTCATTCATTTCCCATGTGCACACAGATAACAAGGTAAACTGTGTGATTCTGAGTCCCAGCTCCCGGGCCCTTCTGCACGTCTCCCAGAAGCACACGACAAGTCACCCGCGACCTTGCTTTCCACATTACACACGGCAGGAGAAGAGCGCACCGCCCTAGTGCTGACACCAAAACTCGTTTATGAAGCATTTTGCAGAACATGGAGAAAGTCTTTATCAACAAAATGATAAGTAGATGATACTTTAATCTTTCAGAATTATGACTTACTCTGATAAAAGGGTACAGTGAACTTTCGTTCAGACAACATTCATTCCTGACAAGGCTTTCGGTGAGCCAATTAACCTCTTTTAACAGGGACCTTAGAATCAGCATTTAAGGTCTTAATTTTTCTATTTCGCATAGAAAATGCAAACAAAGGGCATTCTGTCCCTCTGAGTCTTAATGATCTCAGTCACAATGCGCTTGTTTTCAGTTTAATGATTAAACGGTACCTCTGGATTGTTCAGAGCGCCCAGAAGCAAGGCAGCAGGCGCAAGCACAGAGGCGGACTCTGCATTCTCCTTTGCTGTCCTTTGCTTCCCTAACTGCAGCTCTCTGCCCTCAGCCCAAGCCCAGGGCGTGATGCTGGTCTAATTTCTCAGGTGCCCGCAGGCTGCTGTGGTCGCGTTGTAGGGAGAGTGCAACCGAAGACCCTGCAGATCTAAAATCTACCATCGAGCCAAGTGCTAGGCAGCTGGAAAGTGACTTAGGGCCACACACCCGAACTAGTCAAAACCACGGAGAACAACATGGTGTTAGCGGCCGCTCACCGCCTTCGCGAGCGCTCTTGGTGTTGCAGGAGTAGGTGGGAGGACTACTCCCACTTCGCAGGCAGGAAAACCAAGACAAGGGGAGCTTAAATAATCGGCCTGTCTGGAACAAAGGAACCGAACGCACACAGTGCGTTTCCAAACGCGGCGGACTTAACCTATAGCCCCCACATGCCAGGGAGAAGGGACCCCTCCCTCCACGAACCCCTGGAAGACACCCGCACAGAGCAAATAGGCCCCGAACACCCAACAGGGACAGGGCATCGCTGACAGGGAGGGGCTGGCAAGTGCCTGCAGGGTGCCAGGTGCTGAGCGCTCCTGGAGGAAGCAGAGGCCAGCCAGGCAGCCAGAGGAAGCTGCCTCCGGAAGCGAGGGAGACCATGAGGAGGTGCTTTCATGGCAAGAGCAACGGGCATTTTACAGAGCACCCAAGCATGCTGTTCCTCACAAGTAGGAAGACCCAACCTATGCGTTGGGCCGAAGAGCAACACAGCTACAGGGTGTTCTGGAACCACGAAGGAGGCAGAGTGGGGCAGAACAGAGAGAATGCGGACCGTGAGGCCCACATACCAGTGGGCGAGGGAGCCCCGTGCTCGCACAAATGACGAAAGGCAACGAAACCAGTGGTCCGTAGGGATGCTTTCTTTGCGAGAGCCCCTCGATTTTCCCACTGAATCTGGATTTCCAGAAAGTCAATATTCTACCTGGAGAACCACCCAGGGGGTGAGGGGATGAGTGAGAAATCTGCATCTCCTTTCATGTGTCGGGCCTGGAAATGGCCATTCTGTCCTGGACGTGCCATCGCTAGTCCCTGCAAGGGACGCTGCAGGGCCGCAGTCATTTCTTCTGGAGGTTGCCCCTTCTGGCCACTAGCAAGAAAGGCTGAGTCACGCGATGGTGGCTGTGCTTTTGTCCAGCAAGGGCACTCAGATGAGAGGCCACTCACTGGGGCAGCTGTCAGGAGAACTCTGCCGAGCAGGCCATTTATCCAGATGTGCGCGGAGGCCATGCTCACTCAACAAAGAATGGCTTTTGGAAGGCGATTATCTAAAAGATACGGGGATGCTGAAGTCACTGTACTCCGAACTAGAAAACCCAGTTCCAAATCAGATATTTGCAAACCAGCAGGAAATAAAACAAGCCTTAAGCAGAGATGAGTATCACATTTAGGAGAGAGAAAACTATACTGAAAACTCTTTGGCAAAACAAAACAGACAACTATAAAAAATGCCCAAGTGAATTCATCCCCTTTTTCATTTCAGTGCTACATTTGACAACATTTTGATTCACGAAGAACACTTAACACTTTGCCAAAGTGGCTTCAACATCCTAAAAATCGTATTAGACTCAATAAACATGATCCCTTCATGAATTCATTTTGAATATCACCAGGTACATGGGCATCCATCACCTCTAATCTGTTGCCGAAAATGATGAGCCTGTCCGTTGCAGTTTAAGATGATTTTCAAGTCGGCATGAACTGTGGCCTCACTTCAGCCAGGTGGGAAGAGACAACTTAGAGCTTTTCAGCCGAAGGCTGGTAGTGAACTCATCCAAACCGTCCCTTGGAGGGCAATGTACAAACAAGCAGATTTTAATAAAATTACATGCAGCTACATCGCTAGACTGCAGAAAATGCCCTGCTTTAATAATATTGTTGGAATATATGCTTGAAAGTAGAATCAGCTCAGCTACAAGTGGTGAGACATCTTAGAACAAACTGTCAGGCTAAGCAGTTCTCTGATCTGTTTGCACATCTGAATTACTGGATGCAGTTTTCAAAAATATGCACACTCAGGCCCACCCCCAGCATGGGCCAAAGCCCTTTCTATACCGATGGGAATTTCCATTACCTGAATAGTTTGTTAATTGGTGTCTACTAGCCATGACCAATGAGCACTTGAAATGTAGCCAATGAAACAGAATCAATGCATTTCTGATTTCACTTCTGATCTTCATGTTTTCGATGTAAACGGCCCCAGTGGCTAGCAGCTACTGTGCTGGACAACGCAGGTACAGACCACATCGAGACGCTTTAGGGCCGGGGCTCAGACATCAGTAGGTTTACAGAGCTTTGCAGTGGATTGTAATGTGCAACGCAAGGTGAGAAGTTATCACAGTGGTCTGGAGTTCAGGAACCATCAGGGCTGGCAAAACTTGCATTTTCCCCATCAGGCATTACTTTTCTCTAAATCCCACTATTTACCATACCTTTCCCTCCTGACTCTGCTCTGCTCTTCTCGAGCCCCCTCACCCTTCCATGGGATGGCTGCTGTACGGACACACTCCTTCCCTCACTGGTCCTACCAGATTTCCCCAACGCCAAGCTGCACCATGTGCACATGATCCTACTATCTGACGCTGTCACCTCTAAGCTCAGACTCTTACCCCATGCTTCTTTCTCACTGGCAGCAGAAATAAAACCTTCTGATGCTAAACCTCCGAGAATTAACCCCCCAGACTCGTGCACCCATAATTAAACATGTTTTCACTCGCGAAAAATTTGATCCAGATGCTACTTTGTGCCACGGATATGCTGAGGGATACCTAAATGGCGCCGCAGTAGGGCAGATTGCACGTCGGGGACACCGTGAAAAGCAGGTCTCATCTGCTCTGAGGCTGCTTCCTGCAAACAGGGTGCAAAGTGAGAGCGCAGGGCCTGCAGGGAGGGCTCTGCGGGCCCATTACTCGACTTTGCATTGCAGCTCAGTCAATAACAACTCATGTGAGTATCTCACCATCCTAAGCCTCAGTTACCTGCCCATTAAAATGGAGATTAAAGGGCCTCCCCTGGTGGCGCAGTGGGTTAAGCAACGCACTACGAAGCAAATCGCAGCCACTGCAGCACGAGTTCGATCCCTGCTGCCGGCCAGGGGGGGGGACCCACATGGTGTGGCAGACCTCTCCTGCTGTGCCCGCTGCTCCCCTCGGCAGTGTACTTCTGTTGGTCTGCCTGTTCTGCTCCCCGCTCTCTGTGGTGAATCCTCTTACCCCCCTACACCTCTGGCCTGTACCCCAGTGCTTGTATGCATAAATAAATAAATCTTTTAAAAAAATGGAGATTAAAAATAGTCCTGTGGGGAGGATGGAATGATGCATATGACACACATGAAACACGAGACATATGCTACACATATACTCCCAGACCCAGATTTTGACCCTCACCCCTCCACAAACATACAATTTTCTAGTGCACAAAGCAAACTACAGGGCAAACTGGGGGAGGAAGTCATGGAATTCATAAAATTGTGTTCCAAGCACATGATTAATTAACATGGCAATATGAAGACTGTTTGGAAAACGGTTATAAGGAAAATAAATAATATGCTAATATGATATTTTTGAAATACTGAATTTGTTTATTTTAATGAGCCTTCATTTTTATTGATTCCTAAACCAACAGTTAATATTAACGGGACAAGGAGGTGTGTGCTAACAAGCATAGATAAATATTGCTTTATTCCTAAAAATGGTAAGACTCAGAACTCTAGCATTCAGCAGTATCTCACAAAGAGTATACTGTGCAATTTTAAGGCAATATATCATTGTGTTGGCCATTTAGTGATTTCAGCTCCTGGAGCCTAACAACACGTTCCAATTTTTTTTTTTTTCACTCACAGGCACTACTGATTTATGCTCACATTTTCTATAATAAGGTTTGCTGCCTTCTTTATTTTTAAATAGCCATCTGTGGGTAGAAGATTTTTTTAAGGCAAGAAAAGGTAAAAATACAGTGCATTAGCCTTGTTTGTAGACAATGCAACTCTGACAACACAATGGTGAAGGATTGTTTAGCAGCGACTCACAACAGAGACAGGACGGAGCGGGGACTGTGCACCTTCCCCAGGGGATGGAGCTATGCAAGGATAGCGAACGTTCTGGTAAATGTGTACCTGTCATGATTCCTAACCCTTCTGGTGTACTTCTGGCTTTAACCATTGATCCATTTTATGAGGGAAGGGCTACTAAGATATACCCATTTCACAGATGAAGAAATCAAGGCACTGATCGGTTAAGTCCAAGGAGACAAACTGCAAGTGTCAGAGCTGAGCTTCAAATTAGGGACCTTAACCCCAACCCGCCACCACCTCCTTATAAGTGCACTGTCTTTCTCTCAAGACATGGTAAGGTATGGCTTTCTCTCCAGGTGGGCAAGGCGTGGTTAGGTATGACTCAAGAAAGTACATCAGAATGACTGGAGGCAGACAGTGGCTCTAGGCGCACCTTAAATCCTCTCTCCTTGGTTTTCCTAAAAATAAGACCTAAAATTTAAAAATTATTATCGATAAAAGAAATTACCGCTAACATCAGAGTGAAACATAACTTTGAGGTGGCAGCTGCTGGTCTAGAGCAAGGAGAGACAAGCTCCAAAACCCGGTCATATTTAGGCCCCTGCACATCTTCTTGGTAAACTAGAGCCCAGCCAGGCGCATGTGCTGACGACCTGCGTGAAGGCTGCACCTGGATACAACCGCAGCGAATGCAATAGAGATGTGCCGCCCACAGCGCCTGCAACATCCCCAGGTGGACCCCAAATGGGAAAGACTGCTGACCCCATTCTGGACCCACCGTAAATAAACTACCAGACATGTAGACAGGAAGTGACAGTTTCATGGAATATTTCACTAGTTCAAGCAGCAAACAAAGCACAACTTTTACGACGATCATTCAACACGTACGTAGGTATGAAGAGAGATGGGCCCATAGGCATCACTCAATAACTTATTTTCTGTTATGTCTTTAAGGTCATAAATAACCTGAGCCAAGTCTTAGGGACTCTCTTGTGTCAAGTCTTAGGGATTCTCTGATGATGTCTCATGGAAGGAGGGAAGAGGGCTGGGAATGCTTAAATGTTATTATCCCACAAAACTAACTTCATAAGAAACCTCCCTCCTACTGAACCATCCCACTCACCTCCCCCCCTCACATATTAGCTCTTTTCTTTCTTTCATTTTTTCAGTAACATTAGTTTACAACACTGAAGAGATTCTAAGATTACACTTTCTCATCACACCCCACCAAACGTCCACTCACCACCTACCACCCACCAATCAGCCCCCTCTACCCACACCTTCCCATTCTCTGGCAACCACCATTCTGTTGTTGAAGTCTAAGAGTTTGTTTTGTTGTGTTTGTTCATTTGTTTTTTTTTCCCTCTTTATATTCTTCAAGTGAGAGAAATCACATGTTATTGTAGTTCTCCTTCTGACTTATTTCACTTAACATAAGCCCCTCAAGGCCCATCTATGTTATCACAAATGGCAAGGTTTCATCTTTTTATGGCTGAGTTGAGTTGTGTATATAGTCCGTATCTCTTTATCCACTCATCCATAGTTGGGCAGTCAGGCTGTTTCCATACCTTGGCTATTGTGAATAGTGCTGCTATAGTAGAGATATCTTTTTAAAAAAAATTGGTGTTTTCATGTTCTTCCAATAAGTACTCAGAAATGGTATCATTGGCTTATGTGGCAGTTCTATTTTTGACTATATGGGGAGCCTCCATACAATTTCCCATGGTAGCTGCACCGATTTACTTTTCTACCCATGATGCACGAGGTTTCCGCTTTCTCATCCTTGTTGATACTTATTACTTCTTGGCTTTTCAAAAATAGCCATTCTAAAAGTACCAAGGTAAAATCTCTTTGTGGTTCTGGTTTGCATTTCTTTAATGATAAGTGACGTTGAACATCTTTTCATGGGGCTATTGGCCATCTGGATGTCTTCTTGGGTGAAATGCCTACTTAGATTTTCTGTGTATATTTTAATGGGGTTGTCTTTTTGCTATTGTTGAGTCGTATGAATTGTTTCTATATTTTGGATATAGCACCCTGTCTGATATGTGGCTTGCAGACATTGCCTCCCATTCAACAGGCTGCCTTTTCATTTTAGAGATAAGTTCTTCTGGTGTTCCACTATTTCTTGATTCTTATTCAAACATTGGACATCTCTTTGATCTTTATATGTGTGCCTTCTCTATGTGGCTAGACTGCGTGTTCCAGAGGATGGGTACAACATTTTGGGGGAAAAGCAGCTGCAAATTTGTGCTTTTGCTGGTTGAAGTAAAGCTTTTCAGAAAAGTACATTTTTCTGTCTATATTGAAAACCACTTATGATTGTTAACATGGAAACAAGAAGACCAGTGGGTAATATTTATATTCAGGACATTTGTTCTAAAGTAGCTTAAATCATTTCCAGTAAAAATAAAAAACAAAATCTTGCTTCCCAGCTCTTCTTATTAAGTGTCAAAACACATAAAAGAAGCAACTGAACAGAGATTTAAAAAGTTGCAGAATGACACAAATGCCAGGTATGACATAAAAACAAACTATTTGTACTTACTGGCACAGCTCTCATTTTTTTTCAGTTGCCATTTTTAGACTTTTTTCCCAGAAAATTTTCTCTTTAATATACTACTGTTAAACCAGAAAATTAAAGTGTTTCACATATTTGACTCAATGCTTGCACTTTGATACATGGAAAATAATGTTTCTTTTGACCACAGAATGCAGAGAAACTAAAGTTTTAAAAATAAATTACAGTAAATTTCTACAGGGGCACGGAGAATTATAATTAGTGGGTATATTCTTTTAAAATACTTATTTTTAGAGCAGTTTTAGTTTCACAGCAAACTTGAGCAGCAGATAAGAGATTTCCTATATGTCCCCTTGCCCAACTCACACACAACCCCCCACCCCCAACATCCCCAACAAAGTGGCACATTTGTTACAACTGGTGAGCCTACACTGAGACATCACATTGGGCAAAGCCCAAAGTCTAGATCAGGGTTTGCTGCCGGTGTTGCGCATCCTGCTGGTGTAGACTATCACAGAATCATCCGGAATAGCTTCACGCCTCTAAAAACACTCTGTGCTTCTCCCGTTTGTCCCTACCCGCACCCAACCCCAGGCAACCGCTGACTTTTTATTGTCTCCATCGTTTTGCCTTTTCCACAATGTAGTATCGTCAGAATCCTACAGTAATAGGCATGGAGTTTCCTCCGTGTCTTTACATGGCTAGATAGCTCACTTCCTTTAGGCTGAATAATAGTTTATTGTCTGGATGGACCAGTTTATTTATCCATTCACCTACTGAAAGACATCTTGGTTGCTTCCAAGCCTGGGGAATTATGAATAAACGTCCGTGTGCACATTTTTCTGTGGACAGAAGCTTGCGACTCCCTTCGGCAGACACGATGGAGTGAGAGTGCTGGGTCATACATAAGCGTGCATCTGGTTTTGTGCAAACTGCCAAACTCTCTCCCAAGTGGCTGACCATTTTGCATTGTCACCGGCAATGGATGAAAATATCTGGTGCTCCCCGTGCCCCCCCGCACCGGTGTCAGCAGTGTCCTGGGGTCAAGGCAGCGTGGCAGGCGCACGAGGCAGCTCGTTGTTGTTTGAATTCGCATTTTCCTGACATTATGTGGAACATCTCTTCGGTTTTTTTTTTTTCTTAAGAAATGGACTCAGATACTGTCCGTGTCAAAAAGAGCAAATAATTTCTTTTAATCTCTTTATGCTCATACTTTAATTCCAAAGACTAATTGTTGATGTTAAAGCTGGCGAATTTACACCCTAAAATAAAGTACAGTTCAGTGTCTAGTTCCTTTCAAGGAAATATTCTTGTCTACATCAGGGGAAAAGCTACAAATAAAATGCTGCACAAAACTGTTCAATAGCCTTGTTTTAATTACTCTTGTATTCTTTGATTTTATTGCTCTTTGGGTGAGGGAGAAGCAGAAGAACTTAATATCTCTTGCAAGACAGTCATTCCACGCTGCAAGGGTTCACAGAGTTGGAAGCAAACAAAGGAGGTCATTACTCGAGCTGCTGTCTGTTCACAGAGCACAAGCCCACACATCTGAGAAAGGGAGATGCCACCGGCCAGATAATGTGTTTGGCAGAACAATGGTGCCCCGAAGGTATCCATGCCAATATGTTGCCTTACAGCTCAAAGGGAACTTTACCACTAGCGTTAAATGAACAACCTGGAGGTGGGGAAACCATCTTGGGTTATTCAGTGTGCACCTGCCATAAGCCACCTGCTCTTCTTTTCCCTTTTCAGAACATCTCTTCGCATTTCTCGGGGTTCCCAGAATATACTTGGGAGATGAACTAATTCCTCCTGCTCAGTTCAGAGCCTGAAGGTCCAAAGAGAAGAAGTGACTCACCAAGCGGCGCTGTGGCAACATAAAGACACAATGCTTTCCTCACACTCCCTGTTTGGAAGCCAGCCCCGATGCCACTCTGCCCCACTGATAAGAAGTGCCATTTTCTGGCACAGGTGTGCTAACCCACTAAGTTGCAGGCTAATTATAGGTGCACTTTTCTACAGTCTATTCTATTCTATTCTATTCTATTCTATTCTATTCTATTCTATTCTATTCTATTCTATTCTATTCTATTCTAATCTTATTCCAGTCCAGCCCAGCCCAGCCCATCCCAGTCCATCCCATTCATCCATGCATGCATCCATCTTTTTTTTTTTAAAGATTTATTTTTATTTATTTATGCATACAAGAACTGGGGTACAGGCCAGAGATGTGGGGGGTGAGAGGACTCACCACAGACAGAGCGGGGAACAGAACAGGCAGACCGACCGAAACACACTCCTGAGGGGAGCAGCAGGCGGGGCAGGAGAGGTCTGCCGCGCCATATGGGTCACCTCCCCAGCTGGCAGCAAGGATCGAACTCGTGCTGCAGTGGCTTCAGTTTGCTTCAGTTTGCTTCATAGTGCGTTGCTTAACCCATTGCGCCATCAGGGAGGCCCCATCATCCATCTATAAGAAACACCAGGACTTCAAAGAAACAGCTGTACTCCTGAAATTTATGTAGTATTATAAATCAACAGTAGACTTGGCAGTGTATTTCAGTCAGTCTGCCTGTTCTGTTCTCCACTCTGTGTCTGGTGAATCCTCTCACCCCACCCTGTACCTCTGACCTGTACGTCAGTTCTTGTGTGCATAAATAAATAAATCTTTTTTTTAAAAAAAGAATATCAATAACTTAAGTGACTTACCATCAGTGGACAAACTGAGGTATCTACTCAATGGAATTCTGGGTGGCCACTAAGAAAACCAAAATACCCCTCTATGCATAAACCTGCAAACATGACACTTACACAAAGTCAAAGTAGCAGCTGAAATTGTGTGAGAGGATCTCTATTACAATTTTTACAGGAAATATATGTTCGTATGAGCGAAGAATGACCAGAAACTATACTCTCAAACAGTTAACAGTAGCTGTCCCTTGAGGATGGAATTCTTAGGCATTCTGGCATTCCGCCTTATGTATTTTCACATTGTTTGAATTACAAAGATGCACTGTTTGTACTCAGGAAAAAAAAGGACATATAGAGCATCAAGATGAATAAAATTTGCCTGACTTTTGAGCTCATTTTTGTTTCATCATTCAGGAAGATGAGGGTTTCTGATGGACGGAGGAAATGATAATGGCATAAAGCCACACCTTGCCTGGAGGGCCACTAATTGAACCCAGTGATGGAGGTCACCTTGGTTTCTTGCTGGCATTCTTAACAATTGATTCAAATTAGCACTTGTTCGCTGGGCTGCTCCACATTCAAGTCTAGTTGTGGCGTGGCCACCGCAAACAGGATTCTTGGCCACACAAGGCATGTGTCTACAAAATGGCAAAACAACAGAATTTGTTTGATTAAATGAGCAAAACCATATATTCGGAGGAAGGAAAAATCAAAACAGCCATACCCCAAGGAACCCGCTCATCTGAGTGGCTCACAAAATGCACCCGTTCATCCAATCAACATTCTGGCAGCCTCTGGGGATGCTGTGAGAAATTCGGTCTGAAATGGAATACTTGCAAATAACCCAAGACAGCTCGAACACCACGGGCTTTGCCCAGCGTCAGCCAACATCCTCAGACCACTGCAGTGCCTACCCTGGGTCTGACGTGTCGGTTCATGACCCGCTGCCACTGTCACTGTGACGCGTGCCCTTAATTCCACCCGTGGTGCTGAATGGAAATTCGCTTAAAACTAGCCCAGTGATTTGGCAAAGCTGATAGGCAAACCACGGCTTTTCATATACAGGAAATGTCTAAGAAACATACACAATTCACTGGTAAGGTAGAGTAGGTCATGCCCATGGATCTCGAGCCTGGTTGTACATCACATGGGACAGAATGGCTTTCTGGAGGTGCTACCTACACACAGGGTTGTGATTTTTTTAATTCTACAGGTGATTTACAAGGACAGTAAGAGTCGGAGTCACTTCTCAGATCAATCAAATAAGAAGCTAAGTGGAATGAGAGCCAGACATGAGTGTTATTTTAAAACTACATGGGTGGGCCTAATATGTTTGTTGTCTGCATTAAGACCTACTGCTTCTAAATTTCTATTACAAAAGAAGTCAAAGGTAGGCCTTGAGACGCATTTTGTATAGAGGCCCAATACTGCTTGTATAGTTTTGCTGCAAAGTCATCACAAGGTGATATTCTACCATGGTTCAGCTAATAGCTATCTATTTACCCACCCATCATCCATCCATCCATCCATCCATCCATCCATCCATCCATCCATCCATCCAACCATCCATCCTCCTGTTATACGGCAGGGAGAGGGGCATCTCAGAACCCCTAAATCTGCCCTCTCTGAATGGGTTTTGCTATTCACCACATAAAGACAAACATATAAGGTCTTTAATGGAAAGGAACTTTAATACAATTGGGGTACAATACAGCAAGGACAAAGAATATAGTTACTAAGTTAAGCATCCAAAGTTACCCATCTCCTTGAGGGTAAAAGTCTAGCTAAATAGGATTGGCCCAAAGCAAGGCCTAAAAGCCTGCCACAAGTGTAAGGGACCTTTTAGTAGAGACCCACAGAAAAGGGTCAGAAAGAGTCAGACAAATTTGGGAGGAAAAGAGCAAAATTAAAATTAAGAATGAAAGCTGCTATTATTAAGCTCCCCATGGCTCTCTCTCCCACATCTGTTCCAACCAGTCCAAGACTAAAAAGCAAGTGCAGTTTCTTCACATGTCCCTCTGCTCCACGTCCCTCCTCCACGCCTCTTTGCTGCTCTCTATCCTGCTTTCTTCTTTCTCCCTTTCTTCTGCCTTCCTCTTTCCTCTCTCCAACATCTTCTTATCCTTGCTTAGCTCCACCCACGTAGGGTGGAACCAGGATTCTGGACTTCCCCCTTTCCTGGGGACCAACCTGTTACACTCCATCCATCCATCCATCTATCCATCCTCATCCATCCATCCATCCATCCATCCATCCATCCATCCATTCATCTATCCATCCTCTATCCACCCGTCCACCCATCCACCCCCCCCCCCCCCCCNATCCATTCATCTATCCATCCTCTATCCACCCGTCCACCCATCCACCCACCCCTCCCTCCCTCGCTTCCTCTCTCCTCCCTCCCTAGCCCTCTATCTATCAATCTAAGCTTTACTACTAGGGCGATTCAGTGTTTCACGCGCTTGGTTAGATCATTTCATGTGGTCCCCACCATGATTCCATAAAGAACTGAGTGGGGAACAGGCCTTTCCTGATGAACCACCACACAGATTGCTTTTTTTGCAGAGTTTTGTTCTCCCAGTTTTATAGTGGATCTGCTAGCCCAGTCTCCGTCAGAAGCTCTTTGTAGACCATGTCCTAATGGACAGAGATAAGTAAAGGGGACCATCTTGTAAATATCTACTTTAAAATCTTGAAATCACCTTTGGGACACATTTTTTAAAAAAATTAAGTGCTTATGGGTTTGAGAGATCGGTAATAGCCCTAATATAAACAGAGTTAAAGCAGCATTCTGTAATTACTGCAATCCATGAGAAATAAGGTCATTTACATTTTGTACTACGGAAAAGCCACCACAATGGCAAGCTACTTGTGAACACAACTGCATGCCACTAACTTGGCCCGACCCTGCCATACATGGGTGCTGAAACCCAGACCGTCGAAGGTCACACAGATGAAGGCGGTTTGAGAAAGCACTTCCTTAAAATCGAGAGCAGGAACTGTGCCAGCTACAACCTCAATCCTTTTAGCTTTTCCACTCTTAGGAGAGCAGTTCTCGAGAACTAGAATGGGCCACAAACAAGATTTCCTTCTGCCCAGTCACTTAGAAATGGTTGCCAGGGAGGAGGAGAGCCTCCCCCTCTCACACATTTCTGAACAGAAAGAGGTCAGGCGTATAAACTGACTTTCTGGAATTTCTGCACTTGCAAAGGCCCCGTGCTATCTCTCCTTCCTCCATTCCTTAGCATAAGTTAGATTAGCAGGAAATGATGAAACTGTGATTGCCCACTGGTTTTCATTAGCCACGGTACAAATCAAATCTCATGCTTCTTGTTGTTGCTCAAGGAGTGTTTATAGTCTGCAGAATAATTTTAACGTTGACTTAAGCAAAACTCCTTGAGGACCACTAATACACTCTTGGGGCTATAACATAGAACACATCAGATCCAAATTTATGCACTTTTGGAATTCTTGACATCATGAAGGTAATGACCCCTGGCATATATTATATACCATTTTAATTTTTCAGTAACAATTTCAATCATATATTATGACCTGAAAAAATTGGTGATTTTTCTTTGAACGATCATTTCATCTATACAACTCTGTGTTTCTTTCTCCTGTTCATTTCTTCACTCTTTTCTAAAAGGAATCACAGAATTGTGGAATCAAGGGCTCAAACTTTGGCCCTTCAGGGGCCCTGAAACAGTGGTATTTCTCCAACAGCCCCCTGGGCCCAGACACCCCCCAACACTCTTTCCACTCCTCTACACCCAGCTCAGTTCTTAGATAATGGTAGATCTGTGGCTTTGAGCTGGGGACTATTTTGTTCCCCCCTCCTCCCAGGGAGTATATCACCACGTCTGCAGACATTCTTGGTGGTCACAACTAGAAGAGGGGGTGCTGGTGGCATCTAGTGGAAGCCTGCAGTGACTGGACAGCTCCCCACAGCAAAGAACTATCTAGCCCCAAATTCCAAGGGGCTAATATCAAGAAGCTCTGCTATAGATGTTCTTAGAGGTCTATTTCCCAAAAACATGTTGTATGCTTCCATATATAGGGAATGTCTGGAATAGGTAGAGGCAAAAAATAGCTCAGTGGTCGCCTAGGCCTTGGGGGAAATGGAGAGTGAGCGCTAAATCTGAAGGGCAAGATTTCTTTTTGGGTGATATGATATTTGGATTTAGAATACAGTGATAGTTGCACATTTGGTAAAGATAGTAAAATATTACCACTCGATTGTGTACTCTGAATGGATGAATGTTATGAACACAAACTGTCAATAAAATCATTAACACTCTTTATAGCACTTTCATTCAATAGCTTTTACTTCTCACTAAGCAAGAACTCGCAGAAGATTTTTGAACAGTTCTAAGTTTGACTGAGGAATATTTCTCAGAAACACCTTTTAAATGCAAACCTATATTTTGTTAGAAAGACACCAACCACTTTACTTTTTAAATAACCTACTTCTAGCTGTTTCTGTAATGTTATTACTTGGTTTGGGGCCCTGAGCTCTCTCTACTTCAGCCGTGTGAGAGGAGCGGATTGGGAGTGCCTGGGGCAGGGTGGCAAGTCCAGGGGTCTGGCATGGGTGCTGACGCTTACTGTGAGATGAAGGCGGCCACGTCAATCACCCGGACACTTCATGCATCAACGTCCTCGTTCCTGCAAGGGGTCTCAACTTCCTGCTGGACTGTCTGGCTAGAACCACAGAAGCAAGGACGGTGACGCGAGGTCTCCACGCTGCATCACTGCTGATGCCACTCTGCTGTGGCATCCAGCGTCCCTCCTGCCACCAGCCACCTGCACTATTTTTCTATCTAAAGCCTCCACTCCTGCCCAGCTGGTTTCCTTCACGCCCCAGCATATGCTGCCCTTTTCCCTTCTTTCCTTCCCAAAGTCCTGTGACTTGTCTAAGTCTATATAGTCCACTAGTCTGTGGCGATCCAAATCCTTTGCACCCCCAAAGCCAGACATTAGTCCACCTTTTCCCAAAAACCCTGATCCACGATGAATGATAGCAGTTATTTCAGGTCAGAAATTCTCTATTTAATAGCAAACAGCATAGAAATGTTCGCACGGTCACCCTTGGATCTCATCTTCTATTCCACCCATCATTACCTCATCTCCTGCCAACAGCACTGGCCCCCTGCCAGTTCGCCCACACACTGCACACGCCTCCACATCAGGGTCTTCACGCAGCCCTGCCCTCAAGAGCATCAGGTAAATGAATGTCTCACCTCCTTTGATGTTTTCTTTAAAACTACCTATGGGAGCGTGCGACTCAGCACCTTCAACCCCCCTTGGTCAGCTGGACATTTTCCCTTTTCCTCAGCTCACGTCACCATCTCACATATCACTCACTTATCATGTCCACAGTTCCTGGGAGGGGTCTGTGAAATGGCGGTCGGAGATGTTTGTCTTATTCACATAGTCCGTGAACTTGGAACATATCTGGCATGTGGAAGATAACCAATAAATGTGCAAACATGTATCTCACTGTAGTTTTCATGGGCATTTCCCTTATAATCAGTGGTGGTAAGGACGTCGCCGTGAGTCTGTGGGCCATCTGCGTGTCCCTTTTTGGAGACATGTCTATTTAGGGTTTTTGCTAATTTTATAAATTGGGTTGTTTGATTTGTTGCTGCTGAGTTGTGTTAGTTATTTGCATTGTTTTGGAAATGAACCCCTTGTCAGACTTGTAATCTGAAAACATCTTCTCCCAGTTCCTAGGTTGCCTATTGTTTTGACAATGGTCACTTTCACTGTACAAAAGCTTTTGAGTTTGACTTCATGCCATTTTATTGGCACGTTGTTTTCCTTGCCATTGGAGTTGTGTACAAATACATCTCTGCCATTGATGTCTAGGAGTTTACTGTCTGTTTTCATCTATGTATCTTGTGGTTTCAGGTCTTTTATCCAAGTCTTTAATCCATTCTGAATTAAATTTTGCATATGGAGTTAAAGAGTGAGCTACCTGAATTTGAAATATCATCTCACTCCTGCAAGAATGGCCTATATTAATAAGACTGGAAATGACACATGTTGGCAATGGTGCAGGAAAAAAAGCAAATTTTCATTGGGTGTTGATGGGTATATTAGTGTAATTTCTGTGGGGAAAAAGTGGTATGGAGATTCCTTAAAAACATGAAAATGGAAATAACCATAAAACCCAACAATGCCATGCCTGAGTATTTATCCAAATACATGAAAACACTGAAATGAAATGCACCACCATGTTCATAGCGGCATTATTCACAACAGCCAAGATACGGAATCAACCTATGCTTAACAACAGATGACTGGATAAAGAAATCGTGGCATATCTCAAAGGAATACTACTCAGCTGTTTAAAAAGATGAAATAGTGCCTTTGGGGGCAAAATGACTGACTCTGATGATTGTGTTCGGTGAAATAAGGCAGAAAGAGAAAGACAGTAACCAGATGGTTCCACTCGTTTGTGGAATATAAATAACCAAAGAAAATAAACTAGCAAGATACAAAAAAAGAACTCTGAAAAATATGGTGGTTATCAGAGGGGAGGGGAGAGAGGAGGTGATGGGGATGAGGAGAATGGCAGTGTGTTGGCACTGAAGCCTTGGTGGAGGGTGAGTGAAGTATGTGTATATGTGGAAGTGTGAGGTTGTACTCCCAAAAGCATGTCGCTATGTAAGCAAATAGTAAATCAGTAAAATTTTATTAAAAAAACATGTAAAATGCTAAAACAGGGGCTGACACTTGATCAGTATTAGTTTCATCAACATAGTCATCATTGTCACCAACTGGATCATCATTCTTTTGCTGTTACTCCACACTACTGCCCTATGTGTAGCCTCTCCTGTTTCCATATTTTGTATCGTAAATAAAGACCGTAGCTTCTTGAGGGCAGAGACATGATATATACATTTTGATGAGCCTTTTTTATTAAGATATAATTCCCATGCCAAAAAACTCACCACTGTAACATGTATATTGAGTGGCTTTTCATAGAATCACAAGGCTAGGCAGCTATCACCATCTTCTCACTCCAGAATATTTCCATCACCCTCCCCACCACAAAAAAACTCAAACCCATTAACAATCATTCCCCATTCCTTGTTGACCCAGCTCCTGGGAAACAGGAGTCTCTACTTTCAGTCTCTAAGGAGTTGCCTCTATACTGGGCATTTCCTAGAAAATAAATCATCCAATATATGGTCTTTCATGACTGGCTTCTTTCACTTGACCTAATGTTTTCAAGGTTCATCCATGTTGTAGTGTATACAAGTACTTCCTTCTTTTTGATGGCTGAATAACATTGATTTATACGGCTATCCAGCCAAACACACACATCCTAGGTCTTGAATATTACAGAGACCCAATCAATACTTCATCCTAGTGATTAAAAAAATCAGGAAATGGTACAGAATGCTGTTGAAAAGAGATTTAGAAACAAAAGAGAGACTTAGTGCATAACTATGATGCTCCTAAGAGCACAATGAAGATGATGCATTAAGTAGATTAAAAAAACGGAGAGTTTATGACTGTGAGGCGTCCTTAGTTTTAGACTGGGGAAAACGGTCATTGACAATGAGAACAAACGTGCACCCACTCCACAGAATTCTGTAACATATCTGTTTCACTTCTTTTCCCATAAAGATCCACTATTATAAGATACGAGCGCATTCCATTGGCTTCTAGTCTTCACCCTCATTTCTTTCATCTCTCAGAATTATATCTGCTTCAGATCAAGTCAATACCAATTGTAATGTGGTGACAGCTTACATTTATGACACTGGGCAGTTCCCTAAGAGGTGAAGATTACCAGTATCTACTGAATTGCATCACTATAAAATTTTTCTGTCCCAAAACAATAGAAGAAATCTCACATTTCCAATATGTGAGAAGGATCCTTTGTAGCCTTTGGGTAGCAAACTATTGCCTTTGTTTCTTGAAAATTGCTCCTTCAGTAATTACTAAAATTGTCATTATGAATATCGCAAATGCCGCTGAAGGAGAGTCCAATGCATACTGAATGACATTACCAGCTTCTCCTTACCGGTCTCCCATTTTCCAGACAGTAAGGTAGGCCTACTGAAGAGCCAAGCACGCTGCTAATGTCAGGTGTCTGGGCTCACCCGGAATCCTGACCTAGGCTGTCGTGTGCCCAGAGACCAAGTCCCCCGCCACAGCATTGCGTTTCTGTTTGGAAACTGCTGACCTGTCTAGCAGACTTTGAGCCCCAGCAGGAAAGTGCAAGTTACTTTGACTCATTTTGTCCAACAGGCAGAAAAAAATGCTTGTTTTTATATCACTGTGGTACCTCTGTGAACACAGATGTAGTATTTTCACTCCTAACAGTTACCGGTTAATTACAACCCAAACAACACACAATCCATGTGCATATAATTTCCCTTTTTGAAAACTGCTCCACCAGATACTTAGCGAATGCTTCACAGACCTCTCAAATTATAAGCTGTACGAACTTTCTGTGAATGCTTGTATTACTTAGCTCTTTTCTACCAGTGATCTAAAAGGGACCCTTATCTCTTAAAAGACAGAGTTGCTACTTTTTAGTCTGAGTTTATGTTCAACCCCTCCTCCACTCCCTCCCTGAAACATTAAACAAACGCAGACATATGGGAGATTTATCACTACCACCTACTCACGGCTCCTTAAGATGAATGAGAAATATCATACCCCGAACTTCTTGTTTTGTCTCTGCATTACTTGCATCCGTGTATTTTTTTAAAGAAATAAAACAAAATGCTGGCTACTCAGAGACTTTCAGGAACGAGTCCTTTATATAATTACTGTTAATATTTTGGGGTATATCTCCCAAAATGGGGAGGGAGTGGGTGGAGTAAGGAAGCGGAGGAGGAGGGTCATATTTAGAGAAAAGGGACTTTAAAAACCTGTTTTTCCACTAAGTGGCCCAAACATCTCTTGATGTCAACAAATAGAGCGTGCCACTCCTACTGTGACTGCTCTGTGTGCCTGCTTGATCAGGCAACAGCGCCCAACTGGCAGGTACTTCGTTTTATGTGGTAGTTCATAAACACCTACATCTTCTTGATGCTGTCCTCCAAGCAGCACGGCCTGGCTCCGATTACTCATTAGTTAGTGCAGTCACCGCAGCAGAAAGCACAGGCCGCCGGTCTCCAGGACTAGAGTGGGCCTGCATGCAATTCATATGCCCCATCCAATCTACTGGGAAGAACTATTGGAACACTCTAGATGGTCAGCCCTTGTCATAGCCACCTGAGGCCTTTTGGGGTCACCACAGTCCCTCTCCCCTTTCCCCTTTCTCATTCCCAAATACAGACATGGGCGCAGAGCGTGCTACCTTCCTGAAGTTGCTTTGCCCCAACACCTACTTCTGGCTTTCACTGCCCCGGCCCCAGCTCAGAATAGAGAATTCTAGAGGCCGTGGCAGGCTGAGAAATGGACTGCTGTCCTATTCATCTTTGTACTGCAAGGCCAGTGGCGGGTTAGGCATACACTAAGTGCTTCATAATGGCCTTTGAATGATACCACAATGTTGGCCTTAGAGGAGCACGCGCGGGGCCTAGGAACCATGTCTCTTCACTGCAGCGCTCCTTCATTTCCTCTCATGGTTTTTAGATTTCCTTGCTTCCTTCCAAGAACCTCAGGACCACTGGGAGGAGGAACTCTCTGGTGGTTCATTTGTGCCCCAGCCTGATGTCCTTCCACAAGAAGTCATGTTCTGCAGTGCTGCCCAAGCCTCCAGGCCTCAGGGGACTCAGAGCGGCTGTTTCTGCCCAGACAGCACCCTGGACGTGATCTTTTTATGACCTTTCCCTGGCCCTCCTTCTTCCCAGGAAGCAAGAATGGGAAGGTACGATTCATGACGGCATTTATTCAGTCATCATTTGGAGAAAAGCTTTCAGAAACAGCATGTGTCCCCCAAAGTAAAAAGAAACGGTGTCAGGATACCAGGGGTCCACCAAGCATATTTAGAACGAAGGCTTAAGTGAATGAAGACACAGCTAGGCCACACTGGCAGTTGTTTTAGACAGCTACCATCGAGGAAAACGTCTTAGGCTTATGATCCATTTTTAAAATGGGATTTTTTTTATAAAAGAAGAAAATATTTGAGCTCAAAGAGAAGAAAAAACAAGACCGCAAGTACTTTGGAACCGTTGTCGCCACTACATAACAAAATAAGCAGTCAATCTACTAAATTCTGTTTTCTTTTATAAATTCAGCTTATTCATAAATGAAAAAACTGTTTACAGGAACATTTTGCAGTTGAAATTTTGGGTTTTTTCCCCCAAGACTCTGAGTGTCTTTTAAACTGCACCAGTGGGAACTAAGTTAGTGGAAGAGATTTTACGCAGATACCCATATTTAACACCCCATGACTCTAGCTGTGCAGTGGGAGAAAATAAATGGAAGATTCACATCTTCTCTATTATATCGCCCATCAAAGTATGGACAACAAGGAATTAGCAGTAACTCACAATCGAGTGGACCAGAGGAATTATTGCCACAGTGAGGAACCATTCTGTTAATGTATGCAGCCAAATACATGAGTCTCTCTTGAAAGTTGAGACAAAATAATGAGATAAATTTTGTGAAACTACAAGACCACTAGAAAAATTCATAAATGACTTCCTAGTAGAGATTACCTACACATTTGTGGGAAAAGTAGGCCCTGATTCCTTTCAGGCATTCCAAAACGTGATTAAATAAAATGTGAAACAAGACTGAAATATAGTATGATCTACATTTCCTTTCCTCTCCCTCCTAACCTCCTTTACCACCTTAGTGTACAGGAAGCAGATGCCAATTCTCCTAGAATAAATTGCGCAACTTCCTTTAGAGAGAATCCTTGTCTCTGCATACAATTCACCACTAAACGCATCCATGAATAAATGCAAACCTTGGAGACAACTGACTTTTGGAACTGCATTCTGTGTTCACTTACACTCATACCTGCTATAACCTTCCACTTTCTCCTTCCCTCTCTCTCATCAAAGGGTCTACCTTTCTTTGCAGTAATTATTCACTCTACTAATTCATCCCCAAAGATCATGTTAGAATTGCATGTATTGGTGTTTCTGAAGACTTACTGTGTGCCACGTGCTCAGGTAGGGGGGAGGGCTCTCAGTCCATTTCCCTCAGATGTCTCATGTCTCATTCAGGTTTCACACTAATCTTCTAGGTAGGCTCTGGTAGCATCTCCATTTTAATAAGGAGGAAACCGAGGCCCAGACAGGCTAAGTATTTTGTCGATGGTCCTGCAAGCCTTGGCGAAGCTGTGGGAAGGCCCCATGGAAGTCTAAGCTCTAGCTCTTAATGCCGCACTGCTTGTCATGGATATTTGCTTCTGGGACTTAACTCAGCCACCGTAGAGCACTTACATAAAAGCATATGTACAGGTACATGTGCAAACCTTGCACATAGTCATGAAGCGGCCAAAGCAGTCCAGCTAGCCTGCCAATAGATCTGGATATACAATCAGTGTTTCCTTCATTGATAAAAACTCACCAGATGCCTCTTATCACTAGTTACAAATTGGCTTCTTAGTTGAACGAAAGAAAAAAATCCGTGTGCTTTGCTAAGTAGAGCAGCAAAGACACATGGACTGAACAGCTAGATGAGAGGTCCTCTTGGAGCAGGGTTTTGGTTGTTGCTGCACCTGCAGACAAGTCAACTGGAGGGACCGTCAAGAGTTCTGAGAAAGAAAGATCTAGGAAGGTGGGCTTTCTTATAGGGGAAGGTGGCACTGGGCCAGAAGGATGTGGACACTGAAAGACCATCATATGGAGAGAGCAGGGCTGCTTTACGGGGTGCTTTGGGGGAGCCAAGGCAAGACCCCCCCGTGATACATCCTTGTTTGCAAAAACTGCAATATAGTTTTAGGTGTGTGGTCCAGCACAGGATCGGGATCTGCTCCTTGCTCTGTTCAGACAGTTCCTTGTTCCTTGTTCAGACCACCGGTAAGACATCTGCTACTGCAACAACCTTGAATTCACGGTTGTGGGGCTGGCAGATGGGTTGCAGGATGGGGCCAAGGAGAAGGCCCTGTGCCCCGCTTTTCCTGGACACCGGAGGAGTGATAAAGGAATAGCAGCAGGATGGAGAGATCACCTGCAATGGAAGTAGAAAGTGGAGCAGTGGGTGTCCTCACATAGATACCAGGGTGTGCTTTTGACATTTCACCAGAACTGGGGTTTGCCCCAATTCTTCCAGATCTGAAACAACTGGAGAATGCTAAGGCACCTCTGGATCATGCTAGAGAAACGCGGCCACCTAACGGTGGGGGGTGGAGGGCTGGTAAAGAACAATGTTATTTTTGCAAGAACCAGTGATCAGACAATGCCATTGCCACTTCTGAACACTAAATTAGAATCAGCATGTGCAGCCAACTAATTTGCTGACTTAAAGACAGGTTGATGACACTTCTCGCCTCTTGAACCTACCATTGCCCATAATGAAAGGCCCCGTGCACACTAATGACAACATACAGCCTCGTGCTTGAACACAGCTTCGAAAAATCCATGACACGGGGATTTTTCACTATCCTCAGCACTTTTACTTTCAGAAACCTGATTGGTTGTTCCAGATGCCATGAATGATATAAATTGAGCTTTTACTCAGAAGGAATCTATAGGCTCAAACATCCCTGAGTTTCAGACAGAAACTTACTCTGAATACGTGCATTCACAGGTATGTGGATCTTATTCATCATTTGGTATTCTTTTTCGCTGGCTTATTTCTTTTTCTGCATTTCATATTCAAAATATGCACATGTATTCTGCATTGCTAATACTTTCTGCTGTCTATATTCAGCTAGTCCTTCAGTTGGGCCATAATTAAATTAGACTCTGATTACTTAAATGAATTATCTGAATTTCTAATGCCAGTGAAGTGTTTTGTCTATATTTGTTTTGCTTAAATTTTAGATCAGAACACCTAGCACTTTGAGGGGAGGGCGAATCTCACCGCAAAGCATTTTATTTACTTACCAGTTTAAGTAAAAATAATTCTTTCATAGGCTGAGATCCACTACTTTGCAAAGCATTTCATGTAATTACTCAAATAGAGCCATCAATGAAATGCATTTTTTCATTAAGTCAATCTTTAAAAATGCAGACTGAACAAGTAGGAAAACTTGATGTGCTTCTCAGAGCCAGCATGACCCGGATGCTCACCGCCTCTGCACAACTTCAGGCCTTCTGACAGTTTTCTAAGCTAGCTGATAATTTGCAGCCCAAAGCAATGCGCATATTTTAGCCTAGCCTGCTTGGCTTCCTGTCCCAAGGGTCTTATTAGTGGAATAAATACAAGGCAGCATCAAATAAAAGGAAGCTGCTATTGACTAAATGTAGACACTTTTAAGTGCTTGGGATTCAAAATTCATGGAATAATCAAGTATCAGCACCAGCCTCCCCCTTCCACTCGACCCTGCCTTCTACTGCACTCCTACAGAGATGCTACCTGAAGTGCCACTGCCCAGGGCATCCAGAAAATCCCTGCTGCTTCCTGACTCCACTTTGGCAGTTGACCTAATGCCTTTTCTTAGATGACTAGGCTTCGACTTGAGCAGTACTGGACGAAACTATTGCCTTGCCTCTTGATTCTAGAAGCATAAAATACTGTGCACTGACGAGCTCTTTGGCTTTCAGAGCCAGTTCTAGTTTTTGAATCCTTAACCCTAAACTGCATGTAGCTTCTGTGACTCTGAAGAGGGGCCGGGGGTAGGAAAAGGGCGAGCGACGCAGTGGCATCATGGGCTACTCGCGCCCTTACAACTTGTTCGGTTCTGGCCTAAATGGAAAGCACCTTAATCACTATCGCCACACCCGAAGCCAGGACAGCTGAGAACTGGAAACCACCCAGGAGTGGTTCCTTCCCAGAGCACAGCCTCATCTTCTCTACTCACGGCAGACTAGTGTGCGTTATGTGGCTCTAGTGGAACACTCTGTCCAGTTTTGAAAAGAGGTAAGAAAAGAGATGTCGATTCTGTTTCAGGGCTGTCGAGACATGGGGACCTGGATTTTATTTGCCTGCCTCCTGGGAGCAGCCTTCTCTATGCCTGTAAGTCAAACAGCCCCTGCAGAAGCCGGTGGCCCACGTCACAGGCTTGGGAAGAAAATGCTGCCCTTTCCTTGGTAAAACTTAGGGTTTAAAACAGTACAGGATGCGATGTCCTGGAACATCTCTGTGTTTAAGAAATGCTTAAGGTGCTTACTGTTTTTTAAAATGGGTCCCCAGATGCTTCCCAAAGTTTCTGATTCAGTGGAGCCTGGGTGGGCTCAGGAGATGCATTTTAATGAGCGCGGCAGCAGCAGATTCTGTGGGCACAGTTAGCTTGTCGGACTCAATGTCCATCTCTAGGTGGGGGAAGCTCTCAGAGGGGACCCTTGAGAGGTCTCCGGACCACATGCTTCATCAGCCTTAGGCAAACACTACAAAACACCTATTTTCTCTAAAACCCTATTTCTCACCAGTTTCAAAATCTCTTCTTGGCCTCCAAACTCTACTGTCGTGGTCTGTCAGACAGAGGGAAATTGCTGTTCCCAAGCCCCACCTTGAATCATCCCCCCACTGGAAGCGGCCCCACCCTTTGGGTGCACCTGCTAAGCACGCGACTTCTGCGTCGCTGGCCGGGGTCCCGTGCCCATACCTACAGAGACAGTTTACACGGACATGTGCCAACAGCAGGAAGTGGAACGCTTTCTCTCAAGACACAGCCACACCGGTCACAATGCCCAGGGCTCAGGCGGGAAGGGCAGGCTCCACCTGCTTTTCAGTGGCAGAGAGGGCAGTGGGCGCAAGTAGAGACTGGCAAAGCTTCCATGGTGACCTCTTCCTTCCCGTCACCCACAAAAACAAGCCTCTGCTCAGCCCTTCTGCACTGGGGTCTGCACGAGCCAATTCCTAGTCCCTGGAAGGGCCGCCACATTACAAATTCGGCTCCACTCCCCTCCTCCACTCAACACCCCCTCTCTCTGAGGGTTTATACCAAGGAAGTATAGAAAAGGCAGTTCCTGGCTAAAATGATTCACGATCAGATGAGCATGAACAAGCCCTCTGATAAAATGCACACATTTAAAAGAATAGAGCCTAATTAGCTCGGTGTCTCAGGGAGTTCTGCTTGATTCTCTCTCCTCCCTCTTCCCCTTTCTAGAATTCCACAATGCAGGCATCAGTCACTTGGCCTCCACATTTGAAAGGACATTCAGTCCTGATTTAGATAATTATTCAGGTTGTTTTTGACTTTGAAATTTTAAATTCTACTGCCATAAAAATGTTGACAGAATAATAAAGAGAATTGGCGTAGACTTCAAAACCCAACTCTTTCATTGTCTGTGGAACTGCATGATCTCCACTTTACTGGCCCATCTTGTTCTCACCTCCATGGCTCATTCACACCTAGTTGCTCCTTTTGTTGTTGTTTGTTGCTGTTCAGGTACTTTGCATGCAATTATGAGGCATATGTAGGTACATCCTGATCTAGAAGGGAAGATTTATGAGGCAATTCTCCTCTTGTTGCTCTTTCATAATCGTGTGAGAGAAACACCCTTCTCTCCCCCACATGGAGTGAGTGTCATCATGAAGTAAAATGGTGGTGGTGGGGGGGATAGAGCAGGATGAATCTAGGATGTGGGGTGGAGGGAGTCTAGAGACCACTGGAGAATAAATGAGTGCTGGTTCCTGTTTCTAGGTCTCCCGCTATAAGACCACACCACCACCCCCCAACCACCCCCTCCCCGAAAGTCATTTTGTTGCTCTTGACCTCTTTAAAATAAGAGGGTTCCTCTCCTACACAGGGTACACATTCCAACTGAAAGTAGACTGCAGGTATATTCTGCGCTATGTAGATTTTTTTTAAGTAGCTTTAGTCTCTCTTAATGTGAACAATTGCATATTGACTTAATCTCTTCCCTTCTCTCTCTCTCCCTCTTCTCTCCCCCCTTCTCTCTTCTTCTTCTCCTTTCTCTTCCCTATAAAAGCTACCACCTCATCCTGGGCACCCTGGTTATATCAACTTCAGCTATGAGGTAATTTTTCTCTTTACTCATTTTGACCATTGTTTGAGTTGACAAAGCCCTGAGCTCTATAAAGAATAGTGTGTTGATTCTTCATTCAACATGTTTCTCAGTCCCTCAACCAGCTTTCTATTTTAAGCCCACATTGCCCCAGCACACTTCTACCTGGTCTCTCTGACTCAGTCTCTTCTCTTTATGTGGCTATAAAATTATCTGCCGGGAACCACCACTTCCGGGGCTCGCCTGGCAGGTCAGAAAGTGGACTGAGGCTGAGCAGCGCTGCTCCACCCAGCCACAAAACATGGGATCAGCTAAGATGTCATTTCAGATCCTTCCCAACAACCAATTCTACGATGTTCACACCCTGAGTTTCTCCCCCCTGTGCCCTTACTAAAAGATGAGAGAGCAAGTGGTCTAGGAGACATCCACAGAGCAAGAGAAAGCAGAGTTTGGGGAATCTGTTCGAGGCTCTCCTCTATCCCACACTAACCACGTGACCTCGGGCTAACGATTTTCTCTCTCTGAAACTTTGGTTTCCTCATCTGGAAAAGGGAAATAATTGTAATGCCCATACTTTAGAATTGTGTCTGGGGAGCAAAAGAGTCAAGAACACTAAGAGGTGCTTTGTCATGCAGAGGTGAGCAAGTTTAGTAATTTTGCGGATTCCAAATGCTGCGCTGTGCTGTGCTAGGAAGGGGAGTCGCTAGAACGAGGCTGACAGGCTGACACACTCCTTGGGGAGGGAAGCTCACTTCTCTCAGGCTCACGTGATATCCTGTGAGTCCGTTCAGCCCTCCAAGCTGAGGGAAAAAAATTGTTAATGAGAATGTGAGGCAAGATAGCCTGTTAAACCTTCAAAGGTTGACATTTGCCCAGAAAACCTGTCTGTGGGATGAGGGACTGTTTTGTATCCCCTTTCAGTTTTCACTGTGGTATCAAATATAAAAGAACATAAGTCATGCTATTTCTGCTTTGTTTTGCTCTCACAAAGAGGAGCAGGAACTGTGAAATAAAACAGAATTACGGCTTTGTGACCTCAGTCATGCTCACGAGCCTCTTTAGTGCTCCCTGACCTCGCCTGTAAAAGTGAGGGTGATGATACTTGCCTCAGAGTATGTGCAAAAACATGGAAAGTGTGTGTGACGGCTGGAATGAAGCGCCCTGTGCACAGGAAGCACGTGGCAGACGTTTTCCTGATTCTTCCTTCTGTAGTGCTATCAACTTGCAGGCTATCAACTTTGCCAGGACTGCGAAGTGAGTGAGTGAGTGGGTCTCAATTTCATGCAGCCGAATCAACACAAATATACTCTAATGTCTCCTTTTCTTAAGGTGCTTACCCCGCTGAAATGGTACCAGAACATGATAAGGCCTCCGGTAGGTAACTGTTTTGTTCTTAGTCCTTGAAAATATTTGGCTTAGTCCTTTAAGCATGCATTGCAAGTCCCCTTGAAGCGAATCAGCTTGCCTGTGCCACATGCCCACAGCGATGGGAATCTAGTTCAGAAAGGGCTGTCTCTGTGCAGTTAGAAATTCTCGCACAGAAACAAGTGGCTATTCCTCTTGCCATAACGACAAAGAGGACGCTGCTAGCGCTCCAGCTGGAATCAAGGGAGCCGATGGTAAAACCTGCCTCTTTGTTTCTCACCAGTACCCTTCCTATGGTTACGAGCCCATGGGTGGATGGCTGCACCACCAAATCATTCCCGTGCTGTCCCAGCAGAACCCCCCGAGTCACGCCCTACAGCCTCATCACCACATCCCCATGGTGCCAGCTCAGCAACCCGTGGTCCCCCAGCAACCACTGATGCCCGTTCCCGGCCAGCACTCCATAACTCCAACCCAACACCACCAGCCCAACCTCCCCGCTCCCGCCCAGCAGCCCTATCAGCCCCAGCACGTGCAGCCGCAACCTCACCAGCCCGTGCAGCCCCAGCCACCCATGCACCCCATGCAGCCCCTGCCGCCACAGCCACCTCTGCATCCGATGTTCCCCATGCAGCCCATGCCCCCCCTCCTTCCTGATCTGCCTCTGGAAGCCTGGCCGTCCACAGACAAGACCAAGCGCGAAGAAGTGGTGAGTAGACCTTGAAGCCGCTACAACCCCATGGAAAGGCCCGAAGGAAATGACCCCCGGGTTCTCAGCAGTCCAGGGGCTAGAGTCTCCAAGATGCAGGCCGGTGACTGCTCACCCAAGCATGCACCCACGACTCTAAGTGATACAATTTAAATATAATAACTTCGAGGTGACAACTTTGTATTATAAATAAATGAGTTTACCTGCAGAGCTCAGTCGTGAGGTGACAGCTTTTAGAAGGGACTTAAACTGTATGAGTCTTTTGAATTTCTACCAGAATATCTATTACTGAAACCCATTCAGTTCAAGGGCAACAGCGTAAGGAACTATCAGTTCCCCCCCTCTCTCAAGGGTTTAACTAGCAGGAATAGACTAGCATTGCACTGAAACGAAAAAAGAATCATATTGAGGGTGAGGGGATCCAGGTATTTGAACAGGCTACAGAAGGCAGCTGGGCAATCTTTTCAAAAACCTTACAGGAAGATTTCTTGTCTAAAATGATTTTTAATTAAACTCGGAGGAAGGTAAACTAGACAGCCATTAGATTCCTTTTCAGTGCTGGGACTCTAGATGAACTTTCTAGTGAGTTTTCATAATTGCACACAAAATCTTCTTCCATTAGAGGATACTCTTCCAAATGAATGGGGAATAGTGGATAAGACAAATGACCCTTATCCGTATGCATAAACCCTTAATTCTGTGTATATGAGATTATGTAGTTCTACCTTATGTATGTATCCAAATGTAATTCCAGGTTATAAATGCTATTGATAATTTGCTTCTGAAAAGCAGTAAGGTGGAAATGACCTGGAAGGGGAGACAGGACACCTGGAATCCAGTTCTAGCTTTGCCCCAAAATGAAGATGGTATTGTACAAGTTACTTCACATTTATGAGTGTTTTCCCTTCTTTGAAATAAGAGAAAGTCACTATATCAGATAACTATCAAGCCTATGTCCAAGCACAAATACCACAGTTTCCCAATTGAAAAAAAAAAGATACTATATGTCATATATGGTTTCATAATTAGGACAAATTTATGCTCCTAAGAATTTTTGAAAGTTGATTGTATCTTAAGTAATTTGGTAACTAGAGTTGATTATTCCAGCCTAAGGGACATGTCACCTTTTTGTCTAGAAAATGCATTTATTTGTTTATTAGTAATGAAAGGGCATGAACTTTACAATGTGTTCACATCTTGCCAAAGCTATTTATGGAGAGGTGACTTCAGGCAGATAGTTTGACCCCTTTAAAACTTCTGTGTAAAATTAGAATATACATACCGATAGATTCTTAGAGTTGTTTTCTGGAAAATAAAATAAAGAAATAATGAGCTCAGAGCCTGCTGTGCAGGAAGAACACAATGAAAGGTAACAACTGTTGTTTTATTTTAAGTGATAAATTGTAAGAGTCCTGAATAGGTGCCCCTCACATCTAAAGACAAAGTGATGAGCAAAAAAAAAAAAAAAAAAAAAAAAAAACCTTTGAAAATCATAGAGCTCAACTGAAATGGTTGTACATTGTTTTGGTAAACCTGAAACCATATGTGTTATTGTAAATGGTATTATTGGGGATATTTGTCAATCATTTTCATTGTTCCTCTTCTCTTTTTTTTCCCCCAGGATTAAACGATCCGAAAGCAACCAAAAGACAACAGAAGTAGACAATCCAGTTGCTTTCAGAAAGACACAAGAACACAATGCCTTGTGTCTACCTAGTAAATTCTGTAATGAAAAACGAGTACTATTAGCAAACAATAAAAATGCTTTAAAAAATCATTCCTGTCTTTGTGTTGAATTATACTTCAAATTTCACGCATTAGAAGTGACTATTCTTTTTTTAAAGACTTATTTATTAATGCATTCAAGAACTGGGGTACAGGCCAGAGGTATGGGGGTGGGGTGAGAGGATTCACCAGAGACAGAGTGGGGAGCAGAACAGGCAGATGGACTGAAATCCACTGCTGAGGGGAGCAGTGGGTGAGACAACAGAGGTCTGCTGCGCTCTGTGGGTCCCCTCCCTGGCCGGGGATCGAACTCGTGATGCAGTGGGGCTGTGGATGCTTCACAGGGCGGTGCTCAAACCCCTGTGCCACCAAGGAGGCCCTATAAGTGACTATTCTTGAAAAGATAGGAACCACTTGTGTGTGCCTACAAGTTGACCATTTGGCAGGCAAATGAGGACTACAGTTACTTCTAGGGGAAATTTTAGCTATAGTTTTAGCTATAGTATCTCAAATGTAAAAAAAAAATTGAAGTTTATGCATTACTTATAACTGATAAAGTGAAAAGTATGACCATGTACAGTCACTGAACCTGAAGTAAATCAAGGGAAGTTTATATGAAAAATTCTTTACATTGAAAAGATAAACTCTTGAGAAGTATTTATACTGCAAAACAAATCAAGACTTGAAACACTGACTTTAAACTTTATACCACATTAGTGACCAAAATCCGGTCTTTTGATCTCATCCTACTGAAAAAGATTTTTCTAATGAAATTACGTGGTATGCTGAATTTTAAGTTATCAAAGTAATTATTTTCCTTAAAATAATCTTTATTAAATGGATCTTCAAATAGAGAATCACAGCAATTATATATACAAATCATTTCTTTTACTTCATAATCTTTAACATGATAAATTCTACTATGCAATCTTCAAAATGGTAACAGATGCATAAAAGGGACTCAAAGCTAGTTTTCTTTCCCACTCATATTTACATTTGAATCCTTTTTTCCTCCTACACCCACACAGAATTGTAAACAGTCTTTGCAGGATTTATATTACAAAGCACCCACAGTAACTTTATTCCAGTACCTTTAGGATGAAGGCCCCTTAATCATTTTTCTGGAAGAATAAACATAACTTTACTAGGAGAGTGTCGATATTCAAACAAACAACTTAATTTGAAAGAACACAGATTCAGTAGAAAAGGTAAGAAAACTTCTGATCAACTGATGTGGACCAATTCTAATCAATTCAGTAAATATTTATTAACTTGAGGGCAAGGGACTTTTCCATGTCTTGGTAAAAATAGTAAGTTCCCATCCTTGCGGAGTCCAGAATCCTACGACAAGCTCACAAATACTAAGGAAAGGCCAGATCGTGTGACACTAGGACAGAAGCAGAGTCAAAGTGCTCTGGGAACTATGGCGACATCATCAGCTAACTGTTGTCAGAGCTGGAACTCAATCCCAGCATCCGGTCTCCCATGAACTAGGAGAAAAGAGCCCCCATCCTGTTCCCCCAAACCGATCAACGCTCACTCCTCCATGTCAAGGACCATGACTCCACTCCCTTCGCCAGCGGCTATTTCAGGGCTGGGTGGAAGCTGGACGAGGAGTGAAACTAAAAGGGTATCTGCTAAGGAGGAGCAGCTGGGGGGAAAGACTGCCCCCGCTCTCTCGATACAATTAACTGATGTCACTTGGAATCATACTGGAAAGAGCACAAACTTTAAAGTCCAACTGGGGCTGCTTTCAATTTTTCTGATCTAAGAGGATTCTTTATTTGAGGAAGTCATTGATAAAACAATTCTCCTTTTATAGGGATTCAAATTATATGCACATGCCCCATCAAATCACATTCTTAATGTACAGGGAACACGTAAGGCTTTGCACTCTGAATACTCCTGGCTATGGAATGACAGGTACTGCAAGCGCAGCTGTCACGAGACTGAAACTTGTGTCTTAAATTCCCAAGCATGTGCTCTTCATATAATCATGTCATGGTAGTCTTCTACGGTGCACAGAGTTAGACTCACTAAACCATGTATAGTCATCACTACTTAGCATCTTTTTCATTGTCTAGAAGGAGCCAAGAACACCCATCAGTGAGGTGTGTTGCCTCAGCAATTTGGAGGTAATAAAGCTCTTGTGCCTTATTCTAGTTCTTCCTTTCTGCTCTCGGCTATCACTTCTGTTTGCTAATGTATATTTATGTCTACTATGCACACATATCTTCCCTAGCAACATACCAATAAGTTACACTGGCGCTGAGATTGCTATTCTGGAGGTTTCACAGCCAGCCACCCTGAGACTCTCCAACAGTGGCAGACAGCTGCAGCTGCAGAAATTCTGACAGGAAAGTCTAAGTGGCTGATACCATGTAGTGCAACACAGGTGATGCAAACTGAATAAAACGGTGTTTCTGATTCCCCAGAACATATGTTTAGTTAGCTGTCCAATGGTTTGTATATTCTGAACCAAATATGGAAGAAAATCAGGAAATACTAATGAGTAAGAGTCAAAGTCCAGGCTGAGACAAACAGCAACCCTGACCATGATGTAAACCCAAGCTCAGAGCTAAAGAATTCTTAAATCAGAAAGAAAAATGGGGCGCTGTACAAAGCAGCGCTATGTCTTTAAAATTAAGTGAAAGAGACGGCTGGAGTGCAGCAAACCACCCCACAGAAGCTCTCGTCTCGCCAGAACCATCCCCCATCACCAGGACATCCGAGAGGGGCTCTGATGTTACCCTGCCATTGTTGGTGAGGGGTTCAGTGTGCATAATTTCCCCTGGGGAATAAATATAAACCTAGGAATTCAATCAAACATTTCAAACTAAAGGTCAGTTATGCCCAGGTGTTCCAAGAATCATGGACTTGAAGGGATTTTTCTAAGAATGGTTGACGTGTCCCTCTTCTCCACTGGTTGAATCACACACACTAAAATGGTTGTCCTCTAGGCTTCTTTTAAAACAGATGAACACAGAGTTCAAATAAATGAATTGTTCTCTATGGGAGAGAAACTATTCTCATTTCAAAGGAATTTCCAAAGCTTTACCAGCTGCATTCATACTGGAGGTAGGGGCTGACCTTGACTTTGGGCTTGGCCAGGAATAGGCCAAAGTTTAGGGCGATGCAGAAATAAAAGAAGAAAGAAAACTTCAAACTGCTGTGTCCATAGGCAGTGACTGCCTATAAACAACTGAAAATATTTACATTCTTTTCTATTTTGTGGTTCAAACCACCAGCGTAGACACACACACACACACACACACACACACACTGAGTTTACCTATAGTAAAAGGACATGTATGGAGATATATACCACTTAAGCTACTTGAAATTCTAAAGAAAATTTCTCTCCTTCTCATCACCTAGAGACTTCACGGCTATTGTATCAATTACCATCTCCAAAGCACACCATACTTCTTCCAAAAGAAAATTCTATCCCCAAAAAAGTTAAGCTGTTCATTTACCTTAAAGCAAGGCAAAATGATCACCTCCCATCCTAACTCCACACAAAATGAAAATACTGACTTCTCCCCTAAATCTAAAGTTTGCCCCTGAGTACTGAAAAATTGCTGAAAATACAAAGATTGAGTTTAAGGTCAAGAATTTAAAAAGAATATAACCTAGCAAACAACTCTACTCATTTAAAAACAAAAACAGAGCGATCTTATTGTGCACAGCTTAACATGGGAATCACAAGAGAAAAACAATTTCAACCAATTTACCATATTTCCAGCGGCTTCTAGTTGCGTTCCATATTGCTTTAATAAAATAGTCATCGGCCTAGGTTTATTGTGCAATTCTTATTAATGAGAGTTTTCACTTAGTGTTTCGTGATTTGGCTTCTAACTCCTATGCCCCCCTTTGGTCTACAGCCATTTCAGTCAGGGGCACAGGCTGATATTTATTCAAAAATACTTCCTTGCTGGAAGAATTCATCCCAGCCTCATGCAAAACACCTGAATCTTCTAGCCGGTAATTAATAGTTGAGAAATAAAATGGGGCTGGGAGTGGTGGCATGAAGAATTTGAACAGAAAAGAAAAGGAGTGGGCATTTGGATCCCAAAACATTTGCCTCAATAAATCACACCTGAATAATCTGTCAAAAGCATCAACATCAAGTAAAACTCCTCATGATACCATTGCCCTGAGGTTAACAAAAACCAGCCCAGGGTCTGGCATTATTTTCTTCTTATTAATCCTCCTCCACCCCAGTTTTTAAGAGTGCTAAGTATCTTCCTCAGAACGGCAAAGGTTAGTTTCTCCTCTAAGGAATTCTCCAAACTGAAATTGTGGAATGTGGGGTTCTGGGGTGTGTGTCCACAGAAAGGGAATGAACTCCTGGTGTGGTGGCGGGCAGGTTGAAAGCCAGACTGGGGTTCACAGGCATGACCTTCACCCATTTGCTGTGGTGACTTGGGCAAGTTTCTTAGCTTCTCTGTGCCTCAGTTTCCTCATCTACAAAGTACACTAATATTCATCTCTGAGTCTTCATGCCCAAGAGCCCCAAGCTCATTAAGTGTTAGCTATGGCTCTAGATCAGGAAGGGAGCCTTCTCCTGGCTCAGAAGATGCCCAAAGGAAACACGACACAACTGGGAGTGGATGGTGCAACACCTGGACATACATAACATTTTCTTTGCTGAAGGCGCGAAGGCCGAGCACATGGTCATGTGTCAATGTGCACCTCTGAGAGGCTCCTGAACACCTCCCGCATGGAGGGCCACTTGGATGTGACTCTTGAGTCCCCTGTCTGGCATCTCCAGAGACTCTGCTTTCTACCTGCAGGGTCACCCCTCGCCCTCAGTTCCCCACCCAAAGGGTGAACAGGAGAGTACATCCACTAGGGAGGGTGTGAAGGGCCACACAAGCCACACTGAAGGCCGCAGGGTGAGATCGCCTCCCTCAGGTTGGCTTCCTTTTACCGTCTCTGCTCAGATGGATTCCCACATATAGTGACTTCCGGCTCTGACCCTTCCCTTGTCCCTCTGTTACTGGTCACAGCTCAACTAATTCTACTTTCAGGATATTTTTAATCCACTGTTTCCTCCTGAGCAGTGGTTCTCAACCAGGACAGTTGTGCCCCCTAGGGGACTTTTGGCGATGTCTGGGGTCACAGTGGGGGGCAGGGATTGTTGGGAGTGGGGTGAGACCAGGGATGTTGCTAATCATCCAACAACGTACATGACAATAAGGAAAACAGAATGATCTGGTCCCAATGCAGCATTGCTGAGGTGGAGAAAACGCTGCTCTAGAAACGATGTCAACACTGAACTGCGTTGTGTATTCACAACTTCATGCGTAGGAAGGAGACTGAACAAAATGGAATTCTGTGTGCATTGTTTTACATGACTGAGAAAGAAAAAGCAAGGCTTCAGATCCTAACGTTGGGAAACTTGACATAGGACCACAGACAATGTCCATTTCACAACCCACACCGACCACATCAGAAAAATCTAAACAGGTTGGGAATTGACTGGGATGTTAAAGAAAATTTGCAAGATGAAGAGATGACTGCCCCAGAATCAAGTCAGCTGATGTCTCTAACTCAAAACCATACTGCAGAAATTAGAAGTGATTTGCTCCTTTAGAAGTTACTTAAAAGTATGTGTGTTATTTGTTTCTTGGGAGATTACTTAAAAGTAGTCGTGTTACATGGGTAATGGAGAAGCTAATAGAGAAAAGCTCTGTATTGGCCATTAGAATAACAACTGAATTGAGTTCATTTAGCTTGTCTGGGGTAGTCCTGTTTGAGGATTCCTTGAATTGGGGGAGGTGATGAGAAGTGAGTAGTATTGCCCATAGAATGGGCAGGGATTTAAGACACCTTAATTCTCACAATATTCAGAACTATAATACCACTGTCCAAAAATATTATCTAATTAATATAATAAGGTCTTGTTACCAAACTATTACCAGGAAAACCCTGGCATCCATGGAGAATCGAAAGCAGCAAGCTTACAACTAGCTTCGGAGGGCACCCTCCAAAGGGTGGAGGTCAGATGGACAGGGAAAATGAAGTGACAAGATGAGACCAGCTTCTTGACTCTGATGGAGATAAATTCACATTTGCTGTTGGAAATATCAGGCCATGCAGACTGTTCCGGGTTCCCCACGGCAGACCAGCCCGTTACCTCTCAGATGTGCACTTGTCAAAATGGGACCACTGTGCATATACTTGAGAAGTGCTTGAGCTCTTCCTAAAGTTTCAAGTTTAGACAACTCCTCATCTGTAAGATGGGGATAGAGACAGATTTCCTCTAAGACTGAGAATGAAATGAGCGCACATATAGCAGGTACATAGGACAGTGCCTAGAATATAAAAGTCTCGAAAATTTTCGATGGCGTCATCATTACTTGCATCTCATATGGGGGCTTTTCAATGCCAGTGATGGTTCCTTCAGCAGAGATTTTTTTCCCTTTATTTATAGATATCTGACATCAATTGTAGTCCCCATGGACTTCTCCAGCAGATATTAAGCACATCGGCTAGTTGCTGGATATTTGTAAAAATCTGCGTCAAGGAGCTGGCCAGCTAGTGGGGAGTCCCAAGTGTAAAAAGTGCTTGAAATAGAGCTGCACACAACATATGGCAAGGAACCTCATGGCTGAGCACCACACCCTGTGGACCAGTAAAGAGCTCTCTAGACAAGGAAGCATTAGCTGGGGCTCACACGCGCCTGTTCTCCTTTGTGGTGGATGGGGCCCATGGGAGGGGTTAATCGCACTTCGGGAGGGACTTGAGTTTAGTATTGGGGCAGACTGTTCCACATCTGGGATCTCTTGCACACTGAGGTTGCCCAAGGTCTGTGCCCAACAGAGCGGATTCTTGTGCTTATCAGAAAAGTGGAAAACCCACCACCCAGAAGCTCCCAGCACTTGTGACCGATGGTCATGGGGGAGGAGGAGGGCTCTGTGAACACAGGCGCCATGCCCCCCGAGGGCAGCCTGTCCTGGGCACCAGGAGACACCAGGAAGCCCCGCTGCAGGTGCCCACCGACCATCAAACACCCCTCACTCCTCCCTTGGTTCCAAAAGATGGACTGGAAATGTGACCCACGTCACCTGCCCAGTCATCGCAGTGCTCTCTTTCCTCATTTACAGAAAGCCACTTTCTGTGGGAACTAGGGACATCCTGCTGAGAAAGACTAGCTCTCTACACTCCATTATCTTCCTCCCTAGTCGCCCAATCTACACATCCTTAACACACAAAAAAAGGCCATTTCAAGTGACAGTCTGAAGTTCACAGAGAATGACCTAAGAATGGGAAGGCTGAGGCTATGTTCTAAGCATGACATTGAATCAGAACTAATTGGCTGGCCTACTCTCTGGGCCTGGCATTTGATGTGCAGATTCAAGTATATGAAAGGTTCAAATATTTCCTTCGCTTCCTCCATTGCCGAGTCTACAAATGTTAGCTATCAAGGCGCCAGTCCAAACTGGCTCCATCCACAGGGTCCTGACTGGAGAAGGAAATGTTTGCAAATTTGCACAGCTGCATGCAATAATAAATTCAGGCTCAGAAGGTTTACAAAATCCCATTTTCTCCCTTTGATGGGGAACTTGGGCTCAACCTGGTTTCCACAGATGATTTTTTCTTAATCTGAAAATAGGCACCACAGAGCTACTTCTCAATTATTTCTTTTTAAGGCACGTAGATTTGTAAAGTACTTGTTGAACATTGCTTAAAAGTGCTGTTCCTAACAACAGGATTTACAAAGGCCATTGGAAAACAAAGGGGGATTTACTACTGCCTTTGGGGCTCATTTTCCCACAGATAGGGGAAAAAATGTTTCAAAAAACCCCACAAAACAATTGTTCCTGATGAATAGTAATACACATCGGGAACCTGCAATCACTGCAATCTGACTTGATGTATTTTATAATTGGTATTACTGTAAATTATCAGAAGCATCATATTAAATCTCTGCCCTTCTATGAAATAGAATCATTCTATTACAGATTGTAAATGATGGCGATTTAAGAGCACAAAAGTTTCTTCAAAAGCAACTTGACTTTTGACAAATTAAGTCATTACTATACGTGTAAATTATTTCAGTATATAGAGACACGTGCACAGCTGGAGAGACAAAGTGTGCAAATGAACTGACGTGGCAGGATCACGCAGTTTCAGGTAATAGATTGCCAATCTGCAGGAAAACTTGGGACTTCACTTAAATAATATCCACCCAAGAAAGTAATGCTTAACATTATTCTGTCCTTTTAGGAAGGATTCAGAGAAACGTTTAGTAGTAGCTATAGGAAGCATGTAGGGATCGAAGCTCTGTGAACACTTCGGTAATAATTTAAATTTATAACAAGAAAAGATTATTCTGAGATTCTATGAAATCATAGAAACCTGGAATCTTAAAAAAACAAAAGAAGGTGTGTACTGGAGGCTGCCTTTATTGTATGCAAGCAGAAATACCGGGGCTTCTGACTTTGCTGCGTTCAGTGGCTCCAAGGAGAGCTGGACCACATTTCATGTTTTCACGTCAGCGCCCACACTATTTGTAGGTGCCACAGAAGCTTGATCCTTCATCACACCGAGAGGAAGGGAGTGCCCAGTCACAAATGTCAGTCATTTTATAGAACCCAGTGCTGGAGATGCAGAGAGGCTCGACGGCGATGGCGTTTTGTCTCTGTTCTGGCACGGACTGGCCAGGTGACCCTGACAGAGTTGGACCCACTGTCCCGCTCAGCTGCTTTATCTGTCGCAGAATAGAATTACACCAGGAGACCACCAAGACCTATGAAATAGTAACTTGACAAGCCAATAAGCATCATTAAAGTCAAATTACATAGATTTTAAAATAAGAAGAAAATAACAAAAGGAGAGGTGTGGGGAAAAATGGCAGGTCCTTACTAAGATTTGCTTTAAGCTTTCAATAAAAATATTGGCCAAGATATGTAACATTCCAGTGACCCTGGCTTGAGGTTCTGAACTTTCTCCTAAGGCAATAGGCAGAGACATCTGAAGTGTCATTTGAACCCTCTGAACTTTGAAGCTGAAAGAGACTCAAGTGCTGAAAACAGCTACGCGAATTGCTCCAAATCCATGGCTTCTCTCATGCTCCTCTCATCTCTCACTTCTCTGCCTGTGTCTACCTTCTCCAGAATCTCCAGGATAGTAACCCCTGACGTCTTCCACACCTGCCTGGCTTGGGTCCTGCCTTGCTTCAAGCAGGAGGCACAAAACACAGCTGAAACGCGCACAGCCACCTCTTCTTACCTCTCCAGAGGCCTTACACCTCAGCAGTAGCAGCAGGTGCAAGCAGAATTGCCCCTGCACACTCCCCATGCAGTGCAGGAACTCTACTGCCCAGTGTGGAGACGGAGAGGGAGGCCTGAAACACACACGGCCCAAGGAGCTAGAGCGGCCAGGCCAGCCGCAGAGTCCCCAGCTGGAATGCACAGCAAGAGGCCCTGGGAGGGGAAGGCCTGGGGTCACTGCTGTCCTCTGAGTCAGCCGCCCTGGGGAGCGCTCAGCTCTGAAAGGCCTGCCTTGTCACACAAGGCCAAGGGACACGGGGCACTTACCAGGGGCAAAAACCTGAACATTATACAGTTGGGGCAGGTGGTTACGCAGATTCATGCCAGCATACAGTAGATGGCACAGATGCAAAATGAATGTTGGAGAGGAAACAAGTCATTTATAAAATGCCAGCTCAAGTAGCTAATGAGGGCCTAGTATCCAAAACATATAAAGAACTCTCACAATTCAATAATAGAAAGATAAAACGACCCAATTTTAAAACAGACAAATGCTCGGAACAGCTATTTCTATGAAAATGATATACAAAAGGCCAGTAAGCATATAAAAAGATGCTTGACACCATCAGCCCTGGGAGAAATGCAAATGAAAACCACAGTAAGATAACACACTAACACACCACACCTGCTAGAATGACTGAAAAAATATGTTGGCAAGGATGTGGAGAAATCAGAACTCTCATCCACTGCTGGTAAGAATGCAAAATGCTTTGGAAAACAGATTGGCAGAGCACAGAAAACGTGCCCACGTAAAAACTGGTACACGAATAGTCACTGTAGCATTATCCCTAACGGCCAGGGGGGTGGAAATTATCCAGATGTCCATCAGCTGATGGGTAAACAGTGGCCACGAAAAGGAAAGATGTACTGGCCCAGGCTACCACACAGAAGAACCTGGAAAACATGGTTCCAAGGGAATGCCGGGCACGAAGGACATCCTCTTAAGTGACCCCACTTGCATGCCGTGTCCAGAAGAGGTAGCTCCATTCAGTGACAGATGATGAGCTGTCACCAGGAGCCGAGGTAGACGGGAGGACAGTGATGACTAAGGGGACAGGGCTTCCTTTTGGGGTGCTGAGGCCTTTCGCTACTTCTACTCCGCATCATTATTAATGCTTGGTTCCTTTATCTTTCCAGACTCGACTTGGGCTCAGTGGACAGATGGCCACAGACATTCTCTTCTTAATGATAACTGGTTCCATCCTGGCCCGCACTCAAGATTCGGTTGAATCGGTGCATTCTGCTTTTCGGGTTCTTGCCTAAGGACAGGTGAGTGACTGCACCAGCCACATGGCACAGCATCTGCCGTCCTTTGCGTTTCACGCCCTCATGCAATGTTTTGTCTATTCGGGATTTGTCTTCATTTTCCACCCTTTAAAAGCCCTTACATCTATTTGTCCTGAGAAGTTGACACCAACGCCCCCTGATGGATGTCACTGCGCCTCTGAAAGGGCAGGCTTTCCCAGCTAGGACAAGCAAAGCTGCAAACAAATGTTCCCAAAAGACCTGCCCGTGTTCACTCTGTGCTGGAATGTCCATCCGGGCTTTTCTCAAACACACTTGAGTGCTATGGGTAATAGATGTCAAATAATAAAATGAAGAGGCACACACTCTGTTACTTTTTAAGGGAAAAAAAGGGGGGAAATCAAAGGGTTTAACAATTTTATTCACTGGCTTACATTCAGCGACTGAAAATTTGGCCACTGCTCAGGTTTGTGAATTTCTATGGAAAATGAACTGTGCTTGGCAAGCCTGATGAAATATGAGACCGATAAAAAAATGCTTCATGCTTTCTCAAGACCTTATGCCACTAACTATGTGGGATTGGAAAAACTATTTAAATGTCCATTTAAACACTGCAAATAAAGGATTTTCTGTACCCGTATGAATTAATATAATTCTGTTGATTTCAGAACCATAACTGAACTAAAGTCTCTATGAGTTTTAATTAGGAAGTGTTCCACAGAGAACATGAACTTCAGATTAGGCAAACTGAGTTCAGTATGGTTCTGTTCCGCAGTCAGAAGCATTCATGCAGTACCGAAAATTCAATCGACACGAAGATTGTTGGGAAGTAGTTCTTGAACTCAAAAAAAGGGCTAGGCCAGAAGAAATAAAACATTATTAGAACAGCCCAAATCATTATATAAAAGAACACGGTGGTGAATTCCGTTGCAAAGTTCATGACTCGTGAGTATTATCTCCAAACCAGTCATCTCTGAGTTTTATAGCATCGGCTATTCCACGGCCTTCTTGACCCTCCCATCCGGTATCTCAGGGTCATCTCGAACTTCACTTATCCAATACCGAACTCTCGACTTTCCCTTCTGGCAAATGTCTTTGTATCTAAGCCTCCCACATCTTAAGAGGTGTTTATGAAGCGTTTATCTCAGGCCTGGCATGCAGACGTGCTCGGTAAGGTTGATGATGATGATACTGATAACGATGGAGGAGGGTGAGGATGAGGACTTTTATGCACCTGATCACTCGAGCCAGAACCCTAATAATTTTGCTTTATTCTTCTCTTCACCTCATGCCCCACATTTAATCCACTCCCAGGCTACCTCTAAAACAAATCAGAGCTCCAACCTCTCCTCTCCAACTTTCATCAGCCCTCCTCCAGCATATTTTTTCTGAGCACACTGAACAGCCTAATCACTTCCACCCTTGTCCCTGTACAATAAATTGTCTACCAGGGAAATCCGAATATTCTTAAACACAAATCTTCATTACTAAGATACAGGTAGCTGCTTATTCTGTACTTCCTGCAGCTGCTAAATGACAAGGTAGGTCCTATTACTATTCCCATTTTACAGGTGAGGAACGGAGCAAAGACAGGCTGAGGCGTGTCTAAGAAGGAAGCCAGAGGTCACACTCACGCGGCCTGGCTTCAGAGCTGCGTGTCGAACTGCTGCCCAAAGCTCTGCACCCTCCCCAGCCTTCAGAAAGCAAAGAACACGTGCGGGAGACTGTCTCTGCTTTCCATCGCACTTTGAATGAAACCAGTTTGCAGGCACTTCCGTGGGTCACAGGATCTGGTCCTGCTCCGAAGCCTCTCAAGCCTCCCTCTCTGCCCCTGCTCTCCAGGCAGGGCAGGTTTGGTCCTGCTAGGGGCTTCCCGTGCCACCCCCGGCCTCTAGATTGTTTTCCCAGGCTGCCCCTCCTGCAGGTGTCTGCCTAAATCCCACACCTTCAGAACAGCCCTCCCGGACCTTCCCAGTCTGAAGTCGAGGTTCCTCGGACATTGACCTCCACACCTCATCGGGTTTCTTCTGAGCTTGGATCTCAACTTGTGGTACTTTTCTGTGCTTGTCCATTGGTCCACTAACTCACTGGTGTGAAAGGGTCACAATGGTAAAGATTATGTATCATTCTATTTCTACTACCTATCATTATGCCTTGCACACTAAGTCCGAGAAAAATCAAGAAATGATGCGATGAAGACAAGAACTCTTTGGCAATAGGAAACAGGCACCTGGATCGACCTGAGTGCAGGGTTAGGGGATCACCTGGAGGACTTTTTAATCAGAAATAGCGTCCAGGGCTCTTTGTTATTCGAAGCATTTGCCTTTAAGGCCTACTGCCTGGTCTTTGAAAGGATTTTTATAATTTTGACAAGATTTGACCATGAGTAACTCATAGAATTCTCACTTGACTGTGATTTTTAAGTAATCAGTGTGCATGTTCTGGAATACTTGCTAAGGGAGAAAAAGGTTATAAATTCACTTGTGATAAGACGTTACAAATACTCACTGATGATGAAGCTGATAAATGCTGTGTTTTTAGATCTGTAGGTAGAGATTGATATAACTAGCTTGGAAACCAATAATTCTTTTCAACTTGTGGACATTGTGGGGACTCCTTGAAGGCTTGTGGGTCCTGCACCCTGTAATCAGACAACAGTGTGTAATGGATGAAATGGAGCAGCTGGAGTCAATCCTGAATCAACCCTGTTGGACTTCATGGGCCCAGGAATCTGCATTAAAGAGACTTTCCAGGAAAATCTTAAGCAAAATAAGCACTGTATCTATTGTTTTGGAAAACTATACACTGCAGATCCAGAGTCTACTTTTAAAATTTGTGGTTTAGTTCTGAGTAAATGAAGATGTCTTACATAAAGGAAAAGCATACATCCCTAATTTATGGTAAGCTCACAAAGTATCCAGAAATGCAGATTATAATAAGTAATCTTGGCAGTAAACTAAGTACCTTTTGTTAGCCTGCATGCACACATGGGAAGCAAGCGGTAGGCGTTTCTCACTTTGGAGAAAAATGAGCAACAACAAGGAAGCTGGTCCAATCACTATGGAAAGCAGTATGGCGCTTCCTCAATCTACTAAGAATGGAACTTCCATATGATCCAGCAATCCCACTCCTAGGAATATACCCAAAAGACACAAAAACACTGATTCAAAAGAATACCTGTACCCCTATGTTTATAGCAGCACTATTTACAATAGGTAAGATCTGGAAACAACCTAAATGCCCAAAAACAGATGATTGCATCAGGAAGCTGTGGTCCATAGACACGATGGGATACTATGCAGCCATCAAAAAGGTAAACTAGAGTCATTCATAGGAACATGGATGGAGCTGGAAGGGATGATGCTCAGCAAAATAAGTCAGAAGGCAAAAGAAAAATACCGGATGGTTTCCCCCCTAGGAGGAATATAAGGGAAACAAATAAGGATCAAGGAAAAGAATAATAGCAGTAATAATAGTAATAAAAACAAAACAAAAACAAAAAACAAGGACAAATTGGGGACACTTGGTGGGGAGGGGGAGGGAGAGGGTTGAGGGCATATAAGAGCACAAGGGACTGAGGTGATGGGGAATACATGGGGATTACAATTGATGTCAAATATATATAAAAAAGAAAAAAATAAAAACAAGGAAATGCCCAGCCACGCCTTTGGGTCTAGTAAATAAATGGACTAAAAACCATGCCCCTGCCGAAAAGTTTGTTTGTTCTCCATCTCACCCACAGGCTTTCTAATGTTCTCCTTGACATATGCGGAAATTCAGTATTGGTGACTTGCAGGTACTAGAGATGCATTTCTCCCTGGCCTGCTGTGACCTTTCTCTCCTGACATGCCCCTTCTCTGCGCTAAACCATTCAGAACCCTAGGGACCTTCCAACACGAGGCCCAGGCTTCTCGTGACCTGACCCCCCCAAACCTTTCTCCTGCCCTTCTTTCCAGAAAACTCTGCACTCCACTTGAACGGAATTGCTTCCTTCCATATTTTGGGGGGTTCTCTATCTTTGCTTCTATTGTTGTTCCTTCTTGGAGTTCCCCCACCCCCTTATTTCATGTGACACACCCCACCGTTACTACAGCCTGCGGCGTTCACTGGATGAGGGTCCAGCCCCTCTTGCCCACTCAAGAACGTCACTCCAGATACCCTCTTAGGCATCAGTGGATGATTCCCTTCAACATTAAAACAAAACACTTGTTACAGTTCCCGCTGCACAGAACAAACGTAACAAACATTTTTACTTCCCTTTTCAGTCCCGACCTTGTTTCTCTCCCTTCTTCTAACAAAATCCTTCAAGGAAGGATTCCATTTCCTCTCTTCCAGTCTTCCCTGAACCCACTTCCATCAGGCTTCTGTCCCCACTGCTCTTAAGGTCATCAACATCCTTTATAGCGCTACTCCTCTGGCCAAGTCTCAGTCTCCATCCTACTCCGCCTACCAGCAGAATAGCCATGTAACTTACCCAAACCAGAACTCGTTTAAGAGTCAGTTATGCCAGTTGACACTAATTACACTAATTGATAACCATGCATGACCAAGGAGCGCATCTGGCCAACGGAGACCTACAGCCACTCATCTGAAGTCTAAACCCACCTCTAACAGCACGTTGCTCCCTCCCTTTTATCAGTCTTCACCTGGCCTTTTGGATGCCACAGTCTCCCAGGTGCCACTGATTCTCAGGCTCTTATGTTGCTTCCTCCTCACCTCCCTGACTATAACACCGGCCCTCCCCATGGCTCTGTCTTTGGAGTGCCTTTATTTTTTCATCCGTCATCTCTGTTGGTGATTTCACAGATCTCACGGCTTTCAAGTGACACTACATACCTTAATTTCTGAATCCTTCTTCCCCTCAACCTCCCAAGTGCTTCAACTTCCTCCCAACCTGCTCTTGTATGGTCTTCCCCATCTAAGTGGACAGTAAGGCCAGAACTTCGACCCCATGCACTTTTGATTCCATGTCATATGCCACAGCCAATGCATGAGTAAATCCCGTTGGCTGGATTTTGTAACCTGCCCGAGTGTGACCTCTCCCCATCACTTCCACTGCTTCCACCCTGGTCCAAGTTAACATCATCTCCCACCTCGATTAATAATCAAATTGCTAGACGACTCATACAGAGACTGGCCCTGTGACACCCTCCATAAAATAGTCATTTCTCCTCATTTGGATAATCTTCCTTGAGAAAATCTTGGCTTGCCAGTGAGTCATTCTCAGTCATAATTTTTCCTAGAAAAGTATAAATGCGATCGACTCCAGAAAAACAAAACAAAACAAGAAACACAGGTACAGATGAGCCTCCCCAAATCTCACCGTGAGGACTGCAATCGCTGTGAAGCGTATGTTTGTTCTTTCACCGTTTGCGGGATTCTCGGTGCTACCTGAGTTATGCTCTCTTGCTCCTAACAAGAAAACACCATTACGAGCCTTGTGTATTGTTCACAGGGTCGGTGCACGGAGTGGTTACTCCCCATGCAATTGGGACTGCGGGATGTGATTTCAGGGATGCCACTGCTCTTGCCCACGGTTGACCCTGGAGCCAAGACTCAAAGCCCTTGGCACTCTGCACGGCCACAGGCTCAGCGGCAAGAGCCTGGAGGTTCTGCAAACTGTTTCCTCAAACACAAGCAGGGGACCCAGGAGCAGGCTGCTTCACGTCCTGCGTGCTAGGGTTCGGAGCTCGGCGCTACTGGCACTTCGGGCCAGGTCACCACGTGTTGTGACAGTGTCCTGCACCCTGCAGGGTGGCCGGAAGTTGTCCTGGTCGCTCCTCACTGGGTGCCAGGAGCATCTCTTCAGTTGTGACCACCAAAGATGTCTCCAGGTATCACCTGCATTGGGAGGATCGCGCCAGCTCAGAGTCACTGGTCTAGATTTGCTGCCAAACTGCCCCAGCATCTCCTGACACCAGCTTGGAGATGACACCTGGGGCAGTGTACAGTGAAGAGATTTCCAGAAAAAAAGAACCAGAAACGCTGAACAAAACCCACCATTCGGGAATGCAAGATGGTCCAACCATTATGGAAAGCAGTATGGCGCTTCCTCAATCTACTAAGAATGGAACTTCCATATGATCCAGTGATCCCACTCCTAGGAATATACCCAAAAGACACAAAAACACTGATTCAAAAGAATACCTGCACCCCTATGTTTATAGCAGCACTCTTTACAATAGGTAA
>JAGFMF010011596.1:2835441-3071850 GCA_019455555.1 Galemys pyrenaicus | reverse complement strand
GAGATGGTGATGGGGAATACATGGGGATTACAATTAATGGCAAGTATATGTAAATTTTAAAATATTTTAATATAAAAAAAGGAAAAAAAATTTAAAAAACCCACCATCCCCGTGGGGCTTCAGAGATGTGAGCCGCTACTATTCCTAATTATTTAAGCTGCTTCCAGTGGAGTTTGCTGTTATAATCAGCCAAGGGCATTGGCATGAGGTCACAGGTCACACAGCCTGCTGCTTAATTCCAGGCACTCTGCAGTCTGGGGAACGACCCGAGTCCCACTTTGGGGCGGATTCTACGGGTTCAGTTGTACATGCAGCACAGGCAGAAAAGTCTGGTCACCCACTTGTTAACTGCCACTTATGCATGCCTAGGGAACTGTAGAGTTTTAGAGCAGAAAGGTTTTAGGGAAGGAAAATTAAGCTAAGACCAGTCAATGTCTATGCTGACTTTCAAAGGCAGGTCTTCAAAAGAACATTAAGCCATGTGCATCCAAATATCGGGGAAATGCCATGACCCCCTTCAAAACACTTCCCTGGTGTGACAAACCAGCCTGCATCTTGTGTGAAGGGCAAGGGAGATAGTTCCTTGTGGCCACCTATTCTCAGACACGCCTTTATGCTAAATGCAAATTCTAAATGTTTTTAAAGTCTACATCAATCATCTATTTGCAGTGAACTCCCTGCCATTTCTGTGGGCAGAGTTGTCATTTAATTATACCATTAGCAGTATTTTTCTTTTAATGTGAAAACTGATGAACAAACAGAGTTGGCATAATGGGTGAACTACTAAATTGAGGATGCAAATTAATTTGTATTATCTTTGCTCACTATAAAATCAATGCAAGTTTATAATTAAAAAATCAGAAACACAGAAATAAGCAAAATGAATATTGAAATAATTTGTACTCCAATAAGCAACCACTGATTATAACTTAGTAAATATTTTCCCAAATGTTTGTTGCATATTGAGATTTTCTTCTCAAATACTATCAAATTCTTTTGAAATGTACTGAAATGTATTTTAAAAGTCCCTTTAGTCAGAGTTGTTTTTAACTCATCCCCATTGCAAATGGCACTGCATACAAATGGTTGACTGAAAAATTAGATGAGCTAGAACAAAAAACGTGAGGTGAAAACGCACAAAAAAAATCTGAAAAAATAGATCATGGCTTCAGATACCATTGGCTTCAGAATTCTGCTATCATTCACTTGTAGATCTAATCACTGACCCATAAAAGGATACAGAAGAGTGGAGAGCAGCCTCAGAGATGGCAAAGGGGAGGGGAAAGCAAACCAGTCTTGCAGGAAGGAGGGTAACCCCGGCGACAGACATCACAGAGACAAGACTAAGTGAACCCAATGGAAAAACGCTTCACAACCGGATTCCAAGCAGATTTGCCTAGTTTATAAATAGAGCCATTGCCTAGAGAACAGTTTTTACCAATCATATAATTAGTAAAAAAATCATTTACTCCTCTGCAAAAGCCCTGTGATAACAACTCCATTACCTATAGCCACACATATATCCATATGTCTCTATTTATATTTGTAGTCATATCTGTATTTATACTTATACCTATGCCTGTATCTCAATATGACCTGTATATCCACCCATGCATGCATGCATCCATCCATCTACCCATGCATGCATCCATTCATGCATGCATCCATTCATGCATCCATCATCCATCCATCCATCATGCATCAGTGGTTCTCAAACTTGAATGTGATTTAGAATTCTTCTGCCCCAGAGTTTGGGGTTCAGCATGTCTTGAATATAGTCTAAGAATTTCCATGTCTATTCACTTAGTAGGTGATGCAGATGTTGCTGATTTGGAGACTACACTTCTGCCTGCCCCTCTACCTCTATCTTTATCTCCTTATGTCTATCTCATTCCCTGCCTATATTTTAAAGAATACATGGTTAACTCCCACATAATATAACTTTGACTCCCTATTATCAATTGCTAAAATAAACCACAGTGCTACATACTATACAAAACAGATACATGGTGCTGTTGAAATCCTGTCCACTGAACTTAATAAGAAGAATTATAAGATATAAAAAGTATTACCATGTTTCTCCTTCCTCCCAGGAGAATAAATTGTGGTACATTTCTTGCCTTTGGCTTTTAACTTGATGTATTTACATCTTAACGATTCAGATTTATTTTCCAAACAGTGAGATGAAACAGGGACAACTCAAAGGCAGCTCTATTTTGAAATTGGCCAGGCTTTTGTAAACAAGCTCTTGAAGGAGCAATTTATAATTCTCTAAACAGTTGGGGGAAAATATCACACAGAAAAGCAGATGTTATTCTCCCAACTTCTTTTTTTCAGTTCTACAATTGTCTACAGCACCAAACCAGCCACATGACTTCAAGTAAATTTTGGCTCAACTGGATGCCAACCAAGTTAGCCATACTCGAGATGTGGTTCAAAGAACAAAGCTTCCCAGAGATAGGTCTGTGGCCTGCTTCCTTCTGTGACTTTGACAGCACTTGATTTAAGGGTGGTATTGGCTCATGTTTGCAGCCTGCAATGGGAACACAGTTCCCCAGATGCCAACCTTAACCTAAATAAAAGCTAGGCCTGCCTCTCCTCAGGTTAAAGTTAAAGAATACTGGCTGTGTTGTCTCAGACCTCAGTGGGTACCAATTAGTGGGACACAAGGACATGTACACAAGGAAATGTAATCGGTAATTTTAATGAGTAAACACTTGCAGGATGGAGAAAAGAGAAGTCATTTTGCGCTGGTGCAGTCAGGATAAACGTCACATTCATTGCGAAATGAAGATTTTTTTTCTCTAGAAAGTGAAATGCAGACATTGAAAGGGACACAATATATTTTTTAATGAAGTCAAAACAAAGAGAGCCTGGAAAAGAGTTAATGTGTGACAAAAGAAGGAATATCCTATGAATGATGGATTTCATTACTGCCATGATTTTAAATTATGGTCACCTGCAACCTATGGCAAATGTCTGTTAGGGTAGGAGAACAGGATACATAGAGAATAGGGGGGAAATTGTGCCCTAATGGAGAAAATAAAGATGTGTGTTTTGGTCAGTGCATGAAAACCCTCTCTCACTTTCTCAGTTGATTGATCAATTAGTTGATGGATAGATCAATCCTGGGATTATATACATTGCAGATATATATGTACACACACATGCACACACACAAACATACACTCATATTTTAATTTCAACTTATTTATAAGATCCTTTTGCTTCTTTCAGCATTCAAATTGCCTGTAGTTGCAAACATTTCAGCAAATAGTCACTGAATGAATGATACAGTTAGTAAATGTTGAGCTACAGCTGTCATTTACAAATATATCACAGAAGAGAGAACTCACGGGCAGTGGCAAAATGGAAATGTGTATTTTAACAGTCACAACTGTTATGTGCATGTCAGTGGTGTTTTGGTATTAAAGGCATGCCCGATATAAAACAATAACTTATTGCAAATGTATCATAAAGAGAATTTTCTGGAACCACTACAGTAGGAGAAATGATGATTGCCTCCAAGAAATTTTAGATGCAATAACAGACCTGTAGTTTCAGTTTGTTTAAAAATTTGTTCAATTAGTCACAAATTTCTAAAAGCTAGTAAGAAAACAGGGGAAATGAATATTTTTCAAAATGAACATCTTTTCTAAAAGAAAACTATTTTGCAGATAAAGAATGGCAAGATAAATGCTACTTACAATAAACTTCTCAAAAAATGAACAAAACAATACGTTAAGAAAATTTGCTACTTCTTAGATCTTAGCTTCCAGAACCTCAACAATATCACACACACACCACACACACACACACACACACTCGTTTTCAAATTAAATGAAATCCTATTAAAAACAAACTGGTCTCAAGAACTTGTAACTACTCATCACCTCCAAGAACTGTAGTTTAGCAGTTTCCGGATTGTTCAAATTAAAAAAATAAATAAATAAAAGTACAAATAAAGCACAAAGCAGTTATTCCAAACACATTTGCATGAGAAATTCAAAACTATTTGCACAGGAATGGAGGGAAATTTTTACCCCATCTTACTATGAACAGACCACCAGTATCAGAGCTGCCTGGGTCTCGGTGAGAAACCCTCACAAAGGGATCGCAGTTAAAGTGACAGCTCCGGAGAAGGCGCAGAGACCAAGGATGAGAGTATCTGTTCTCTGCACTGCAGACGCCCACGAGGCGGGCACTGGGCACAGCCACTGACGCCAACTTTAGAGCTGCAAAATGGCCCAGAGCTGAGGACCATCTCAAGTTATTGGAGAATAAAGAAAAGATCTTAACGAATCATCTCCAGCACAGTGTTTCAACTTTGGTGGTTTTTGGACAGCTGCGGTCAGATCACTCTGTCATGGTGCCGGCCTGGGCACTGTGGGTACCGGGCAGCACCCCTGGGCGCCACCCACTAGTCGCCAATAGCAAACCATCTCCTCCCGCCCGTAACAACAAAAGGGTCTCTGGACATTGGTAAATGCGCCCTGTGGGGCTCTAGACCCCATGAAAAGCCCCAACAGTACAACACATTCACATAAATTGATGTGGTAAATATTATCAAACTGCCCCAGATTTTATAATCATGCAGAACCCATTCTGTGAATTTTGCCAAAGTGCTTCGTACAAATTTTTCATGCTCAATTACAACAGACTGACAAATCTGGAGTGACTGCTTCTTAGATATAAACAGTTTGAACTTCACTAAAATATTTTCCAACAATTTTATGAACATTTTCAAGGATTCCCATACAGAATTTATAGTTTGGGGCTTAAATTAAATGTTAACACTGCTTTGCATGTTGCTCTCTCCAAAGCAGAGCGCAGCTTGTGTTAGCACTGGAGACTACACTTTAAGTCAAGGAAAGCAATCTGTTTTGTTTAAATAGAATCTCCAAATAATATTGCTGAGGATGGTATACCCCTGAAATTCTAAAGATCTGGGTATTAGTTATCAGATCATCCTAGATAAATACCAGTAGTTTATATCAATTACTCAAGAATCTGCTGGGGGAAAAGATACCATCTGGGAAAATCATTACATACCTCACTAAAATGACCAGTTAAGTGAGAATTTTGCCTATCGGAGTAGAACTTGCTAGTAAAGTGAACAAAGGCAGTCAACTTTATCTCCAGTGTTTTTAACCTGAGAAATTAATATTACAAATAAGGAAAAAGAGCAAAGTTTCTTGGCTAGGTGCATTTAGAAACATACAACAACATGGTTAATGGTTTCACATCTGAAAGATCAAAATGCTCATCAATAACTATAAATATTCTACCATGTTCACGGACAATGCACAGGAATTACTCAAATCTGCCAGAAAATGTTGCAAATGTTTAAGACTAATTATTGAGCGAGTAAGTGGGGACAACATGCCTACTTGAATAGTCAGTGACAAAGTATGAAAGCAATTATTATTTTTTCTAAATTGTCCTTTTCTTTTTATAATTATCTAATGAAGATGAATCATTTATTGCTAAATGTAATCATATTATCCTATCACCAAAAGATACTTCATATAATTAAATGCACCGGTCAGAAAAACATCTTTGTTAGTCTGTACATAGAAATTATTGGTTCAGAAAATATTATCACTGTGTAATTCACATTTCCACGCAGATAAACATCTCAAACCTACATTTTAACTTTTGTAATTACTTGACAATTATTATTGGAATTATAATGATCTAAAATACATCTCACTGGAAGGAGAAAAACACCCCAAACCAAAGTCCCTTTAAGAAAAAATTATGTATCGCTTGCTGGATTGGTGGTTCTCAAATGGGGTGGCTTCACACCTCACAGGGCAGTTGGAGCTGTCTGGGACACTTGGGGTTGACACGATGGCGGGTGAGAGGGCATGAAGTAGGAGCTCCTGGCATCTAGCGGGTCGACACCAGGACGTGCCAAGTCCAGGACCCTGCCATGCACAGGGCAGCCTTCCATGAGTGAGTGACCTGGTCCCAAATGCCGACAGCGCTGAGGCCGAGCGACTCTGCTGTAGGCAGCACTCCCTGCTTTAGCCTGTACAACAGAGCAGGGGGCACCCGATTCAAAATGTGGCCAAGAGCCCTTTTCGGAGAGCGCGTGGTATTTTACCAAAGGGCTTTCCTTCTTCCATGGAAAGCACCATTTCAACCACCACATCCTGCTGTTACCGGGTTTCACGGTGCAGGAAACACAATGGAAGATTAAGGGGACAGTAAAAGCAGCCCTAAACATGCCATCGCTGCACTGTTCTTCCGAATGGAACAGACCTCATTTGAGCAACGAGCGTGTGTTTTGATACTGAGGCAAACCATGCCCTCACTGTAAATCAGGAATCACCGGATGGGCTTAGAAAAATACATCATAAAAATCTATACAGCTAAAGCGTAAGCTGCAAGTTTGAATAACTATCCTGTCTCCCAGCTGATGTCAACCGTAAATGCTATTCTGTATTGCTGAGGAGTTGCTATTAAAATCATACTTTTAACAGCCCTAAGTAAACATCTTCATTTTCCATGAAAATAAGTGATGGCAGTGTAATATGATTGCTTACAGCTGCAAATGCCTCATCATGAACTAAGCACTTGTTAAACTTTGGCTAAAATTCCTCTTAGAGGCTTATAGTATCATTTCCAAATAAAACCTTTTTTTCAAAACGAATTCATTAACTAACTAATGTCATGGTAGACCCTTTAACACATGGGATAGTCTTGACACAAACAATCCATTGGTTACACAATAAATACATAGTAAGTAAAAAAACAACCCCTGTCCCTAAACATCAATGACTTTATAATTTTACATGAGGGACTACCACCATGTAAATTACCTAAGTTTTAGCCTACCCAAAGGAAAGAAAAATAGAAAACTTCATGCTAGGAAGGAAAAAAATGTTTCCCATGTGTTTGCCTTTCCTGAGTGTCTCTGATATTTTTTTAGATGATGGATCATTAACATTTCAGGAGCTAGGCATTAGGTTTCTGAGTGGGTTAGGAGTGAGAAGTTTAGTTCTACAAAGGGCATCTGGGTTCATCACTGTTAAGAAAGAAAACAAAATCTTGCTCACACATTCCATTGCGGAGACTTGAAAAGAAAAAGAAAAGCTATGCTCAAATTTCAAATAGTGCAGGAAATGTATTAGTCAATTACCCTTTAGTGTGAATTACTTTAACCAGATTCTTGTGTTCCCAGGGCTGACGTCAGCCCTCTAAGCAACTGGGAAAGATTTGACAATTTTAGCTATTTTGCAAAGTACTAAATGCTTTTGGGATGGTACACACCTCTGGGAATGGCACGCCAAGTGAGCGCCACAGTCCAGAGGAGCACTGTTGGTAAAGAGCCCTGCATTTGGATACCAAAGGAAAAGCAAGAAATACCACTCCACCAATCGCAGTTATTGTGAGTTCATTCAGTGACTGGTGACTAGGCTGTCTGCTCAGTGCCAGGGACGCAGGCACAAAAGGTGTGAAGAATTGTGCTGAGTCTAACTTCATACTGAGAGCTCAGAGTTTTGAGCCAGAGAGAAGCTGCTAGTGAGCGCACGAGAGGAAGACCAGGTGTTTGCTTACAACAGGCTGGATGACAGCAGGAACTGCCCCAAGTCTCTGGCTTCTCTACCCCACTGGAAGGCAGGCACTTCACCAGAGTGGTCAAAAGACTCAACACAGCCCCCCCAACTTGGTCACCACCTGGCCTGCTTCTCTGGCCATGCATGCACGTGGCCCCTTGCAAACCATGCCCACTGCTCATTTATTTATACTGACCCTCTTACAAGAAAATCGCTTTTTTTGGAAATAATGTTGTTTTGCTATTAGATTGGTGATGACGTACTCATTTTACAGCAGAAAGAATAAAAGGGTGTCTAAAACCATTTCCAGTCTGGACATTCATGCCCAAACGTCTGAGCATTATTATTTTATATGGGACAGGTTTGGTGGACCAGCGCAGCACTGGATGGAGTGGGGGCAGTGCAAAATATTTGTAGGGTGATGTATACCCAAATTTAGTATGATTTTGATGCCCCGATGTTGCTAAAAAGCACTTGAGGTTTTGGTGAATAAAAATTTTAATTTCTATGTAATTTTCCACACATTCAATTTAAAGTATATTAACCCATGGCTAGATTGTTCTCCAGACAAAATACTGAATGTTGTAATCAATTCTCCCAGGGCTACAAGATCGCTCATTCTGTAAAAGACAATCCATTTGATAAGCAGAGATGTTTGTGGTGACTCATTAAAACGGGCAACTGTTAGCAAAGAGCTTTTCCTCTAAATGGCAACTGCACATCTCTGCAATCTTTTGTCACTGAGTTCATCTTTGTAATGTAGGTGTCATTACACCTACACAAGCAGATTCCAAACTTCAGCAATGAACTTCACAAAGGCTGACAGAGCCGGGCAATGCTGACGCCAGGATCATGAGATCATTACAGGAAGTTTCCGCCAGGCACTCATGGAAGGAGCAACTTATTTTTTCTCTCCTAGATGGTGGAGATTTTATGGATCTCCATCGGAGTAGGCCTTTTCAATAGGTCTCAAGCCTGGTTCGGGTTTTCAGTAATCTAAGCCGTGTATTTCATTAGCCGTTTTCTAGCCGGGGAAACAGAAGAGTGACAAATTAGTAACTTTGCATCCATATTCCTCTCACCAACCTGAAATTAAGTGATGACTTTGGGCCTCTCTGGTGGCACAGGGGTTAAAGTCTCAGCGCTATCAAGCCAGCCCCAGCCACTGTGGCCTGAGTTCAATTCCCCACTACGGAGCTACCCACACGCAGTGCAGCAGACCTCTCCTGTGTCCCGCTGCTCCCCTCGGCAGTGTATTTCAGTAGATCTGCCTGTTCTGCTCCCCGCTCTGACTCTGGTGACTCCTCTCATCCCCCCACCCCACACCTCTGGCCTGCCCCCCAGGTCTTGTATACATACATAAATAAAAAATAAATCTTCCCCAAAATTGAAAACAATAAGTGATACATTTGATGGCTCTTTTGAGGAATTGATTAATTTAATAATTAAATAGTTCAAGTAGCTCATCCTTGTTCCTGTTCATTAAGGAAAAGAAGAAAAGGTGAGCCAACCGCTCTCACTCCAAATGAGTAAAACTGTGATTAAGCCAGGCCGAATGAACACAAGCTTTTGCCGGCTGCGCAGTAAAGGCATCTGTTCAGTCCCACTAACCAAACTCTCCGTGGAGATTCACGTGCTACCTACCTGTGACTGAGTCACCTGTCTTACTCCTCCACCTTATTATTTCGGAGGTCTGAAGCCATCATAGAAAAGCACTTTTGGTCCAATCCTGGCATTTCCTCTCGCCCAGCGTTGCCCAGGGTAAGATAATGGATAAGTATTTGTTTATTAGACTTCCCTGGACAAATGAAACTGATGCGAGAGAATCATGGCCGTAACTGGCTGGGACTGACTTTCAAACGAACTGTGAGGCAACGCGAAAACAATGAACAAAATCAAGCATATTGTTAAATCACCGAAAGCAAAGCACCTAAGTACAGGAGGACTTCCAAGCGATATGCTTTCTTCGTCACTATTCAGTTCAGTTTCTTTAGCCGATCTACAAGAGTTCCCACAAGAACCATGTAGACCCACTGCTTGCTCTTTCTACTACCACCATTTTCGTGAACAAGGTCCTCTTAGAACTAGAGTCCCTAGGACCGTGCCTCCTCTGAATGAACTCAGTCACCAGTTCTTTTTCTGTGCTTCTCACGACAGCGCCTCCCCACGATGGGTGGTAAACTCCAGCAGTTTGGGTGCTGATGAACCTCAGAGACACAGGCACATATTCGCCTCCGCGTGCAGATGCCACAGTGCAGACAATCACAAGCACACTGAAGTGTCTCAAGGGAACGTGTATCCCCTTGGCCACAGTCCCTCCCACCCACACATCCTCCATGTTGCTTGGTTTGCCGGTGACATTGGAGGTCTCCTTCGTCCTGGTATCTAGTGGCATGAACAGCTCAAGTCTCTCCTCCAACATTAACATCCAAGGGTTGACCCAGTTTCAATGGTCTGGAGAAAAGGAGTTTGTTGAACGTTTTATTAGAAGAGAATGGCAGTTTCACGTGCAGCTGCATGAATAACGGCGAGAGCTCCTGTGCCCTCCACAAGGCGCCCCCAGCGGGAACATCTAGCTCACACCAGTACATGGGCACAACCAGGAAACCGACATGGGTTCCATCCAGTGGCCTTATTCGGAGTTCCCCAGTCTCACACGTGCTCATCTGCGTGTGTGAATCTGTGTATTTAATTCTGTGAAATTTTAGCACATGGGTAGATTTTGTGACTTGCACAACAGTCAAAACACAGAATAATCCATCCCCACCTGGATTCCTCATGCTACCCTTTTATCGCTACTCTCACCACCTTCTCAACCCACAATCTTCTTAAATATGGAAATCACTAATCTGTTTCCTCTTTCTATAATTTTGTGATTTCAAAAATGTCACATAAATGGAATCACACAGCATGGAACCTTTTCTTGACAGGCTTTATTCACTCAGCATAATGCTCCTGAAATTCATCCAAGTTGTGGATTCTATCAACTGTTCATCCTTTTTATTGCTGAATTATACTCTGCAGTAGGACCATACCAGAGTTTGTTTAACCAGAAATGCACTGTTGACTCAACGCAAGGGTATCCACTGTGCCAATGCTATCAAGTGCAAAATGACTGAACAGGGCTTGCCTGCACGATCATCATTTCTACTACACAGGATCCATAGTGAAGTGAAAAATGAAGTCCATCTTCTGTACATTTTAAATCAAAACATGTGCAGTTGTTTCTGTCAGCAAAATATTTTATCCTGGACTATTCTGGCTGTGTATTATCCAAATAATTATCCTAAATATTTGAAATTTAATTTAGCACCCAGAGAATGCCTCTGTGTATGTAAAGTTAAGTGGTGGTAACTTCAAATCACTCGGGATCATAATTATCAGGATTTAGTCTTCTGACCATTTTCACCAAGGAGCCTATGAAAGTTCAAACACACTGTATTTTTGGCAAAGGACCCTCATGCTTTGTCTGCATTTTACTGCTTCCTTTGCACCTGGAAGCAGCTATTTTAAGACTGTCTAGACAATCACCCCAGCTTTGAAGGTCTCTTCCTTTCTTTTCACATAATCACTGAGAAAGGAAGGTATAAATGGAGAATGCTGGCTCTCTTCCATCCAAGATACTAGTCAAGCAGAGTCAGAGACGAGCATGTCTTCACTCTGGCCCACAAAACTGAGAAGCTTTACCAACTGGTCCAGAACTGTGTGAAATGGCGAATCTGTGACCATTTTTGGACCCATAAAGGCAATCTCAAATCACTCAATCCAAGAGATTTGGAATCTGGGGGTGGCCTGGCTCCATTCCCTTCTACAGTGCCCAAGCAACACTCCCCAGGACTCCAGTGAAGACCCCGAACGCACAGCTTCTGCAGGCCACTCTTGCCACTGCAGGGGAATAATGGCACCCAGTATAAGCCCTGGACACTGTCCACATGCTTGTCCTACATAACACCCCGGGCTAGCAAGCAAGATCTGGGGAGATTAGCAAAGAATAAGCCGACTTTGCTTCTCACAGTCCTTGCTCTCAAGCGATAACAGAGTTTCAAGCTCTCCACAGGACTCCTAGAGCCCATCTGTCCCCAGGCTCCATAATATGCCCTGGGCTACTTCCTGATCTATGATTATGCTACTCTGTTATGCTCACAGTATTTCTTTCTGGAGGAAAAATACCCACACCAAATAGCTATATATTCAATTGCCTATGGGATATATTTATATTTACATACAAACATCTATGTAGTAGATCTTTCAATTCTAGATCAATGTTATAGTAAATAATTATAGTTAAATAACACATTCTCCAGCTCCATGAAGACATTCTTATTTCTAAACACATCCACCCATCCATCGATGGGCCTTACATGTCCACATGGATGTCTAGTGGCTCCTCTATTTCAAAATGACCCAGAACCAAACTTTTAAACCCCCCCCCTCCATCTGGTCTCTTCTCAATATTCTGTGTCTCAGTAATGGCATCCCCCCCCGCAGCCACTCAAACAAGAACTTGGGAGTTGCATTGGATTCATCCTTTTCCATCACCAGCTCCCTGCCACGTATCCAACCAAACACCTAGCCTTCTTTCTTCTACCTCTAAAATCAATTTCAGCCCATCCCTTCTCCATGCCCACAGCCCCCACTGAAAGCCAACCCTCCATCGCCAGTCAAGCAAATGGTTGCCATGCCCCAAGGACCACTTGGAGTCCATTCTTGCTCTCCAACAGTCAATTTTCTACACAGACCTCACAACGGCAATCAAATCATCTCCGTTAAAGACGTATCACAATTCAGTGACTTTCTCGCGTAATGAACTGAGGACAACGCCTAGCTTGAGCCTGCCTCTCTGCCAGAGCACCTCATGCCATTGCTCCCTTCTCCCACTACACTCCTGCCCCCTATTTTGCACATGCTGCTGCTTCTGCCTGGAATGTTTGGCGCTTGCACCACTAACCTTTGCCCACGTCACAGAGCTGGCTTCCCCTTGGCCTTCAGATTAAATGCCATCTACTCAGAGCAATGTTCTCTGACACCATCACAAATTATATTCCATTTTCTGATAGCTGTTACTGCAGGACATTTTTTTCTACACAGAATTTACCACAATTTCGAATAACTGATTTACTGTTTTTTGTTATCTTATTTCTGCCTGGAACACAAGTCAGTCTTGTTCACCATTTCATGCCCAGCACGTCAAGAGAGAGCCCAGTATACAGTAGACACTAATGGTTGCTGCATAAGAGAATGGAAAAGGAGAAAACTGTCAAAAGAGACAGGTTCCAACTGATTAGTGGTTGCCAGGGTCTGGGGGTACAGGGAGGTGTGACTATAACGGGTCAGCATGAGGGCACTTGGGAACGAGGGGTGACAGGTGGTAGTACTGGTTACACAACTTGAACTATCTGTCCAAACTCAAAGAACCGTAGCCCCCCCCAAGATGAATTTTACTGTCTTCAAATCTAAAAATAAACTAATCAGCAAAAGTATTGGGTTTTCAAACCCCAAATCAACCCAGAAGAAATCAAAGCATCCAAGCTCTGCGGTGGTGGGGCTCTTGGCAGTGGGGTCAGTAGACTTCCTGTGTTCATGGTCAAGGACTGACTCAAGCCATATTTCCCCGCTTCTCACTCACCAGCTTAAAGAAAGGAAACCAGAGACAAAATAAAGATGTGCAGAATAAACAATATGAGAACAGGCACGGAGATAAAGGAATATTTAAAATAACCACGTGATAAAATGTCAGCATTTATTGCTGACATTTAGCTCTGTTTGTTTGTGTTGGCTCGCCCCAGCGGTGCGGTGGCGGTGGCTGATTTCATAATGGCGCCTCCCACATGTACACCCACGGCTGACCTCTACTTTGTGCAGTTGCTAATGACTAATGACTAAACTTCACGTATTATGCTGGCAAAATCTACCCCTTCCCTGGAGAGCTGCTCCACACTGGCAATTGGAATTTCACAACCGAGCAGCATCTTCTTTCTCAAAAGATAGCATGATCAATTTCCATTAGAACAAAGTTACATGGGCTGATAAATTGCAGCCTTTTGCCAAATTATTAGTCATCGTTGTATATTCACCCAACATGTCACTGAGAAGGCCCATTCTATCAGGGGAAAATAAGATGCAGAGATACTAATAGGTTCTTCAGACATGAGCTCTGTTCTCTAATGTAAGCACATGACACCAAAGCCCATCTGGTGACCCCGCTCTCATCTTCACTGTTAGACCATGGCGATGGAGGTACCATTGCAAGATGAAATACTTTGCTATCTGGCTCCCATGTGGGGAAAGGGAAACGGTGAACTCATTTCCTCTTCTATCAAGCTGAATCACTGCCTCCCTCTGTTGCTATGCACGCGCAAGTCAACACCATAGCAACCTCCCGGTTTGCTCTTAAACACACACCAGCAGGCCGATGTTAAGAGGGACACTTTTTCAACCCTCAGATTTTATTTGCTCTCTTATTAGTTTAAACTTTAGACTATGATTTCCACTAGAGACTTGTAAGTTATCCGCTGGGAAGGCTAGCCTTTGCTGGCTCCGTGCCCACCGCCCATCCACTAGGGCAGAAGTGCCTAGTTCTTGGAAAATGTTCCCATTTTTCTTGGGATTCTTCTGAATTTCTAGCTCATAATGAAAAGTTTGCACTTTGGACAGCAGAGACAGGATCCTTTTTAGGATGCTTTTTAAGACAACCCTATACTTAAACAGGACTGAAATAAATGATTTCCAGTTCCTGAAATCAGAAATACATAGACTTCTTATAGCCCTAGCTATGTAAATTCACTGAAAGCACAATTAATTATTGCTCGGAAGGTGCTAGGAAGTGTGCCAGGGCCTAGAACAAAATAATCAAGGCTTCACATCCAAGGGATTCGAAAGAACCTAAGAGGCAGAAATGAGAACGTATTCTGCTTCCTATGCGTCCTGCTGTAGAAAATAAGGTGGGGGGGACGACAGGTAACTCTTGAATTCTGCGCCTTTTTGGGGATTTTTTTCACCTACAAAGTATGCTGTAATGGCTAACTTTAGGAAAAATCACAAAACACACCATCTAAGTTACTGCTGTCGGCAAAGTGTCACAGGTTGATCGGATAACTGATTCAGTCTTGAATCAGAATGAAGGTTCCACACCTAATTGCAAGATTATTTAGCCGCCTGTGCCAATATACCAGTTCATTAAGGAATTAAGTTTGTTATTTTATAAGTAGGCAATACATGCCAAAGAAATTGTAGCTCTCCCTCCATCCTTCTAGCCAAAGCTAGGGAAATTCTGTTCAGGCCATTTTTCATTTCAGCATGCACTTGTCATCGAAACACCGTGCGTCGGGTACCGAAGAAAGCACTGAGTCCCTCACGCACCTTGAAACGCCTCAGGGACCCAGCGTTTCTCCACTGCTGAGCAGGTGGGGAGCTGTGCATTCTTATCACAAGACTTGTTCTGGTCATGAAGCTTCTGCAGCTGGCTCCTGCTCTCTGAAGTGGGGGGAAGGATCCCCTTCCAGGGGTCAGTCTTGACTGTAGTAGAACTAGAAGACTCTTTGTACTTCTTGCATCATATTTCTAAGATACTGCCATGAACTAATTTTAAGAATAGTAACTTGTAGGTTTAATAGCTGGCCCTGAGGCTAATGTTCACTTGCGAAGCTAACCCAGAAACATACTCGACATCAGTCATGCTCACAGTGTGGTCCTGAGGCCAGAAACCTCCATCTCGGCCAGAAACTGATTAGACAAGCAAGTACTTAAGCCCCACCCCAGACTTGGAATCAGACCCTCCGGGGTGGGGCCCGGCAGTCTGCCTTTTAACAAGCTCTTCAGGGGATTGCACAGCCAGCTCAAGTTTGGGAGCCACTGCTTTATGTAACTGACATTCTTCTTGGAGATGCTGCATCCACTTCGGTTGAGAAATGGCTCTTTTCTTCTTTGTGCTGTGTCTGTTCGCTTGCTTTGTGTTAGCTTTGGTATTCTGACAAAAGTAATGGAAAACATGGAAAGGAGGACTCCTGCCTAGCCTCGTGCATTTAAGATCACCCAGTTCCTGATAGATTAAAGTCACTGTAAACACATTAGTGTCAAGGGGCAACCTACTTCAAATATATTTCATTAGCAGCAATAAGTGGATGACTAATTCGAATTTTCTGTCGGGCAGCAGGAGCTGGAGGGTGCTGAGCAGAGTCCCTTGTCTCGGCCCACTCCATGCCAGTAGTGCCCTCCCCCAGTCGTGGCAAGGGCAGATGGTCTGCCACTAAATAGCCCCTGTTGGGGCATGCGAGGAAACCGTATTAGTTTCTCTCTGTGAAATGTTCTACCATCTCGAAACTAAGCAACCTATTATAAGATAGCTGCTTCTACCCTTCTGCACCGGTGGGTACCCTTCCAGACTGTGCCTCTGCTCTCAAACTGTCCAACAAATACCTCCAGAAACCAGTGTGACGACAACCTCGCTCTCTGACACCAAGGTAGTAAGAGGAAAGCCTTCTAGAGACATCCTTTCAAAGAGCCAATTGACCAGAGGCACCGCCCTCACGTGTGGACTGGGGTCAGGGAAGTGGGCAGAACAAAGTTTCTCTTGAGTGGGGGGTGGCAAACTGCGTCCTGCAGGCCCCATCCCATCCACTACCTGTTTCATGTGTGCAAGCGTTCATTCAGCACAGCAGGGCCTGCTCATCTACGGCCCATCCCCAGCTACTTCCAGCTATGATACCAGACTTGAGTACTTGTGACCAAACCGCAAGAGCCTAAAATATTTACCACAGGGCCCTTTACAAAAAAATTTCCTACCTCCGGTCCCAGGGCATTAGTATCTAAAATTTTCCGTAGGAACTTAATAATAAGCAATTGGACAAAAGACAATATTTTTCTGTGACTTTTTGCATTGTTGTTGCGCATGTATGTGTTCATGTCACGTTTTTCTTTTAATGTCAATAAAGCCATTATAAACCAATATTAATTATCCCTTTTTCTCTTAAAAAACAGTGATATGAGGAAATTTAACAAAGGATCTGTTGATGACTGATAATTTAACATCTTGTTAAAATATCACTGCTAGACAGTCTCTGGAACTGGCCCTTTCCTGGAATAAAATTATTTATGGAAATTTGTTGACAGGGAATGCTATCCCTTTTAAAGAAACAAATCGGAGTTATAGGCTAGGAATATGAAAGTAATCACTTCTTCCAGTCCTTAAAAGTAATTATCTCTATGGAGAGTAAAGATGAGATTTATGTTTCAACATACGTATTAGCTGATGTTTAGTTCATTTCACAAGCCCGGACTTTCCAAGATTTTAAGAAAAGGATATGCTTTCGTATCTGCATAAAATAACATTATTTCCGGCAGCCTCACAAACTGAAAATAAGAGCTCACTGGTATCCTTTCCCTTGTTTCTCTTCAAAATGACCACAAAGTAGGAAAACAGTAAGGAATGAAACAAAGCGAGTGCAGAGCTATGGTTGCCAAGACAACGATATTCTTATTTCCTTTGAACTTCGGTGGCGCATCCACGGCAGTTCAATCCGCATTCACTTTTCCTACGGAAGTTTATTAAACTCAAAGTCCTTATTATCTACAGCAGCGTCATTCTAATCAAGGACATGATGGTAGGGACATAAAATAGGAACTGGAATGCCCAAGCAATTCCCGTTACGGTAGGGAGATGGGAAAATGACACTTGCTGGAGTGTGGAACGGCCAGGAGAATTTTCCTTCCACTTGTCCATGCAACTGGAGCTATGCTGGCCACTAGCATGTATGAAACATAAGTCCAGCCCCAAAATAACAGAATAAAAACAGATTCAGGGTGCTCTAATCCCCATGGAGATCCCCATGTCCTTAGAAAACCATGAAAAAAGAGAGAATGGCTACTGTGTACTGCACATTTGTGGACCTCTTCCTTAAAGGTGAATATTTATGGCCATCAGTTTGTCTTTATAGCAAAGAGAAAACAGTTCTCATACAATTTTCAGGAAACTATTACTACTCATTTGTGGCTCATTTGCTGCTGCCTTCATAGTAGAGAATGCTGTTCACTTCAGGAGCTGGTCAGTGTGTTAGAGGTGGGCAGCCTGTGGCCGCCTCAATGGACCCTACACAGTCTTTGCTCATGTTTTCCAGTGGAGACACTCTTTGCCCTGAAGCTCTGTAGAGATGGTTGGGTGTCTGAACTTCCCAACGCATTTCCCCAAGGGATGATGATACACATAGTGGTTTTGGTCCCAGGGCCAGCTGATGTGGTCTCATTTAACCCTCTGACACACCTGAAGTACAGACAGGAAATATACACAAGAACACCATTTTCATCCTTCTCAGAGAGACCCTAGAAAAGGGAGGAGACTCTCCTTCTAGTGTGGGGAAACGAGCATCGGAATGGAGTGAGGTGTCCCTGGAAGTGCCTCCAGGTGAGAGAACAGTGGCTGTGAGTCCTGTTGAATCTCTTGGATCCATCTTAGTAGCTAGAAGGGACTCAACCTACTAGCTGCTGGATACACGGAATAATGACCACAGGCTAGTCATTTCGACATTTCTGAGGGAGGGTCTCCTCCTCTGTCAATTAGTTGTTTGGGGGAAGTAGTCCAGGCACTATGCTTGTCTTCTTCTCTATTCCTACCCCCCCCCCCCCTNCAATTAGTTGTTTGGGGGAAGTAGTCCAGGCACTATGCTTGTCTTCTTCTCTATTCCTACCCCCCCCCCCCTTAGAGTTTTGGGCAACTCTTTCTGTTCCTGCTCTCTTTTCTGTATTACAGAGATAACAATGGTTTTCACAAGGGGTGAAGGAAAAGTTGTTCTCATGAGGATGGAAGGATGGAGAGAGTGAGGATAAACATTTCATCACCGGTGCAGGACTAGGTATTTATACCTTTAGGAAGGAATTTGCTGACAAAATAGACACCTACCAGCATTTTCAATGGACTGGCAATGTGATGATATGTCACCGTCTCAGTAAGGACTGTTTTTGAGTAGCCCTACCCGCTCTTTCTGATATCTTCTTCCTCTTATTTCCTGTGCATTTGGCTTTATTTTCCTAAATATGTAATTATGGGGATGGGTGAAATAATGTAATATTTTAGAGCAACTCTAAATGTATCAATGGGGGCTTATTTAATATTATGAACTGTCTGTGTTTTAATTCTGTACTATAACCCCAAAATGTAACTGTCCCTTAGACTATCTTCTGGAAGAAAGGTTTACCATGGTTCAGCAATTCAAACTCCAGAGAAATTTTAAAAGAATTGCTTTTAAGTTATATATTCAAGGAGCTCCCGGTGTGGATGTGGGGGAATTGTTTCATTCTAATACTTGTGACACACAAAACAGCAGAGTCTGAAATGCTCCCAAATGCACTAGTGGATAAGACCTCCCTTTAGAACAAATGCAAGTTTTGAGCCCTTAAGGCAGGTGTGAATGTGAACAACACACCTCTGGGTCATATTCAAATCACAATCTTCAGGTCATATGCAAATTGAGTGCCCACAGGCACACACATGCACACATACCACACCACCCACTTCTCCCATTTCCTCCTGAAAGCAGAAAACAGAATGTTTTATTACAACCATGCACACCCTTTCCATTTGTCTAAAAATAATGGCTCTAACCCATTAAAGAAGCATAGGAACATCATCAGAGCTGAAATTAGGTAAGATGAATACAATTTAAAATAAAAATCAACCTAAAATTCTAGTATAATTTTACCTGAATGCAAAGCTGCTAGGTTAAACATTTATATCACATAATTAAGGACGGGTGACCTAGAAACACCCAACTTACAAATATCCTGTACAAGGGAAGAGACGGCCCCAGTGATCTGGACCCAGGCTCTCCCCAGACTTGAAGGCGGGAGCAAGGTTCCCCCAGGATCACCTCGGTCTCTGCGTCAGGATCCCGGCATTGGCAGCGGTTAGAGTAGAAGGGGCAGGCGGGAAGCCGTGGTTCTCATGCCACCTCTACTCCCACCACAGAATCCACTTCCCATAAGTCACAAAGAGCACCACACTTCCCAGGCCACTCCATTAGCCGTCTGCTGGCCCGCAGTGCAGCTGCAGTTGTGCTATTAATACTAGGCTGGCTTCCCACTTGGAAGCCAACTCCGCCCTGACAGTGCTCATCAGCTCTGTTAGAGTTAAATGGACTTGTGGGCGGTCTTGGGATCCTGCCAGTTAGAACATCCTTTCTGTGGGAAAATTCCTGCTGAGGCCCAAACAACTCTGACAAACATGGTTGTAGACCACACGTCGGGAGACACTCGGCCACTGACGAATCAACCCCCACCTTGCTCTTCCAGAAATACTTGCGTGGTCATGATCGTAAAGCCTTGTGCAGACAAACCTATACCAGGTCCAGAATTCAGCACATGACCAGGCATACTTTGCTGTCATCATTCAGACAGCGATAGATCTACCCCTTCCCTGACACACGTGTGTACACATGGGTAGAGGCACATGACACACATGCATGTATGTGCACATGCGCGCACACTCTCCCATACAATGCTCTGTGCAAACATATCTCCATCTAAACAGAAACGCTGAAGTTGAGCCACAGTCTAAGCCTGAGCTGTGTACAAAGAGTACTTGTGTGCTCTCGTTCTGGGGAGTGCGTTATACTGGTCCATCCATATTCTCAACTAAATATGGAGATGCTAAAGCATGGAGATGCTCAGCCGTGGGACAAGAAGTGAAAGAATTTTCATCAAGATTAGACCTGGGACCTCAGTTAACATCATGTTCAAATCAACTGAGAGACTCATTGTTACATAAGAGTCTTCGCAAATTAATGGAACTTTTGTGTGCAAAAATTACTGTTCTCACCAATGGCAAAGAGATAGTTTGGCACAAGCTGACAAATTAAAAATTCAAGTAGTTTCTACTCTCACACACACAGACACAAAGAGCTAAGAGAGCAACAGAGGACCTGTCGCATGCTAGATGATTGATTCCATTAGCAGATCATAGCCTGCTAGCAGACAAAGGCTACTCACTGTCTGGGACCCTTAAAAACAGAGTTAACCAGCCCCCGTGACTCGGCCAACGGAAGTCACGGCTTTTGCCATTTACTTGCAGACAGCACTGCAAACCAGAGTTGTGCGTGAAAGGGGGGAAGGCCTCCCCAATCTAATGTCCCTTTAAGTCAGTTGGTCGGAGTCCTTAATCAGAGGGCAAAGGAGAGATAAGGGCTGAGCTCAGTGTAGGAAACTGCCCTGCAAGGAGGGGACCAGAAAGGAAATTGCAGCCTGTCTGAGCAATCGCCTTCAGGTCTCCGGGACAGAGCCATCAGCAACACTTCAGCTTTGGTGTCCTATCTTTTTTACTTAATCATCTCCATGATACTTTAGCGCCCATGAGGAATCTGAAATGAAGTAAAGCAGATCTGGATTTCTTGAAAAAAAAAAAAAAAAAAAAGATTACTGAGAACTATTTTTTAGTATGCATATAAAACATCGATATACTGTGTTCACCTAGATTGGTGTAGCTATATGTCAAAGAGTACCTGTGTATATAATATACACATTATTCTTTCTAGACAACATGAATGTTAAGCAACCTTTAAAAATGCCTTCAAGTACACGTTATCAAGTTCAAGCATACTTTGTACCACATTCATCTGGGGCAGAACTATGAGGAACTACTGCCCCACTAACATGTTTCCCGAACAAAATCCCAATAAAAATATGCCTCCAAGCGAGGAGGTTCCTTAAAATATTTGATGTGATCAACAGAGGCAAGCCCCAGGAATTTACATTCCCTAATAAGCACTTGGAAAGAAGACAAGAAAGAGCCCCCCAACTCAACCCAAGTAGGTCAACAGGTCAACCTGTCCGGTAATGTGGAGAGAGAAGAAGGCATTCATTCATTCCATACTGCATTCTCTCCCAGTCAAGAGCATTTTAAAAGAAAACAACTGGGAAGAAGCTCTAATTTCAAGTCACCCTGAAAAGGAAACACCTTCCTTTCAGGGAACTGACCAATCTTGACTGTTGCTCACAAGTCTTTAGTACTGAGGTATCTGCTGGGGTCTTGACCACAGGCACTCTGCCATAGGCAAGGGTAATGCTCATACTAAAAAAAAAAAAAAATGTGTGCCAGATAAGCCGTGTGGGCTAAGTTGTCCCAAGGGCCACGCCTATTTCTCAGTAATTGAGCAAACCCAGCATAGGAGAAGGCGTTTGAATACATGGCAACCAGCCCAAATGAATTTTCGTCTGGCCTCCTGCTTTGTTTCAATTCCCCCTTCCTTAATTGTTCCGCTTCCTCTTAACACTTTCTGGGCACCATCCTGCCCTTGAACCCACTATAAGAAAGGGTGTTCCCATCAAGCAGGTACAACCATATTCCAGAAAAGCCATTGTCTAGTATTTTTAACAAGCCAACAATCTTCTGTGACTGCAAACTTTTCATGCCAACAGATGTTCATAACACCTGAACTGAGAACCCAACATTTTTGTTGTCACGCTCACAAACCAGGTTGGATTTGGTGTCTGCTGCCTAATAAATGATTATGCATGTGGGAGATTTGGATCTTGCATAAAGCCTGATATCAACATAGTGGAACAGTTGTAAACCTTTCCCAGTTCGCACGTCTTTTGTGGCCTCCAATATCTACCAAAGAGACAACCTAACAGTTGTGACTGCCCAAACTGGTCAGGGTCAGTGTACACAAGATTGCTGTAGTGATTCAATGAGACAAGAATTTGAAAGTATTAAAGATGGCCCCTGAAGCCTGGAAAAAGCTAGTATATATCAGTTTACCACCACAACCACCCTCATTGTCATCATCATCACTATCACTATAATCACCATCACCATCATGATGACCGTCATTATCACCATTGTCAGGACTACCACCAACACCACCACCTCCACCACCGCCACCACCACCACCTCCACCACCACCTCCACCACCACTACCACCATCATAACCACCACCACCTCCACCATCACCATCTCCACCACCACCACCACCACCATCACCACCTCCACCACCACCACCTCCACCACCACCACCTCCACCACCACCACCACCACCACCATCACCACCTCCACCACCACCACCTCCACCACCACCACCTCCACCACCACCACCACCATCACCACCACCACCATCACCACCTCCACCACCACCACCTCCACCATCTCTACCACCATCACCTCCATCATCATTATATCATCATCATTGTCATCATTTACTGTGAAATGGCACTTGTGATTATAGGTTTTTAGTTTGGAGACAATATGATCTGAGATGGAGAAAACTCAAAAGCAGGTAAACAAAAGACTATGGACTCTACGATAAACGGATTCACGCTGCTTCATCAATGAAGGCCCACGCCAAACTTTAGATTCTGTTTTCAGCTGGCCTGATTCTGAAGACAGTGGAGCAGAAGCCAGTTTTCCCAGAGCCCTCTGGGCTAGTCCATCCCCTCTGGAGAATGAGATGGTTCACACTTCTCCCATTCCCCACAACACCTTAGCACTACACATGGGGCAGTTACTCACGAACCGCTTGCTGCTCGGTAAACTTCCTACTTTTTCTCCAGGGGATCAAAGAGGTTAAAGAATGAGGAATGATTAGTGAAGAGTGAAAACGCTAGTATGGCAAAGGGCCTGTTTGCTTGACTGCTCTCGCTAGGGTGTATGACCCTAACCTAATTGCAAGTATTGTGATGTCAGTGATACACACGTGATTTTTACTGTTTTGTGGCGAAATAGCACATTAATGTGTCAATGTGGGTTTTTTCCTCAAATTTCTTGATCTCTGTTAATTTTCTAGTTTGTCTTTTAGAAAAGATTATTATATTTTTCTTAAGTCTGGTGGGGCATTTGTGAATTTTGTTAGACTGTGCTTTAATAATACAATGATTTGATATAATTATTTGATAGGATATTGTGAGATACATAGCATGTATCTTAATATAACAGACTGTATGTATCCTCTAATATCTAACATGACTTTCTGGAAGGTTTACACCCACTGAATCACCAGATAATTCAATTCCACCAAGACACATTGAGAATTTATCATGTAGTAGATAACAGGAACGAGCCACAATACCTTGGTCCACGGAAGAAGAAACGATACTACAATGTTCAAGAAGGCGAGGACATTTTAACACCCCCGACCTTTCTGTTGCCATGTTGGCCAGGCACCTCGGTACTGAGCCTGCGCCCAGTCAGTATGAGCGCGTACCCTCTTACTATGAGCTCGTTAATTAATTCGCTTTCGCCTTTTATTGCTGGGGAACTTCAGCGTAGCTGCATTACCTGCCAGCAGGTGATAGATAGTTCAGGTCAATTGAGAATGCCACAGCTTTCTCTCCTGCAGTCTCTGAGTATGTTATTGTGGAATTTAATTACACTGGTGCTGTGCTTCTGAGCCCAGCCCCAACTGCACAGGGAAATCACCGTCTTTCAGATACCTTTTATAACGAATGTCCAAATCACAGACACATACCCACGGCGTCACCGTCATGGGCACTGGTTCATCACCGGGCTTAATCACTTCCAGAGCAATAGGGATGGCCGAAGTCCAAGGGGCTCTGATTCAGAGGGTTCTTGGCTTTTCTCCCATGCAGCTGGTGGGAAATTCTTTCTTTTTAAGTTGTTAGGCGAGGGTAGGGTTAGGGAATCTGCGTCCTACCCTCTTGTGATTTGGCTCAGGTCTTGCTCTCTAATCTGCTGTGTTTGAGGGTCGGCTGATCACACTTCTGAGTCTACCCACTGCTTTCAAGTAGCTGTAGTATCGTTTTCTCCTTCCTTCCCCCAGAGTGGCAGCCATTTTCAGATCTGGGGGTCCCTCAAGCGCAAATCCTGCCTGAGTGACACAAAGCTTCTCTCCCCTGTGCTAGCAAGTTGCAAAATCCACTAGGACTGCAGTCCATTGGCAGTGTATGAATTCATTAATCACATAGATGAAGCCTACCTTTGACTCTTAAAATGAACGCTGTATACAAATACTGCCCACAAACATAAAATGTTTTATGCACATTTTCAGTTGGAGAAATATGTGTGTATATAAAAGCATCAGCATATATAGATACATATACTTATATATGTATGTATGTTTTCGTACCAATCAAAAAAGGCACTGTTTCCCTCTGATGCTTCACTTCCAAGGTCCCCTTAAAACTAGATGACTACCAAGTTCCACAAATCCCTGATAAGGCCACTGCCCTTGAAGTTCAAGTGCTATTCCCCATCCCCAAAAGGATCTGTGGCAAAAAAAAGGGAAGTGAATGCTCTGGGGTCAGCACAGCCACGTGCATGGAGTGGGGGGTTGTTTTCCACATAGGTCCCAAGCTTTAGAAAGTCCACAAGCGCTCGGGTGGCCTTCTAACCACTCAAAAACATCTGCGGTCAGCACAATTTCCCCCTGTTCAGTCCATATGCTATTTTATTATTTGGCTGAGGCGAACAACATTAACAATACACATTTTCTCACATTACTACCTATAGTCAAATACATACCACTGAGCTAGTCTGCTCTGCCTGCTCTTTTCCCATGGGAGTGTAACATTTATCTCTATGTAAATGACTCATAACTGCTAACCATCTATAGCTCAATAAGAGAGAAATAATGAAGCAATAGAAGTTTAGCATTTATCCCAGTAGGATTAGCGTCGTGGCCCAGATATGTGGGACTCTCCTATGTAATGTCAATGATAATCTGCCAGCTGAGCTCAGTTGGTAAAGATAAGTCTACTGAGCTGGCTTTTATACAACCTGAGTTGGAATTTCTCTTCTACCAATGATTAGCCATGTGACCTTGGGGAAGTTACTTGACTTTCTCAGCAGACTCTATTAGTTGCCTACCCGACAGTCATTTCCCCCGCCCAACTCCTTCCAAACAGGTTGGATGTTGTTTGGATATTCATCCCCATCTGATGAAGGGTAGCTGGCCCTGGATCCTCATTATGTTCAGTCAACTGGCTGTACCATTCATTTACCAGGACTGTTTTAAGAAGGAAAATGCATACAATATTAGACTAAGTTCAGTTGCACAACGATTACAAAAAGAGCAAGAAATTAAAATAAGTGGCTTTAACTACGATGCAAGTATTTTACTGGAGATTGGAGAGAGGGAGTCAGGTGGTAAGACACCTAGGGCCCTGCAATGGCATCAATTTTACGAGGCGCCCGCTAGCTCACTTGTCTGTCATTTTGCTGTGCCGTCTCAGGCCCCACATGGCTGCGTGAGCTCTGGCAATTATCTGTTCTCCAGTCAACATAACAGCTTTGAAACCCTGGCTTCACCATTACCTGGCCTAGATAGAGCAAGCAGTTTAGTCTGAGCGCCATAGTCTCCTTATAATATATAATATTATATATTATGTATATTATATATATAATATAACAATATATAATACATATCCTTATAATATATAAATGGCACATGTCAGAGGGCATGCAGATGCTCCACCACTGGCAACGACAAGGTCATGGGCGGCACCGAGGACAAGACAATGAAGTAAGTAGATCTGATTCAGAGTTGCATTCTTTCCTTCCCTCTTTCATCCACTCACACATACCTGCATAAATTTGCATCCCACCTAGTTCTAAAAGGCACTGAAAGCAAGCAGAAGGCAAACCCAAAAACTATAGTAATGTTTTAAGTTATAAGATAAAGTCTATATAACCAAGGAACTAAGTGGGAAAGCTTGGAAACCAGGAAGCAGCCAGTGACACAAATGAACCAAGGGAAAGAGAAGGAAAGTCAAGAGGAGCTATGGGAGACTAGAGAGTAGTGAGTAAAGAAGGTGGGGGCAGGCAATGAGGGCTAGCGGCACTGATGTGGAGAGAGGGCATGAGAGACTGAATCACGAGTGAGTGAAGTCGAACCTACTGCGGGTAAAGGTCTGGCACCGCTGAAGGCTAGTGCCCTGCTCAGCGACGAGCTCCTCGGGGTGCAGTGCAGCGGCATGCTAGATCCCGCAGGGCTACTGTTTTCCTCCTCTTACATTCCTTCCCTTGTAGCTTGACAATATTTTCTACTCTCTGCAATACCCAGGCCTCCAGTCTCTGTTCCCTACGACATGAAAGAATGCGAAACAAAGCAAATAGTAGTCACAGTTGCAGAACTGACAAGAGGGTGAAAGGAACATGTGAGGTGGGAAGCAGGCTAAGACAGAAACGGTGTGAGGACTGGGCAAAGGGAAGGATACTTTCAAAGGAGATCAAAACATGTACTCAAAGTTAAGAAGAGAAGGGAAACAAGGCATGGTGGAAAAATGGAAGAAAAGGGGAGCCAGGGGAAATGCTCCATCCAAAGGCCACAAAGTTTAAATGCAGTAAGGACTCATCTTGCTGAATTTGGTGATGAGATCGCCTCTAACCTTGGGGAAAGGATTGTCAAAAGAGGGGGCAGCCTGTGGGAGCCAGCTGGCAGAGTTGAGGAGTGAACAGAGATGAGTACGTGAAGTCGTTTTGAGTGTAAACTATCTTTATGACAGGTTAACTGTAAAAACTAGAAGAGATGCTTTCAGGAGAGGTTTGCTCAAGGAACAACTTTGGCCAGAAGAGGTAGGTGTGCAGAGGAGACTGGAGGACAATGAAATGAGCTATTTGGAGTAGACCCTGAGGAAGCATCACGGCATGGGCTCTAGATAAGAAGACAGATATCTTTAGCCTCCAGATGGGTGGAAGTGGGATCCGAGCTTGCTCATATTTGAATTTCTTCCATGAAAGACCTTTTATCACAAGGACAACATGATCCAGCACTTTCCCATGGAATGAGCTACAACAAGAGAATGCTTCAAGCTCTCAAATGAGCTAGTTTTAAGCTCACAAACTAGGATGTGTCCACAGTAAGGCTGTCTCTGCCGATTTTTGTAAATTGCTCTGGATTGTGAGCCCATTTCACAAGGGCACAGACAGGGTACAGTTTCTAGGAGGGAAGCATCTTGTAGTGGCGCCCGGCCAGTGAGTCACCCCGGAAATGTGAGAGACCAGGATGTTACCATCCTCAGATCTTTGGGGCTTCCAGGCTTCTGCCCTATCAGGCCGGCACATCTGTGTCTCCAGATGAAGGAAACAAAACCAGAATAGAAGAGACAGTTGGCAAAGCCACAAGGTTAGTCCTTGCCCTCTCCTTCCTGGTTTCCTGCACTGACCTGAGACTATCTACAGAAGCTGCCTTGGAGCAATTCTGTCCTCCGGGAAAGAGACTAAAACAGGGATGACTAAAAGTGCCTTCCTCTTTTGGTATCTCTGAAAGGCCAAATGATTCACTTACTTACCCCATGAGTTTGAACTGCTTTCCTACTGTGTGCTAGACGGCTCTGTTCTAGGCACCGAGAAAGAGTGGTGTTCCTAAAATAACTTTCCCGTGCTGTAAACATGGCCGTGGGCCTTGCATAAGAACTAATTATTAATAAGTCTTACTGTTTATCTAAACGGATGCATCTGTAAATCTCACCAAGTGTATTACATTACTGTTTACGAAAGATTAGTCGCTGTTTATTTTTCAGCATGGAAGATGCACACGTTGTACTTTTCATTTATGCGGTACAGCTCAGGGCGGACAAGCCTTAAGATAAATACTCCACTCTAATCCCCACAAAAGACAATGCACCCCAAAGCTTACACGCGTTCCAATTTTCCCCATACCCCTTTTGGACAAGGTCCCCTATCTGGCAATGGGTCCAGGAGGCAAAGGAGAGAGAGTGCGTTTATTCTGGCATCATCCAAAATAGCGTCCTCTTCACTTCCCAAGCTGCCTTAATTCTCCTATCTGGATGCATCTTCCATGGACCTATCTCAATCTGTTTTAAAATTTCTGAATTAAAAAATGTTAAACTATATCAATTCTCAAAATACAGGATTCAAAAGAGAAGAAAGATGCTCTCAGCTTATGATTTCCATGAAGGTGGTTCTCATTCTACAATCGTATTTCCTTCTACTGCTGCTGTCAAGTTTAACAGGCATTTTCTAGTCCTGTTAAGTTCTCTTGCCCTAAGTCTACCTCTGAAGCCCCACTGCCTGCAAACTAGCTGGCAAAGAAGGAAAGGGCTTAATAAATATTTGTGCCATAAAATAACTGTTTAGACAAATAGTATTCATCCTCTTTAATTATTAGGCTTTAAGCATCCCATCTCTTGGCCTTCATTTTGTTTTGTTTTCCCCCCAGAGGGTATCTTTTAAAATTTATATATATTTTACATTATTTTTCATTTTTCTACAATGTCATCTACAGACAAGAGAAACCTAGTGTTTTCGTGACTTGGGTGCTAGAGGGAAGATGACGCACGGCCCAGCCTCTGGAGGGCAGCTCAGGTTATGCCGAACGGCCCAGTGTCATTGTCACCGTGGTCACCACTTTCCCCTTTGAACAGTGTCCATGTTTGGCTGGACCTGTGTCCACTGCTCTCCTGGCTTCCCTCGCGTGCCTCTGCACTGCTCTACACGTGGATTTCAAGAGCAGGGGAAACCTTCGCTGTCCCTGACGACACCGCAGGCATTTCTGGGAACAGCGTTTGCAGGACTTTTCCAAATTGAATGCGTGGCTGCACCACTGCAAGCTCTCATGAAAATTCTAGTTCTAGTCAGCAGGTCCGGAATAGAAAAGGAGGGTCAGCCATGTTTAACTGGCTCCCAGGTGCAGTGATAGTCCCAGTCCGAGGGGGACATTTTGAGTAACAAAGATCTGCCAGAAGTCCCCTGCAGCCACCGCGACTTAGAGTACAGCCAAGACTCCAGAGACTCACACAGGGCTTAGGGGTGGACGCGCTGGACGCCCAGCCCTGAGGGCACAGCCTGCCTCCGTCGCTTACTGCCCATATGACATGACGTATTTGATATCACCAGGGCTCGGTTTTCATATATAAGATAGAAAGAACATTGTCTCTCCCAGAAGATGATGTGAAGGTTAAATGAGAGCAACATGAAACAGGACTATGCCCACCCCGGGCCAAAGTTCAAAAATGGCGGCAGTTGAAATCGTCCTCATCCTACTCCCGAGAGCACACTTGCATGCCCCCCACCGTAAGGGGCCCTTCCCAGCCATTCCCCCATTTTATTCAAGCTTAACGTCAGAGGGCAATGGCAGCGCCCTCTTCTGCAGTGCACCCCAAGCATGGCCACTCGGGCACGCTGCGTTCTCGTTGTCAGTCGGCGCGCAAGTCAGAAGGAGGCTTTGGACAGGCCCACAGGAAAGGCAGGAGCAAACATCTGGCTGAAGGTTGGTGGCTGACTCCGGTTCTCAGCTGTCCCATTGTCACTTGGGCAGACTCAATTTTCTGGGCCGTGGCTGCCCCTTCTTTTGCTTTTGTTTTGTGTCAACAGAGGCAGCCAGGAGCAATTCGAAAGAGATGTTATTCCACAGGCCAGTACCACCAGCAAAGAAACAAAGTGAATATTAGAAAAATAGGGAGGTTGAACGAACTATTCAAAACAGGCCTTGTTTTAAACTTTGTCTCTTCTTTTTCCTAATTGGCTATAAAGAGGCAAAGTTCCAAGTATTTCAGTTTCACTTTCTTTCCTTTGGTCTTTCAAAAGTCACATAACCGGAACCTTTGTTTGAACTATCATGAAGTGATAGGATTGAAAGAGCGCTTGTAAACAGCTACCTGCTCTTCAAATATGTGGGGTCTCAGTCATTTCTTAAGTCATTAAAATTATTATTCTCCTTCTCCTCCTCTTTCAGGTCCCCTCTGGCAACAAACATCTGTCTCTCCGCTGATGGCAGTCCTGACACGGCACCAGTGTTCTTCCACTGGGCAGACTGGCCAATACAAGGGAAAAGTGAGATCAGAACCTCACTAGAAAATCCATCTCTGACTACTTCGTCACTGGAAAACTGGATGCTGAGTTGGAAGCCACAAACTGTCGTGTTTTCACCTCCTAAATTTCACAGCTCACTGTAACTTCCCATGAATGTCTCTACTGACTTAACACCCGAAGGGGCCACATAGCCTATGGCATGAGGGACCTAAGAAAATGGCTCTCCTATGGAGAGAATTCCCAGGGCACGTTTCCTCAGGTCCATCACTATCTAGACATTAATCACGCTCCATCCTGAGGCAAGTATCTGGGTACCTGGATGGCAGGTTATTCTCAAAAAAAGCCGACAACAGAATACTGGCTCATAGAGAAAGACAAACGTGACCTCACTTGTATGTGAACTCTACAAACAAACTCATAGAAAATGACTCCAATTGTTTGGGTCCCAGAGATGGGGTGGGGAAGAGAAAGTGGGTGAAGGTGATCGATGAAAGGTACAAACTTCCACTTAGAAGTAAGTAAGTACAGGGATGTAATGTACACCATGGTGACTCTGGTTAACACACTAGATGGCTTACATGAGTCCTGAGAGTTCTTATCACAAGGACGATATTTTTTTCCTTTTTCTCTTTTTGTATCTACATGAGATGCTGGATGTTAATTAAATTTATTGTTCAATTATTTCACAACAAATGTAAATCAAATCATTATTCTGCCCACATAATACTTTGGAATAAACAAGTTCATCCAAAAGACTCCTCTGTGTGTAACATAGGAAATGTCTCTGTAAAAGTACAGTATACCTTAATGTAGATTTACTCAACCTCATTAAATATATTGCAAACAATGCAGATATGTAATTATTTGAGAACCTCTAGTTAGTAAGGAAAAATTCTATCTAAATGGAAAAGAAAGTTATCCTTAACCATGCTTTAGTTAATTTTAAGATTTGCACACTTACACTCAATATAACAAAAGGAGAGACCAGACCTTCAGCCGTGAATAATTTGCAATTTATGTCCAAACAACTTTTGAAATATAATCCTCTCTCTCCTTTCAAAGACCCTTATGTACCTTGCATAGTTTTATTTTACACCAGATGTATCATTATAAGCAGATGGTGAATTTGACAACATTGTATTTTTCTAGGTACCTGATGTACATATTTAGTATCTCTGTTTATTTATGACCTGTCTGTTGATACCAACATGTAAAACTAGAGATTAGTTTTGTTACTCTAGACACTTTTTGACTAGTGAGTCATTGATTAACTAACTATACACTAAGTGGGCGGTCATAAAGAATTACTTTATTTTTAAAGACCTCCATGTTTACATTAGGGTACTGGTTCTATAGTCTTCATTGCATGCACAAGTCCAATAATAGCTAAGAAATTGCTAATAATTTAATTGGGACAGTGGTTTACAGTTCCAATTATGTTGAAGAACTAAGAAAAGACTGTGGAAATGCAAAAGTTAAGACAATTAGCATTGTTTTATTCCCTTTTTCTTAATCAGGAAAAATTACTCAAGAAATACTTGCCGTACGGAGATACAGAAATAAAAATTATTCAAACAAATTCCTTAACATGAAAATAAAGGTTGCAATGATTCTGAATGTACGTAGGTAAGAAATCAGCCCAACAAATTCCTGCTTGGCAAGTAAAATAAAAAGTAAAACATAAAACAGGAGACCTTGTCTTTTCTGCTTTGAGAGAAAAATGACAACAAACCATCACCAGCTCTCTCGAGTTTATAATAAAGGCAGTTAAAAAAAAAGAGAGAGAAATAAAAGCAAATGAGAGCAATGTTTATCCAGATTTGTAAAGCACAATGGCTAGTGTTTGACCCAAGAACTTCCTAACTTTTAAAAATTAAATCCTTGCTTCTGTGAATTTGGAAAACAAAAAATCTGTATTTTCAGCACATAAAAAACATAAGTACCTTCACTGTGAAAACTATTTAAAAACAAAAAAAAACCTCTCTTTTCTTTCCTAAATAAACTTTTCAAGACAAAAAAAAAATAAAAACAAAAAAAGGGACATTCTGAAGGGCACGCTTTGGGGATGAAATCTCAGCAAAGGGTAAAGATCCAGTCGAAGCAGTTCTTCTCTACTGGACCTCACTGGGATGGGATAATTGAACAGCTGTGCGTGTCTGGTGGGCACAGGTGGCATCAGTAAGGTAAATGTGATTTGTGATTTCTTTCCTTTGGAGTGGGACTCTGAGGGATGAAAACCAAATAAAGTGTTTTGAACCAATCCTCTCTCCTGTTTCAAAATTTACCTCAATAAGATTAAGTTGATTGGCATTCTATAGAAATAGCAGTAGCACCCTTGTGAACACCATTCCAAAGCAGAAGCGATTTCTTATCGTTCACTAGAACTAAGCAGATATCTGCCTATATAGCATAACAGGAGCAAGACGATGTCCTGCGGAACATATCCAATGACAGGGACAGAAGACTGAGGAGAGGACTCTATGGGTCGGCCAGCTGAGGGCAAAGGAGTGGGGCTTTTCTGAAGGGTGCTTACTCCACAGAAGGACCACAATCCACTGTCTGTGGTACCAGGTAAGCCCGAGATGGAGCAGCTATAAATTCCAAACTGGATCCAGGGGAACTGGGCTGTGGCTAGATGTTTGGGAGCCGCCATTTTGGGCTTAAGAAGGCCAGTATCTGGGTGGAGATTCTGTCTTCCTCACCCTTTGGAGCACCTCAAAAACAGTGACTTGGTGGCTCTAAAAGAAACCCTCTAAGGAAGATGATTTACCAGGACAGAGGAGACCTAAAATATTTTCCACATCACAAAAATTTCTGTTGGACAATGCCATACGTTGTCAAAATGTACGGTGTCAGCTTTTTAACGTTTCTTTTTGAAAGTGTATCTGCAATGATTTCTTCTCTCAATTCCCCAGAAGTGGGCAATCTAGTACCGTCGTTGGAGCTACTGTTTCAATGGATAATCATATGTTTGCTCAGTCAAATTGGAACACCAAATAAATCTGAAAGAGTGTATCTTCCCTGGAATGTGCTAATTTCTAGTTACTCATGGCTATGTGTAAGAATTTAAACTGAAACTTGTTCTTCATATTATCTGACAAAAAGGCCTTTGTCTGACTATCTAAATTGGCTTCCCACACAGGAACCTAAGTGATAGCAAGCTGTTACAATGGTTGACTCATCCTTTAAATATCAGCACCCCCTTATGTCATTTCGCTGATTAAATGCCACCTTTTCAGAAAGCTTCCCTTTACCATCCTACCAAGTCCGCACCATCATTCTGTCCTCTTAATAATTATCACTTGGTGGAGAAATTTATTGACGTGCTATCAATCTCTCTCCACTGCAGAGCAAAGTCTTTACAAGGAAGTACTTTAGCTATTTTATTCACTGACATAGCCATAATGCCTAGAACAGTCCTGCTTTGTTCACTGTGTAGATGCTCAGTACTTAATGTAGGGTAAATTTATGAATGGATCCTTCTTTTTGAAAAGAAGTACAAATTTTTGTGCAAATGCAGTTCTCTGGGAAGAAAATGCCTAACTGAGATCTTCTTCAGTACAGGTTAGGTCTGTGGTCTAAAAAGAGTTAAGACCCTCAGTTATGCAAGTATAATGCATTTGATTATCAGTAACATTATTGCCAGCAATGTACAGAGGTGAAAATTCTGCAATGTACAAAATGCTCATTTTACTACAATCAGTCAAGATTCAATGACATGAATCCTTATCTACAATATTATAAAGATAAGTGTTGTTATAAATGTAGCAAAATTGACACCAAAATTTTTTTAGCCATATTAGATGATTTAGATCACTCCCAATTCTATTCTGGCCTTTCTACTGAGCAAACATACATATTTACACACACGGAATCCATGTCTGTGTACATTTCATTGTCAAGGTTTCCCAGAGCGGTTTCAGCAGGAGACCAGAGGGTCAAGTTTGGCTACAGAATCTAGGCCCTCGAAGGCAGACCCAAACAAGGCTAGCTTGTGATTCTCAGCACCAATGGCTTCTCCCTGTTTTGTCTGCTTCCCCACCTTTCCTTTTTGTTAAGACATAAATTGCACAGTCAGGCTGAAGGAGCCACAAAAGTGAAACAACATGTGTGCATGCAGATAAGAATTCTGGACGAGAGCAGGGCTTACAGGCGGAAGCTGAAAAAGGACAGAAAAAGAGACTGGGTCAATGCTGGGCAAAAATAAGAGACCAAGTGGGATTGAAGGAAAGCGATAAGAAAATTAAATTAGAGAGAAAAGAGCAGGAAGATCAAACAAGTTCAAAAAAACATACACAGCTAAATGAATAAGAAATACAAACAAAATGTTTGGGGTTGGGGGAAGAATTGGAATCACAAAGGAAAAAATATGCAACAAAAGAAAAAGAGGTTTTAAAAGGGGAAATAGTGAAAAGAGAAAACAAACAAAAGAAGATATAAAGATAGAAGGGAGAAATTAAAGCGGGTCACGCACGCACACAGTGGAATGTGGCGGGAAGAGCAACAGCAGAGACTCATGTCTAGTGTGGTATGCTAGACACAATCACAGTCCCCCAGAGAGGTCCTGACCTGAACCCCTGGAACCTGTGACTGTGTTACACTACCTGGCAAAAGGGGCTTTGCAGACGTGGCTGAGCATTTGGGCCTTGAGATGGAGAGACGATCTTGGATTATTGGGGGGGGGCCCTGACTAATCTGGTGGGTCTTTAAAAATGAGAACCTTTCCCAGGCAGGAGCTGGCAGGGAGAGATGCAATGATGGAAGAAAGGCACAAAGACACAGAGAGATGCAATACTGCTGACCTTGAAACCCAAATCCACAATATTTTCTCCCACCCCTTGCTCTGCCTTCATCCTTGACCCTGGCTTCACATGCAGCTCCATCTCCAGTACTCAAATCCTATTAAGAGTGTCTTCATTTAAGAGTGAGAAAAAGGAAAGAAATATTACAAATACCAGAAATCTGAAACAGTTGACGAGGGATTAAAGGCATGTTGAGGTGTGCCTTGTGTTTTTAAAGTTCCTCAGATGATTCAAAGGTCACCCTTCTTTCCAGCTGTGTCAATTACCAGATGGTGTGATCGGGGTAAACCCTTAAATCATTCTCTTCTATAAACTCATGCTAATAAAGCTTCCTGGCCTCCCACATCACAAGGCAGGGCTAGTTGTCATGACTGTTACATACTCGAGCCTTGAAGTTGTGCAGCTCTGGAGGAAAGTAAAATCTTGCTACTAATCATTGGGTCTAGAGCACTGACTAGCTTATCTTAGATCAGCATTTTCAATGACACTCTGCCTTTACCGGAGATGAGAAAGTGTCGCCAACGTCTTAGCATTCCTTTTTCCTGTCTTCCAGCCTCCATACAAAGGACCTCTGATCTCTAGTGAAGTATTTGAGGGCTGAGAGGGAAATGTGTCTTTCAAAAAAAAAAAAAAAAAAAAAAAAGGGAAGTCAGTAATTCTTTTTAGCGAGACAAGAAAACCACCATCTATCCTTCTAATAAATTTGGGTTTCCTTGGATCATCTTTCATAAACCATGTCCTACCTGGGTACGTGTGACCGACGACAACATGCCTCTCCCAGTGTCCCTGGTAAATGCCATTTTATCTACCGCAGAGCCTTTGAACATATAAGACACTAAAAACCTCATGAAGAAGTCCTGTTTCACTGCCATGATACCCCTACCCAACAGGTTATTTTCACACTGAGCCAAAGACCTACGCAAAGGGGCTCTTAGTTCCACTCTGTCTCATGGGTCCCTAGTATTGCCTCAGGTCACTGTTGAGGTTGAGACAGGAAAAGATGAGGCCTCCTGGAATCTGGAGTTCACTGGAAGCCTTCAAAGATGGTAACACAGAATCTACCAAAAAATCAAGTTCTTGAAGATCATGACTGTATGAATTATCTCACCAGAAGTAAAAATATGTCCCATAACAATATCAGCAGTATTTATTCCTTTGGGCCCTTGAAAACTTATGACAGAAATGCCTCCACTTATTTGTCTGTTGGTCTTTTAGGGCTTGAGCTATCCAGAAGAGAATCATAAACCCAGAAGTCATACTGAAGATTTCACATGAACTTCCTCTCAAGATAGGGAAGCTCCAGACTCCCTCTTGGCAGACTGGACAAGCTTCAGATTGTGTTTCTAACTGGGCTTGCTTAATGAGCATGGCTATCAGGTTTCTTACAGAAGCTTTAAATGCTGCCCTCAGTTGGAGCTGAGCAGAGCAGTCTATGATGGATAAAAGGAAAAAAGAAGGTCAGTGAGAGTAGTTCGACAGTCCAAAGCCACTGGGACAGCGAACATTCTCGCATACCTCAAGGCTCTGGGGAGGGCGCCGGTAGAGAGTCAAATGCATGAAGAAGCAGCGAGTTCTTCAGAGGCCTCTGTGTTCAGAAGCCACCACCTGTTGCAGCTCCTTATTCTTGGCGTTCTCCCAAAGCAAACCCCAACTCCCATGCTGTTATGTGATGAGACTCCTGCCTAGAACGTGGGCCTCTCCAGGCCTGAAGTGTGTGGCTTGTTGTGGCTGTTCCCAGCTCTTGGTGTGGGCTGGACGCACAACTCAGACTTCTTAAATTGACACTTCACACACTTGAAGGTGTTTACTCTGATAATTCTGAGGGTAATGGAAGTTAACACATACAGGGTAAGACTTCGATTATTTGCAAACTCCCTGCATCTATTTCCCAGCCTTCCTTTGCAGTGTCTGGTCAACGGAAGACCAGTCTAGATTAAATTCCTCAGTGATCTTGTTATTCCCAAAGCCTCAGCCTGCAACATGGTTTGACTTTTTTCCCGCTTAGCAAAGCCTTGTCCAGAGATGACACAAATGGCCCAGCAAGTTATTTAAATTCTTAATGAACTTTTTCATATATGTCAGCCTATGGATTCATTGATTTATACAACAGGATAAAATGCTGACAATAAATATTCTACCCCAAAATAATGAAATCGTAACTTAGATGTCGCTTTGATTTCCTCAATTAAGGAAATTATTGATGCTGGAGACCAGTGCTATAGCGCTTATTCCTAATCCTGACTGTTTTTTAAAATATGGTTCTGAGCATCCCAGCTACTGAATCCAGATCCAGTAGAAGGGGATCAGGGATTTGGTCTACCACCCTGCATAATTTTAATATAGCCAGCCTTGTGCCAAGTACCCTAGAAGAATAATCAGTTCTTTTCTAGCCATAACATAGGAGGTGAAGGGGGAAAGGAAATTGGTAAGTTGAACATTCTAGAAGAAAAGTAATTTTTCTAACCATAATATAGATGGTGAAGGAATAACTGACATGTTAAAAAACCCCTTTTAAGTTTTACAGAAAGTTAACTTTCAGATGAGTCAATCAATAGAATGACTCTAGATGAGGGGGTATTCTTTTTGCAAATTTTAACATATGTCATTTTTTTATGTTCCAGCGGTGTTTACAAAGAGCAGAGAAAGGTGCAGCATCGAACCCGCAGTGCAATGTACCTGAACACGTACATAACCTGACATTTTTATTCTTTTAAAACCCTTCCTTAGGGATTATGCTCAGCGAAGTAAGTCAGGAGGTAAAAGAAAAATACCAGATGGTTCCTCCCCGGGAGGAATATAAGGGAACCAAATAAGGATCAAGGAAAGGAATAAGAACAACAACAATAATAATAATAATAATAATAAAGACACAAAAACCAAAAATGAAAAGAAAAGGACAAATTGGGGACACCTGGTGGGGAGGGGGAGAGGGAGGGTTGAGGGCAGATGGGAGCACGGGGGACTGAGGTGATGGTGCACTGGTGATATGGTGATGGGGAATACATGGGGTTACAATTGATGTCAAATATATATAAATTGAAAAAAACTTAATAGCAAATTTCATCTTAATTTTAATTTTACTGTTTTCCTCTCAAATTTATCTAACTCTTTCTAACCCTTTTCTATAAGTCTATACTAAAAAATCCTTTAAACTTGTAGCAGGCTTTTAAGCCTTGCTTTATTTAAGTCAATCTTATTTAACTAAACTTTTACCCTCAAAAAAATAAATAACTTTAGATGCTTAAAAAAAAAAAAACCTTCCTTATTTCTCAGGTTTCCCTACAAAGATCCCATGAAATAGCAGGTAATGAGAAATTCTTGAAGCGATACCTGGAGCAAAATAATTATTCTACTGGCTCTCCAAACGACAATTTGTGATTCAAAGAATGGACATAGAGAGAGACTTATTTGCAGGCTGTCAGTAAATCAAAAACCCAATGTAATTTGCAACTTAGCGCTCTGCCACACGCATCCTCTTCAAACTGGGTCTTACTAAAGTCAAATCTAAGTTTAGTTTTATGCAATCCAATCTCAAAGCAACCCGATGTATACGGTGACTTCTTATTAACCCGGACTGAGTGAGTGTGCAAGACTTCATCTCTAGACAGGGAAAACAAGAAAAAAGGGCTCTTGATTTGCAGCTGGGCATGGTTGCTGGGTGTGTGCTTGTGCTGATTTCCCATGAGTCACCCTGGTTCTTAGCGCGCACCTGCCTCTTGGACTCCTGAGGAGAAGCTTCCACCAAGCACGGCAGCACTGGAAAGTGACAGCAAGTCTTGCAAAGGCTTCCTGCTCAAGGAGAAACAGAACTCTGGCCAGTGCCTCAGGGCCGAGTGCTTTAGTGTGGACGAAGGCCCCGCGGGGCTTGTGGGAACAGATTCCTGGACCCCACTCCCAGAGCTTTGGGGTAGCTAGGTCTGGGGTGAGGCCCGGGACTCTGCATTTCTCACCAGCTCCCAAGAGATGCGGGCGCCCCTGTCCAGGGCGCACAGCTTGAGCAGCAGCAGTTAGGGCAGGGCCTCTGCCCTGGTGCTGCTGCCAAGAGGAGCGGCCGCGGTGGGGCTCTGTGGGGCCTGTGCACGTGGGGCAGCACCGCTGGCCTCTCTACTCGCTGCCTCGCCAGCGATGACAATCTCAAATGTCTCCCAACTGAACGTCAATAAATCACTCACCTGAAGCGCACGTAATGTTACGGTGCAATGTTACTTCATTAGAAAAATACATTAAAAAATGATCTCCAGACATGTCCTCGAGGGTTGGGGGGCAAGTGTGCCCACTGAGAACCAGTGGGGAGGATGGGTTCTGGATAAAAGAGATCTGAGTTGCCGTCTGCTTGAACGATCTCACGATTATACCCGGTTCAGTGGCCAGGTCCAAACCCGCAAATCAAAACTGGGCTTGTGCTCCCCCACAGAGCTGCTGCAGGGACCAGTTAAACCATGGTGCTTTTGCTCAGGTAGCAGGGGCCGGGCCCACAGCAGGGCTCCCGAACAACAGTTCCTCGGTGTCAAAAAGACAGTCTTTGTATGAGCCACACTCCACGCTCCGGATCACGAGAGGGTAAATTCGCGTGTGCGTCCTATTTCAAATTCTAGTCCTTTCTCAGTTTGAGACAACAACAAAATAAACTCAAGATCTAGCTCAACAATCACAAGGCTTCGAACCCACTTCTGTGGCTCATACGCTGAACACACTGTGGGGACCTGGACTAAACTCGACTGCAGACAGGGATGTGCTTCTCCCATTGTCTCGAGCAACATGTTATGCCATCTGTCAAGTCCCTTTCCATCCCCGTGACCTTAGAAGATAAAAATCCGCTTCTGTCCAAAGAGCAAAAGCAACCAAGGGGGCTGAGAGAAACATTTCACAGAAACCCGCTAAAGGAAAAGGCACCACCTCCCCCCAGCACGCCCAGGAGGCCTACTGCCACTGCCGCTTCTGCTCTTTCGCCACCAGGAGGAGCATGGAACTTTCGCTGTTACCCGCATTCCTCAGCCGTGCTTTATGGAGGCTGGCGGACCAGAGTTGGATAAAGCCTTTAGTTACTTCCTAATAGGATAAAAATATCTCCTGGCATGGATTCAGGAGAGAAGGTTGTACGAACTACTTCTGTATCTAAGGCTCTTTTAAGCTGTTTTATCCCAAACACTGCAGCAACAGCTATTTTTGATTCTGGGAGGCAAAGGATGACCAAGTTAACTGTCTCTTGATGCTTTCCTTCTTTACACGATGATTAGGCAGTACGAATAATAACAATAAAATGCACGTTACATAAGAGGAAGCTCGGCAACTTAGAGGTGAGAAAGGTGCATGGCCAGGGACAAAAACTTAATTAAGGAGAGGAGGGCATTTGAAAGTGGCAACGTGGGGGCCTCCCTGGTGGCTCAGGGGTAGCAAACTACTGCAGGCTGCTACTGGCAGTCACTGCAACGCGAGTTCGATCCCCGGCCAGGGAGGGGACCCACATGGCACAACAGACCTCTCCTGTCTCCCCGCTGCTCCCCTCAGCAGTGTGTTTCAGTCACTCTGCCTGGTCTGCTCCCCACTCTGTCTCTGGGGAGCCCTCTCACCCCCCCCCATACCTCTGGCCCATACCCCAGAGTTCTTATATGCATAAATAAAAAATCTTTTTTAAAAAAAGTGGTAACTTGAAGAAGGGAGGCAGAAATGGACAAGTGATGGACTCGCGCCTCCCTGACCAAGTACCAAAAGACGGTGCATTCACATCCCAGTCGGTGATTTCTACCTATTCCATCAGCAAGTAGTGGCCATGTTTTAATTCTGTGAGCAAAACTCCTCACAGCTTTATTTTTATAGTATTGCCAGTGATGATTATGTGGCTTGTCGATTAATAATGAAGTGCTCCGAGGTAGAGCAGCAAATTTTAAGTGGAGGAACTCAAATGGTACCCAGATAGCGCTTATGTCCATAAAGCAATCTGAAATGATTTTCAATGTCTCCATCTACCGAAGCAAAACAGTGAGAGTAATGATGAAAATGACAATGATGATGATGGTGGTGTTGGTGTTGGTAATGGTGGTGGTGGCGATGATAAAGAAGATAGTCATGATAATACAGATAATGGAGATTTTAGCTAAGTTTAATGAAAACCTGACATCACAGGACAGATGCTCGGCGACGTAATTTACATTAGCAGCTAACGAACACCTATCCCCATGCTGGGAGGAACATATGGACTTTTCCTTCATTTCATTCTTAAAACTTTAATGTTAGGGCATCAGACCATTTTCAAAAATCTTTCAGGGCCCTCAGACACAAAGACAGATACGTAAACAGATGGCTGTACAGGCTACCATTCACTACATATTAGAGGATGTGTTTTGTGAAGGCTGGCTGCTGAGCTGCTGGCCCATTTTCACTGGTGCCCAGATGAAATGAAGAAGTATGCACACTGTCCATGGGTCCTGCCATAGACAGGGCATTTTCTTTCTTTTTTTAAAAGATTTATTTATTTATGCACACAAGAACTGGGGTACAGGCCAGAGTCACGGGAGGTGAGAGGATTCACCAGAGACAGAGTGGGGAGCAGAACAGACAGCTCAACGGAAACACACTGCTGAAGGGAGCAGCAGGCGAGGCAGGAGAGGTCTGCTGCGCCACGTGGGTCCCCTCCCAGGCTGGGATCAAACTGGCGCTGCTGTGCCACGGCTGCTTCACAGTGTGGCGCTCAACCCGCTGTGCCACCAGGGAGGCCCAACGGACAGGAGTTTTTCTAACCATAAACCACTTACCATTTTCTCTACAGCTGCAACTTTTTAACTATGGACGTGTCCCAAGTGTACAACCAAATCCAAAGAGCTTCCTCATCACTGAACACATAAAAAAACGTAACTTCCAAAGCTAGTCCCAGCACAAAAAGCCCTGGCTTTTATGAGTCTAAAGCATGGAAGCACGTATTTATATAAAATGTTTCCTAAGTCACCAGAGAGTCATAGAGGTTTTGCCCAAACAAGTCATGTACAAATAAAACCACCAAAAAAAATTCAAGTGAAAATGTACCTGTAATGAAAGTCGAACATGATGAGGTCAAAGAAGCTTACACTTGCATTTATCTGCAAATGGAACAGAGAAAACTGTGCCAAACTACTACAAATAAGACTTTTGAGGGCTACCAGACGGGTAAGGTGGCAGTGGGGAGAAAAGGAGTGAACCTATACCTCTGAAACATATACAGTGTGGTAAACCAGTGCTACCTCAATACACAAAACGCAGTAAGTGTACAGTTGGGTGGGGTGTCTGTAGTCACACTATTGGCAGCAACAATTATTATTCAGTGTCTGATAGGTAAACTCCACTTTATGGATCAGCTATTCCATTTCCTCTTGGCTAATGTCACTTTGGCGCTTGAGCTGAAAAGTCACTCCCAGGTAAAAAGCATCAATCAGATTAGCATTTACCAGAACATTCCAAAATCAATAAAGCGTGTATTTTTAAGAGTCTTTTCTGCTGTCTATCTTTAGGTCAGCAAAGGAAGGAGTTCCAAAGGAGCAGGACTAGGAGTTCCACAAATAAACAGCCTGTTCATGGTTCCATGGAGAGAAAATCTGGAAAATCTCAAGGGGAGTTTATTGCTGATCTAGAGTGACTTGATGAAACTCGGAATCTCAAATGAGGGAAATCCTTTGGATAACGACAGTTTGCCTAAAGTAGAATTCTCAGAGTGAATTCTAAAACTAAGACATATTCTCAAATGACCAAAGAAACAGAGACACAGAGAACAGACTGGTGGTGACCAGAGGGGCAGGGAGTAGGGAGGTGGGTGACATGGGTAAAGGAAGTCAACTATACGGGGTTGTGGATGAAGAGAAGAATTATGGTGGCAATCACAATGTAGACATACACATGTTGAATTGTAATGTCGTATGCCTAGCGACGAATACACTATGTAAACCACTGCTACCTCCAAAAACTTGTAGTACAGAAAGGCGTTCCAGTCTAAGAGCAGGTCAAGAAGATCGCTACAGGGTCTTCCTGGATATGTCCCTTTTTCCCTTCACGTCCCTACGAACCCAGGTTGAGATTAAATTCCCTCCAGAGGACATTTGCGAGGGTTTTCATATCAACCTGAGGTGTGTGGTCCCCGCCACGAATGACTGTGCTGTTTGCATTCTAGACTTCTGGCCGATGTTCTGGACTCGTCACCTCAGACACAGATAAGCAATCGATGTGGTGGCTGAGAGGATGGCCCGGTTCACACCTCTCCACCGCTCTTAAAATGGGAGCAAAATACCCCTTTCTCTCAATTCACACTTTCTGTCTGGTGCAAAAACTCAGTTGGTTTATGAAGAAAGGGGTGAAGGAGTGAGGAGACTTCAGGAAATATGAGGATGGGAGAGGGAAGAAATGGTCAAACCCTAAATAGCTTGTGCCCAAAAAGGAGACCAGGGTGTTCCCCCTGCCACTGAGTGTGAAAGAAAAAATACATGAAGCCAATTCACATCTTTCACCTCATTCAAGCTGACCTTTGAAAGGAGAGGAAATTTTAATGCTTGAAGAAAGTAAAAGAACAACATGTCAGTAGGTAGACGTTAAAGTGGAGATAAGAATGTAACTACAGGAAGGTCAATGAGATGCACAGAACTCAAAGGTGAGAATTCAGGATGTCAAATGCCTGCCCTGGTACTTGTAACAAGCTGTTGTGTACCCCGACTGCAAAACCTTGTCTCTAAGGCTTTCTGCACCAAAAGATCCAGGCCTTGGAACATACTCTATTCCATGTCTTGTGGCAGGAGAATTCAGGATGGGTTTAGTAAACTTCGTTGTCAACAGAAGCATAAATGCTTTCAAGGATGGTGAGAGATGGGCAGATGGCCCAACGCCAGGCGTTCTCACTGACCAAATCTGGACGATTTAAACAGCGAAAAGAACGAAGGCTGCTAAAAGCCATGAGAACACAATCATGCTCAGTAAGTAAACCCGCGATGTGCTCGAGAAAGGTAGACATGATTCGCCCGGGGATAGACTGCGAATGCTGCCCAGCGATGAGCCTGAATTCCTGCCTGTCAAGTTCAAGATCTCCTGGATTTCACTAGGTCTAAGTCAGAGAGAAAATGCTGCCCTGGGGGTTTCAAACTGATTGAGAGCACAGAACACATGGGAATGACTCGGGGAAGTTTTTCAGATATCAATGCCTCGCCCTGGACTGATTAAATCAGGCCCTCCAGAGACGGATCTGGGGCCCTGGTGTGTTTGAAAAGCTGCTCAGACCATTGTGGCGAAGGTCGGGGACCACTGGTCTAGAATCTAGGGTGACTAGTCATCCTGAGGACTGACAGTTTTGGCGCTGCAAGACCCGTATTCTGGAAAACCTCTCAACTCTGGACACAGAAAGATGGCCGGTTACTCTCACCAATCGGGCACTATGAAGTCGTCACAGAAACTGTCCAGGGAATTCCAATTAAAAGTCTGCAGCAAACCCCACTGCTGGCGAGACGACTACAGCACAAGAAGCCCCCCGACACCAAGGCAGACCCTAGCTCGTGCTGTCCGAAATCCCCACTGAAAACCCTGAGTTTGCAAGTCAGGGTCATGTTCTCACCCAATAAGTCTGTATACACAATCTCCGTCTCCTCATTCGGGTGCGAAACTTTGCAACTGAAAAGGAGACTTACCCTAATTCTGAGGCCAAGGCTAGAATGTCAGCACCGGTGCTGGTTCAAGCCCTACTAATGAAGGCTGTGCTGGCCCTGGCACTGAGGAGCATGGTCATCAGCACTAGCACTAGCTAGTATTAGTATGCAGCATCGCTGCACCAGTGTTAAAGCTACCATGACTCACGCTCCTCTAATGCAACAAGCAGTGTGGCTGATCGTACTACTAATACTAAGGCAAGTGCCGATCCATTCAAATGTGAATTCTAGTGCTGCTCCTCCTCCCAATGCCAAAATGAATGCCAGTGTTGGTACTGGAATTAATGCTCATGCTACCACTACCACTAGCACTGATAATAGCCTCGTGGTAGTAATAACACTAACGCTAAAGCTGGTGCTAGCACTAAAACAAACCTTGTGCTTAGTGTTATTGCTGATGTTGGTACTATTGTCAAGAGTAACACACTAATACTAACGCAAATACAAATCAAATATATGAAGCTAATGCAGAAATAAATGAAACTTTCGCACGAGTACTGGCAGGGGCATGTAACTTCTGGAGGGAACATGTTAGAGTTCACAGATTTTGTTCTTTAAGGTCTTTGAATCATCTAGAAGAATCTGACATATTCTACATATGCTTGATTTAAAATACCTAGGACTTAATGATTTGTTGGTAATTGCCATTCAAAAATTTAAGGAAATCGAATCTATTAAACATCTGGAAATCTAGACCTCCTTAGGAATACTTACATCCTCAAGGAAATGGGACTCTGGTATCTGAACGGCAAAGTGGTTTTCGGCATTAATGCAAACATGTTAAGATTTACAAGTGGAACGAGATCTGAGTGAGCCATGAGAAGGCTTGAGAGGTGCTGTCCAAGTACGGCCTGAAACACACAGACTGAGTGCCGCACGCTGCAAGGGCCCGCGTTAACAGCCTTGGACCCGTGCACACATGTGCGCGTGCACACGAACACAAAAGCTCCGGTTTTCGGAAACACAAGCGATGTGCAGTTTCAGGAACAGGTGCGGTGTCACGGTCACAGAGGACAGCGGAGAGCAAACTTCTGGGAGATGAAAGAAGGAAAAGGACGGAGAGGGCCTCGCCCCTGTGCTGCGAACGCCACGGCCACGGCCCGGGCGAACCCAAGGGGCCTGCGCAGCGATGGAAGCTGCAGGTTGAGAGCATGTGACGTGAGCTTCAGCAGTGAGGCCACTTATGATTTCTTCTGGAAGAACAGCCTGCAGAAGCCAGGCGAAAGCTCCCGCGGGGCTCAGTGGAAAAGCTCGGGAGCCAGCCAAGGATGAAGATTCTCTAGCTGTTCATTAAGCGGGCAGAAGGGGCTAGAGGCAGAGGCTTGAGGAGAGGCTGGCTACTGGGTGACAAGGCCTGTCTGGCAGACGGAGAGGTGATCCAGACGTGACGAGACGCCTGAGGCCGGGGTGGTTTGCCTGGCTGGGAGCCATCAGCCACAGGAGCACGAGGGAGCCCTGCAGACATGAGGTGTGGCGTGTGCATGTGTGGGTGTGGCCAACAGGGACACAGGCACAGGCATTTGAAACAACTAATGCACAAACAAAACACGCTGGTCTCAAGTTGAAAACAAGTGACCGGTGAAGATCCAAAAGCCCAGGGCTCAGCATCTTGAACGAAGCTTCAGAATGTGCGAGACGTGGACATGTCGCCCGGGGGCAGAAACGCATGTAAGAGCGCACCAAGAAGAGAAAGAAAATGAAGCAAAAATAGTAAGGAAAAGAAAACCGAAGCCTTTATGGAAGTGACATTGCCTTGCAACACCGTACCTGCTTTAGGGGAACAGGTCCACACCTCTTCATGTCCCCCCCACACCATCTAAGGGCCACAGTCTTCCACCAGGGGTCACAGGCCCCCTCCCACCTCCATGCGCACCCCCACCCCCACCCCTGTCTAGTAGTCTCAAATCTGCAGTCCTATTTCTAGGGGTTGTTTTGGTTTAGTTTTGTTAGAACTTTGTGGTTTTTCTTTTGTTGTTGATTAGACCAATTAAATTCATGTAATCAACTCTAAATAAGACTGTTCAACCAGCGCCCTTCACACTGGTTACAATTCACCTGGCCATGGAATAAAAAACAGCAACACTGAGAAGTAAGACACTGGGTGTCTCATTTCGATGGTACAATAGCTACAGGGTCTTTTCTGATTTGATCCCTGTCCTATCAGGGGTTCCCAGGTGGAGACATTTTGCCCCTTCAGGGGGCATTTGGCAACGTCTTAGACATTTCTGACTGCCATCTGGTGAGCAGACGCCAGGGACATTGCTAGAAAGCACCGGACAGCCCCTCACGGCAGCAGAGAGCAATCCAGCCCAAACTGTCAGCGGCACCAAGGCTGCAAAACGCCACTCTCCACCATACCGTCAAGACTCCCCAAAAATAACTGATACTTAGCTCCCCTCTCAACACAAACAAGGTCCAACGTGTACAAACTGTATAACAAGTCAAAGAAAAATAAAAGGATCTCTCACAGAAAGTTTGACCACCAATAAAGCCACTTTGTGGGTTTACCGCAGTGAGAACAAGGACTGGACAAGTGGAGCCGTGGCCAACCAGAGGCCAGCTGACAGAGGAATGTGTTCCGAGCTGGGCTTGGTGGCGCTGGGTTCGCATTCAAACAAGTGGAGGCCTTTATGTGGAGACGTCTAAGAGCATGCTTCATTCCCTAATCTTTAATAAATGATGCCGAAAATAAAAAATCCATGCTGAATATTACATTTTTTTACCCTTCAAATCCTATATTTGTAACAAAACAAAACAAAAAACGTAACACTTAAGTTAGACAGTCACATTCATTTCTACCAAAACACTTAGTAACTAGATTCATTTTCTGGAAATCAAAACAAAAGTAAGATATGAAAAAATTTTTTTTTCAGAATTGCAAAACAAGTAGACAGAAAGCAGTAACATAACACCCAAACGCGAGAATGTCAGGGTTTCTGGAGTTGGAAAAAGAGTCTCTTCCGGATTAAAGACAAGCACAAGGAGCGTTCGGCCCTTGTCCCTGACCTGCGGGAACAGTGATGTGAAATGAGACAAGAGACTATATTAGAGTGAGATTGACAATTATTAGGATTATTTATTATAAGTCAGACAACATGAAACATAACTAGGAGTTATTTTTTTAATATCTATTTATTTATGAACACATGAACTGGGGTACAGGCCAGAGGTATGGGAGGTGAGAAGACTCACCAGAGACAGAGCGGGGAGCAGAACAGGAGGATCTACTGAAACACACTGCTGAGGGGAGCAGCGGGCGAGGCAGGAGAGGTCTGCTGCACCCCGTGGGTCCCCTCCCTGGCCGGAGATCGAACTCACGCTGCAGTGACTGTGGATGCTTCACAGTTCTGCGCCTTAACCCTTTGCACCACCAGAGAGGCCCCATGACTGGGAATTTAAATCATGAATAAAGCCAAGTGCCTATTCGTTACCAGTTATTGAGGACCTGCTAGTGGGAAGAAGCCAATTATCATATAACTGGGCTCCACATTCTATTCTGATCAACTGGGGCTTGGGACTTTGGTTTCTTAAAAGATACCCAGACTCTCCCCCCTCACTGCCTCAAAACTGGAGAAAAAATGAATAAAAAGGTATGAAAAAAGCTAATGTTTGTTGAGTACATAACAGACTGATTTGTATTTTTTAATGTATATACAAATATATATACTTATACTTCATAGGTTATTAATAAAACCCTGATCGTGTTATCTAACCTGTTCTATTCCGTTGCGATACTCAACCAAATGGTGGTAGATAAACTACATGATGTAAAATAGACAGCCTCGTCATCACAGCAGCTCACACTGAGTAAACATTTCCTATGGCCAGTACTGTGCTCAGTGCATTTCATGACTGACCTCAAGGAATCCTCCCAGTTCTCTGAGGTAGGACATAGTATGGTTTTAGTTTTAGTTTAGGAAATCAAATCGAGATGTTGAGGAGCTTATTAAAGATAAGCCTTGAGTGCAAGAGTTAGGATCTCAACTGAAAGCTACCCGAGTCCAGAGCCTGAATTCTATTCTGAGGTATTTGTTACTCTGTGTTTAACTGTGTCTAAGCTGTGAAAAATGCATGTTTGATATTGATGAACATGAATTCAAGAGCGTGTCCTTATAACTGCCAGAACATGCTTGTGGCAGAGTGCTGACTGCAGTGTAATTACCAAGTGTACCTGATAATAACTGAATTCAAACATCACGTTCGCAGAGACATGAGGAAATAGCATCTAAACATCCAGGGCCATGCGGCTCCAGCACGCACATGAAACGGGAAAGCCCTCGGTGCCACAGGCAGTGAAAACACAAGATGGGCCCCAGGCGCGGGAGGAGGAATGAAGCTCAGTTCTATTTCCTAATAAAACATTCTGGTCCAAGAATTAGCAAAGAGGGAAGGTAACTAGTTGGTGCTTTTGACTAAAACGGGATTTTAATTCCAGTGGCAAAATCATCAGGGATCAGGGATAATAAAAAACTGACTACGTAACTATTTCCCTTGGCATTTTCCTTCCCCAAATAATTATCTCTGAATGATTTCACACTTAAAGATTGTATGCTTAAAGAACGACGGATTGTGAAAAGAAATGAAAACTATGCCAGTGATCTGGCTTTTAAAAAATAGTAATATTTGTTTTTGAAAGGAGTGTGTGGCCAAGTGAAATGTTCCCTCTCCTCTGCTGGAATGGTTGAACCTATGACTCACTCTGTAGGACTGCTCTCACCCCAGAGACAGGCAGCTCTTACTCTTCACAGCACAAGCCTAAGACCTCACTATCAGTTTTAGTTGCTTCCAATTAAAATGAAGGTAAAGGGGCTGTTGAAACGTAAAACCTTCAAGTCACCAGAGGTTATGAGGAGAATCACTAACCCACACCAGAGAGCCCACCTCAAGAGAACTAAAATGTCCTCAGGGTCAAGCAGTCAAGTACATTCTGACTCTGGACATGACCACACACAAGAAATTTCCCAGATGGTACCCAAAGTAGTAGCCATCTTGCTCTCCCAGCAGGCCCTGAGTTTCCCCAACTCTTCTTCAACTGGGCTTCCTGTCCTAGAGACAACAAGGAGAGCCTGGAGTGACGGCCCCTCTTAAGGGAATGGCTCTCCACCAAAGTGGGCAGGGCTTAAGGTTATCTTTTTCTAGTACCTGATAAAATTAGAGTTTTATAGTCGATTTTGTTTTTTCCAAAAGCACTCAGGAATACTCATTATAACCAGGCACCAATCGGGGACTCAATTCACAATAATAATAATTCTAGTTAGGACCAAATTACGACACAATCCTGGGGAGGAGAGGCAAAATACCGTGTGCACAGCAGCCCGTTTAAAAATAAGTTCTGGAAAGAATGCTGAGAAACACTGACTTACATTGAAGAAAACTAAGCAACTGGTTATCCTCATTACCTGTGTTTAACATGAGCTCTATTTAAAAAAAAATTCTCAGAGTTTACATAGAGATTATTAATTTTAATCCAGTACCTTCTCTGTCCATATAATCTGCCCTTTGAAGCACATGCATCCTAGTCAGCTCGAGATCCTGTAGGTACAGAATAATAGGTTTGCTAAGATTTGATACCTCTCACTATTCTGGCCCATTTGATGCACACAGCGCACGCAGATGCTACCTGACCAGACGCAAGGGAGCCACAGCCAGTACTGCTGCTGCCCAGTGGGGCCCATCTTTGGGAAGCCGCTGCCCACAGCCAGGTACAGGAGGTCACCCCCAAGGCAGAACCAACAGTGACAGGATGCTGAGCTTAGACTTGACTGAGGCCTTTCCATGACTCTCCCATGAGCAACCCTTGGTTTCTGGAGTCGGATGGACATAGCCGATCTCCCAACAGACTCCTCGCCAGGAAGAAGGAACAGCTTCCAAGAACACCAGTAGCACTGCTGTTCCTGAAGTTCTGAGAAGGAGCAGCGGAGACAGAGTGCCCCCTCACCACCTAGGCTCAGGAGACACGTGGGAAATTCGAACCCTCAAGGGACTAGGCATGTAAGCGTGCACAGCATGCACATGTGCATGCATGTGTGCATGCTGTACAGTGCCAGTGTGTGGAACACAAAACATGCAATATATACCATGTATAATGTGAAAAATATGGCATGGATAATGTATTCTACAGACAACAGAAAATATAGGTTACGATGTATCATTTTCTTTATCTCCCACACTTAATTTCCTGGCTCTGCTAGGTGGTATGAAAAAATCTGCTGCCAATTTCCCTCTGAAACTTGATGTCATGCCAACAGGATTGCCACACTGGTATCAACTCGATGACAGTTCTTTGAGAGACAGTCTGCAGTGCCAAATCGTATGGGATTACCGTCATCACCCCGATGACCTTAGGCAAGACCAACTCTCAGTTTCCTCATCTGTGAAATGGGGATAATAATTCTATGTGTTCTCTAGGGTTGCTACAAAGATTAAAGAAGTCAGTGTTTGGAAAAATCCTGCACCGGTATTTGGTAAGTAGTAAGTGCTCTAGATGTGTAGGAAATTAAGAACTCGTGAGACAACCTTTCTGTTCTTCGTTGTTTGTTCAGTCAAGAATTGTACTTATTTCTAGCTAAGGTGAACACATAACGTGTTCTTAGCTTCTCTTTTTTTTCCCTTCTTCATCATAAGCAGAACTCTTTTCAGAGTTTAAACGAATCAGAGAAGAACTTTTAAGTCAACGTGATTCACAAACTGGAATGCAAGCGCCACTCTGTTTCCTTCAATCATCAGGCGATCAGTAGCCTTTTCTGAAATACAAGAAATTCTTCTGTGTACCTGCTTTGGCACGGCTGACATTGGCATCTTACATTAGGTAATTAAGAACTCAGATGAAAACAAACCGATAGTATTGTCAAATCACTAAGAGATACACCATAGGATATATTTTAATGATCATATTCTTACAATTGGATTCCGGTACCTTCACATGGTATAATGGGGCTTTCATTTCAACAGTTTGCAATGTGAGTCTTCAGTTCTGACATCGTTAAGGATTCCAAATATCTTCATTTCTCTTGACCAGTGAATGGGAGTTGAAGAAAGACAAACACAAAACCAGACTGACTTCTGGTAAAAGCAACATATGGACAATCTTTTTCGAGTTCAGAGGAATTAAAATTTTAGGTTTCCTTTCTCTTTTAGCCTAGAGTCTCAAGCAGCTTTTATACTTACAAGTCAACAGATTAACATTCTTGATGATTCACTGTTTCAAAATAACTCACATTGTACTTCCAAAGTTACTGCTAGAAATATTGCTGGCATTTATTTCCTTAAGCATATTTGCGAAGTGGTACTGAAACACAAAAGACCAAGAGCAAAATCAGAGCTTCCACATTTGGACAGAAAAGAGGACACACACAGAGATTTGTTCTTTCTCTAAAATAAAATGTATTAAGTAGTAGGCTTGAGTGCTGTTTGTAAGTGTGACATGGTGGGAGGGAGGGATCAATATGAGCTCTGGGAAGGAGAGGCCTCTTTGAACAGAAGGGCATATTACCGTACCCGTCACACCGGAGTGGGCTGACGCGACCGCGTGTGCCTTACTCACTAAACAATTTGTTCATGCTCACAGTCTTAGCACTTAATAGCTCCTGCTACACAGCAGGTACCCAACAATCGCTTGCTCAGATAAAGACCGAACAAATGGATCACCATCTTAAGTGGCGTAGAGTCAAATTTGGGAGGTGAGACTAACATAATCCATCTTGAAGACAAATAATGAAATCGCAGACTTGAGCAGATCAAAATGTCAAAGAGGAAGTGGAGGAATGGGAACCCTCACGCACTCCTGGCAGGAACATAAAACGAGGCAGCCACTTTGGAACCAGTCTGGCAGCTCCTCAAACAGTTCATCATCGAGTTATTAGGTGACCCAGCATTCCACTGCTGGGGACCTATCACTTCAGGGGGAAAGAAAGCGTGTCTACACAAAGCTTTGCACATACATGCTCTATGCAGCCTTAAATGTAACCAGACCAAAATGGAAGCGGCGCAGATGCCCGTCGGCCGATGAACGGACAGACCGCGCGCGGGGTCTGGTGGCACAGGGACACAAGGAAGGCAATTCGGCCGCGGAAGGGATGATGGTCTGCTATGCCATGCGACATAAATGGCCGCAAAGCATGCTGGGTGAAAAAAGTCAAACATAAAAAGCCGCACATTTTATGACTCCATTTTTATAGGATGCCAGAAAGGGCAAATCTTGAGGCAGCAAGTAGATTAGCGCCCAGGGGCCAGGGTGGGTGTGTTGAAGGGCAATGAGGGGGAAGGGGATGGATTGTCGATAGGCACAGCATTGCTTTTTGAGACAATGAAGTGTTCTAAAGCACCGGGACCACTGCATTTCACGGTATGTGAATTCTAGCTTATTTTTAAAAGCGGCCAAAGAGGCGTGGCCACAGGACTTGGGTAAAGAGAGAAATAGTAGTAACATTTTAGAAGACCTTCAGCGGCTTCCAGAAGGAAGTGAGACTGAGCGAGGCCCTAGGAAGGCGCTGGGTGTGGGTGTGAGGAGGGAAGGCATTCAGGTGAGAGGAAGGCCAGGGCAAGAGGAAGCTGGTCGCTGGACCAAGGCCGAGAGGAATGGCCAACAGGGGCCTGTCAGTGAGCCGGTGCCCTCCCCTGCGGAGACGCACGCGTGCCTCTGTCCAGGGCGGCTTCCTGACAAAGATCAGGCAGCTGAAATGCAAACCATTTAAGCCTTTACATTCACTCTGTGGCTTACCCATTTTACCTACGAAACGCTAATTTTTAGGTTTCCACATTATATCACAGGAAGTCTCTGACAGTCTATCAACGAACCCTGAAATATTTCACACTGAGACTCTCACTGCCCAACAGTCACGTCGCTGGAGCCCGGGCTGCCTACCGGTGCTTGTACTATGACTGTGCAGCGTCCTGCTCCTCAAACTCCAGGGGTCTGAATCTCGAGGAGGGGGCCGCCGATGTGTCTGGGGGCCAGCAGTGGCACCTTCTAGTCTGTGGGGAAACCCTGATGGCATTTTTCATGATGGGTGTGCAATAACTCACTAGCAGACAGTACAGGTCGTGCCTCCACTCGGAAGGAGCTCCATTCAGGAGACTGTAGCACGGAGCTGCGCAGCAGAATGCGATTTAAAAATAACATTCTCAGCACATTCATCAACATTCCAAAAATACTCTGCTTGGCTCTGATGGCGGGACCTGAGAACAGGCTGGTGATGACGAGCACAAACTTCGGGAGGAGTTCTTGCTGAGACACTGCTCGGGGGTGCAGAAGCGAGCGAGCCCGGGGCTCGTGGCCTGAGAAGGACATGCGAGGACACCACATCCAGCCTCCCACCCTGTAAGTAAATTCCCTCCAAACGCCTCTTAGGGTAGGTAGCGCCCTGACCTTCACACTCACAGCCTCATGTCCAGTCTGCTCATGACTGGACAGTTTTTACTGAGTCCCATCGGCCTCGCCAAAACAGTAAACGTACAGTAAATGAAAAGAGATGGCATAAACCTTAAAAAGCAAACAAAAAACCACATCCAGAGCAGGTCCCCCAACCTCATGCTACTGACACGCGGGACTGGATTGTGTCTTGTGCAGAAGGCTGTCCCGTGCATTATTGCAGACATTCAGCAGCACCCTTGGCCTCTACCCACTAGAGGGGAGTAGCAGCACACACCCCCACCCCAGTTGCGAAGCCAAAAATGTCTCCAGAACTGGCCAAGTGTCGCCTGGGGGCAAAAGCGCCTGGGCCAGAACCAGTGTTCAACAGTGTCAGTGATGTTGGGGGAGCACATTTAACAGAGCACATCTCCTAGGCATGCAGCACTAGCATTCACCACATTGTTGTGACACTTAGCATTTTTGACTGTTTTTCTCAGGGTATTTTTTTCTAAGTTGGCAGACTGTGCAATGCCAGTGTCCTCACAGACCACAAACAGAAACTTTCTATTAAAAAAAATGCAAAAAGGCAGAGCCATGAACAGTTTGACCTATGTGTGATGGGGTTATCGTCGTGTTTTGGGTTGCATCTGCACACAGCAGCAGTGGCAGTGCGGGTGGCCAGTGTGAGTAAGATGACAAGAAACAGACACCCCTCACTGACAGATGGGTGATATGTCAAAAATTTCAAAAATCAGTTCTTGAGAAACTTGGTAAACATTTGCTCTCAAAGCCATATGATAAAAGATGACCAGTGTTCTAAGGTTAGCCTGAAAAATCAATGTAAGCCACATTTCATTAAATTTATTACATATGCAATAAAGAACCACAGGAAGCAGTAATGTTACTTGATCACATGTTGTAAAATCATACTGAAAATAAAACTATTGTGTTTACCTTGAAAGCTGATGCCTCAGGACAAACAGAATTGACAAGACACTGAGACTAGAACGACACAGTCCCTAAAGGGCTGTGGGGAAATTCCGAGGGCCTAAAAGCTGACAGGAATTGGCCTTAATATGGTGCTTTACTAGCAGCATACCTTTGATTAAATCTAAGTCATTTTTTTGGGCGCCATATAAAACAGAGAGCAGGAGTCAAACAACATACCTTTTAAAAATAACTCCACAACATTTGGAAGAAGGAGGGGGAAGAAGGATGAGATTGTTATGCATGATAATAAGCTGCCTGAGGCAGAATGGACTGAGCTGGAGAGAGCTGAGGAGAGAGGCAAGGCAGGAAGGCATTCATTGTGCGATGATATTCGCCCTCATTGGCCAACAAAAGCTGTTGACCTCACCGGCCATTTGCAGTGTGTGGTTTTTCTCCAAGAGGAATGGGGTGGAGTGGGAGGGGTCAAATACAGGGTTTCTTAACTTTGGCATCACTGACTTTCAGAGCCTGATGATTCTTGGGGGGAGGGGGTTCCCGTGCCCTGCACAATGTCAGGCAGCATCCTTGAACTCTGCCCACGAGATGCCAGTAGCAGCTCCCTTCCCCCAGTATCAACAACCAAAATTGTCTCCAGACATTGCCAAATGTCCCTGGGGGAGGGGACAGAAAATTCTCCCCAATGGAGGACCACAGGACTAGAACTACAGGAAGCTGTGACCTAACAGGATGTTAATATACTCATAATTTGACAGTAATATACCCCCGTCACCCAACAGCAAATTATTTGACTTTATCCAAACTCAGCAAATGTTTGTTGACTTAAATAAGAAACATGATTGGACATATTTCCTGTTTTGGAATAAGAACAATTAAGTCTAAAAGCTAGTACATCATACATATACACACACACACACATATATATATATATATATTTGAGAAGCATGCAGTAACACGCTAACTTTTTAGAATGAGTCGTTGTATTTACTCAGTGCTTACTTTGTCCTGATCACAATACCTAAATGATCCCACTTAATTCTGCCTCTGGCCCTGAGAAACAGCTTTGAAGATGCAATTAGGAGATGCTAATACTGAGGCTCACAAAGAACTTGCTCAGTGTCACCCAGTTAGTGAGTTTCAGAGTCAGGATAGGAAACTAGGCCTGATTTCAAATGACAAACCCAAAGGATGACATGGGCCGGAAATCTGGGGTCTCACTCCCAATCTCTGACCACATGATCACATTGTATGCGTCTTAAGTTCATCTTATTTTAAAGTAGAATTTCAAATAAGAACAGGTGAGAACTGCCCAAATATGCGACTAATTTTCTCATCCATTTGGTCCATCTTCTTGAACATTTTCAAATGAAAGACTATCAGTGAGTCATGCTTTAAGCCCATGCCAAATTTAAGCAACGCTTTAGATAGCAGATTCATTAACAAAATAGGAAGAGTGTTTCCTCCATTTTCCATGGGGAAATGCATCCTAATGCCTTGGGCTTCATCACGCAGGAGTCCCCTCCCCTCTAGAATGGCTTTGTCCATGACTGTGCTCGTTCGCTCTGTACAAGCTCCACCATGCGGCCCCACCACACATCTGATGAAACGAATCCTGAAAGTGGAGGCAAAACAAGTCTTGCACCTAAATGCCAGGTCGGAGGTTTCACACATGAGCAATGTTCGAAATATCTATTCCACTTTGCCTGCCACTTTCCTGTCTTCCCAGGGCCCTATTACATAAAGGCTTAGGTGTTCCGGGGAATAATTGGGCGTCAAGTGTGGCAGGGCGTGGGAGGATGCCTAGGTTACCTCGAGTATTACACACTCTATTTAGGAGGTGGGCAATTCCTATTTATATACCCCCACTGAAGATACACCCCAGCAATTTGGGCGGGTAAAAGCGCCAAAACAAGTGGGTAATTTCACTTGAACACCTTGTACTAAGTGCAAATCTGATTACTGCCTTCATCTTCTTAGAAAGGAACAGGTATCACTGGAAGCAATAGTTTGCGTTGGCTGCTCAGTGTGGGAAAGTCGAAGGGCTGAATTCAAAGTGAAGTAGAACACCAGTCGAGAACAGCAGCAGGACTTTACCGAGCAACCAGAAAACATGGCTCGCTGCGCGAAGCAAGAGCCCGACTGTGTCAGTGGGAGCAAACAAACGCAGTCCCGGGGTGCCCAGAGCGTGGGGGAGAGTGCAGAGTCCCACTAGCTGATGTGAAAATGGAATCGAATTCAGAGACCTCAATCAGATTTGCCATCTTTGGGCTCGTGTGCAGGCCTCCAAAGCTAAGGTGTCACGTGTGGCAGGCACCAGCCCTTGTGGCTACTGGGTGCTTAAACTGTGGCCAGCTGCAGTGAAGTGGTGCTGAATGTACAAAATACAAGCCTGTTCCAGAGACTTGCAGTGAACATGCATATTCGTTGCAGTCATATAAAACGTACATCCTTATTTTTCTATTATCACATATCAAAATGCTAGTGTTTCGACTAGATTAGGTACAATCAAATATGTGAGTTTCTTTTCACTGCTTTTTGTTTTCTACTTACTCAAACATGGTTGCTAGAACATTCCAAGTCACCTATGTGGTTTGGGTTACATTTTATTAGACAGCGCCAGCCTGGACACTGAATGTTACTTGAAGGTATGCTTTACGTTCAACTTTCATAGGGAAGTGTTGCTTGATTGAGCTTGGCTCTCTATCATGAGATGTTAACTTCAAACGTACTTGACATTTCATTCACTGTCTTCTTGGCAAAATCTGTTGGATAAACAAATCTGCTGTTTTGAGACATGAAAAGGGCTGGTTAACAATGTAAGTAAATTTTCTTCCTTTGCAGACATGCTTAACCATGTTAAGCAGAGATGACACAGGCTCTAACATCAAAATGGGCTCATAATTAGGTGCTAATGTTGAATCTCCTGCAATGCTTCAAAAAGACACACAGATGGAGAAAGGCCAGGCCTGCACCAGGCACGAGAGAAGGAACCACTGATGAGATGAATGCAGACATGTACAGATCTCTCACTGCCTCTGCTCTGGGCTTTGCCCGGACGCTGTGCTCCCCCACCCAGCCTCTCCATTTCACCACCGCCACCTGCAGTACCCCCGGGTCGGGGGCAGAGGCCTTTTCTCATCTCTGACGCACCCCCCGCCCCCCCTCTCAGCACCTCCCACTGCTAAGCTGCCTTTGGCCCCAGCCGCGTTCGCCACCTGAAGCCTGGGCTCTAGAACCGTCCCTAGTAGCAAGAAGTCTGCAGGTCAGAAACAAGGTCGTCCTCACATCATAGTCATACACTCTGACTCCAAATAACCCACCCAAGCAAGAGATTTCAACGCTTATGTGTGTGACTCGTTAACAGTCAAGCCTTCCCATCTATTCAAGTCGCTCTTCAGCCTTTTGAATGTGACATATACATTAAGGTAATCAAGAAGTCTCTTGCTTTGCATTTGTTTAATTCATCCAAAAACTATCCCATTGCAATTAGAAATTCAATGCAAGTGAGCGCATGCCAACAGAAACCACGTTTTCTTTCCAGTTCATGTTGTGTGCCCCCGGAAACCTCATCTTAAGAAATTTTCTGTTTGTGGATGACTACAGAGTTTTCTAATCTAAAGCTCAAAAAAATTTGATCAGAGGATGCTGCTGTGGGTAACCTCAGGAAGGAAAAGTGTCTCCAAGAATATTTTTAGAAAAGAGCAGGTCACTGCTCTCCAGGCACAGTATCGGGAGCCAGCGCCCTGGGTCACCCCGGAATAGTCATTCCAGACAAGCACGCATCCTGCTCAGCCAAGTTCATGCTCGAAATAACCGTCTCACTGTAAGAGCTTTTAGTTTTCTAATGGAGACATTCCCTTGTCCTCTTAAACCACGGAACTGGCCTGTCTCACAGGCAGAATGATAGGTGAAATGCAGATCAGATAAAGAACTGAATGCATCTGTCAGTTTCACCACACAGAGTGCATGTGTCTCTGGCCATGACACTGACGGCCCGTGAGGATCGATGGCGTCTTTTCAACATGGTGCTCACTGTCCTCGTGGGCCAAGGGTGAGGGCCGCGGACTGTCTCCCTGTGAAGGGCAGAGCAGCGTTTGGTTCCCCCTTGCTACTGCCCACTCCCCTTCCCACTGCCAGCAGTATGGCCGAATTGCTGGCCGCTGCCGAACTCCCGTCCACCACCAAGTGGCCACAAGTGCCTGCCCTGGAGTCTCAGGAGACCATAATGCCTTTGCCACTGTGAGCCGCCCCTCTTTGCTTCCCCCGCCACTTCCCCACACTAGTGCGCCAAGATGGCTTCTCGCACACCCATGGCTAGCGTGTGCCAATGTCTGTCTTCCTGCCCTCCTCCCTCCCATTCTCAGCCCCTCTCTTGCTCCCTCCCTCCATCCTCTTTCCTTTCTACCTCCTCCCCTCTCTCCCTTCTTCTTTTCTTCCCTCCTTCTCTCCCTCCCATCTTTCTTTCTTCCTTTGTCTGTTCTTTCTTTCCTTCTTAAAAAACCACTTGTCATTCCTGCAGGTTGGTATCCTAAAAACTAAGTGTTCGCTATATTATTGCATATCCTCACAGGGAAAAAAAATCTAATTTTAGAGTTTCAGTGTTTATGGTCTGGCATAAAAATTAGAAATCCTGGTCTAAACACTGAATTGTTGTATAATCAATTTCTACTCAAATAATTTATTTCTTTCTTATTAATGATTCTAATTAAGTTAATAGTGAAAGAGTACAGGGTATGGTTCCGCCTTGGGAGAATGAGAAGCAGCTGACCATGAAGGAGTCTGGATATGGACTTTGGAAATGGCTAACAGGAGTTCAAAACCCAGCTATACCATTTAACACCTCTGTGACCTCAGAGAAGTGAGTTTCCTCATCTATAAAATGGGATAAATGAGCCCCTCTAGAGAACTGGCTTAAGGGTTAGAAAATACATAAAGCATCAAATAAAATATTTGATACAGAGTATTGGGAGGAACTTCTTCCCATTCCTGAACCTCCCGCAAAGGAACAAACCGGGCGTCGGGAGGGAAAAGCCACCCTCGCACAACTGCGAGCCAGCAAGAACGCGTTTCGAAGACACTGACCTCCCTTCCCTCACAGGGGTTCATAGCACTGCTTGGCTTGCTGCACTCTGACTGTGCTTGCTGTCAACACACACGCAAACTCACACAATGCAAAGACACGTGCGTGCACACGCACGCACACACACAATCAAAACCACAGCTAGAGCACTAGTGAAACAGACGACGCTCTATTTGCCTGCAGACGTCACACACGGTGCATCAGTTTCCCGTGCCTGACACACAGCTGCCCCCAGCGTGGTGGTCTTGATTAACGTGTGGCAGATGTGGCTTGGGACACTCCAACGTATCCGAGTCTCCAGCTAAAGGCCAGACTGCTCCCTCATGCATCCTCACTGCCTTCCCCGACAAAAAATAAACAGCCATCACAGCCACACTGTAAGTAAACAGAGACATTTGTGAAGTACATATATGGCAAATCAGCGCACATCCTCAGATAACTGAGGAGTTTTTGCTTCACAAACAAATGTGATCTTACAGCAGCAATACACCATTCAAGTCCAGCACTGGTTGGTTTTCTTCGTGGCTTTTTATAACCATTTTATTAAGATACAATTCACATGATACACTTCACGCATTTAAGGAGTTTGAGTCAATGGTTTCCAGTATTTTCACAGAGCTTTGTCAATCATCATCACCACAAATTTTAGAACATTTTTATCACCTTGAAAAGAAACTGTGTACCTGTTAGCAGCCGGTCCAATTCTCCCTCACTCTCAGTGCCAGGAAAACACTGATATACTTTCGGTCTCGATGGGTTTGCCTATTCTGACATGTCACACAAATGGAATCTCACAGTACATGACTTTCTGTGCCTGGCTTCTTTCACTTAGCAGCTTTTCAAAGGAGACCCATGCATATGTCAGTGCTTCCTTCCTCTAACGCTGAACAATCGTCCCTGGTATGAGTGTGTCACATTTTATTTACCCAGTCAGCAACTGACATACACACATTTGGATATATTCTACTTTGGGGCTATTGCCTCCCGAATAATGCTACTACGAACATTCATGGACAAGTTTGTATGTGGATACGTTTCATTTTAGGGGTAAACACCTAGAAGTTGAATTGCTGGGTCATAGGACAGGTGCATGTTTAACTTTTTTTTTTTATATAAGCACTGGGGTACAGGCCAGAGGTGTGGGGGGGTGAGAGGATTCACTACAGAGAGCGGGGAGCAGAACAGGCAGATCAACTGAAGTACACTGCTGAGGGGAGCAGCGGGCACAACAGGAGAGGTCTGCCACGCCATGTGGGTCCCCTCCCTGGCCGGCAGCAGGGATCGAACTCGTGCTGCAGTGGCTGCGGTTTGCTTCATAGTGCACTGCTTAACCCTCTGCACCACCAGGGAGGCCCAGGTTTAACTTTTTGAGGAGCTGCCAGGTTGCTTTGCAGAGTGCCTGAACCATCTCATGTTCCTACCAGTAGTGTGTAATCTGCTCATCTTCTTTCCTAAACTTGTTACTGTCTTTGGAGTAGTGAGCCCCTCCATGGTGCCAAGTACTATTTCCTTGTGCTTTTGATCTACCTTTCTCTGATCACTAACAATGTGGGCATGTCTTCAGGCCCTCATTGGCCAACCTTACGTATATTTCATATGTTTCTCGACCACTGGAGGTAAATGGGGTAGAACGTGACGTTGTGCAACAGCATCATGGAAGAATCAGATACAGGAATGACAGCCTAGAGTTCAATTTTTTAAATTTCTGCGGGCACAGTGAATGTCTTAAGGAATTTGTGAGCAATTCTAATCTTGAGACTGGAACTTGTGAGCTAGCTGTAAATTATTTCACCAAAACATGAAATGCTCTTCAACAAAACAGTGGAGACAGCTGTAAGATTAATAACTAAAGGAATCAAATGACTTCAATACCATGACTTGAAAAACACTGGAAAATAGAACTCTACGACACCTCTCCATGGTCAGAGGTGGTCATCACTGGCTCTTGCGTCAAAGAGTAAGACCCGGTCTATTAAACTGTCAAGCAGAGTGCACTGAAGTGATGTGTGTCAGTGTGTGCCAGGCAGGGTGATGGAATGGGATAGTGAAGAATAAAAATGGCCACCAGCTTCTCGATGCATTCTCTGTGAGCAGTACTGCTTTAACCAGTGTGACATACGTTTCACCCACGATATTGGCGACCCATGCCACAACTCTACAAGGTGTGTTTAAATTGTCATTCTTGGTGGTGGCTTGCTTGCCTGTGACCGGGTAGGGCAATGAAATCCTCCCAGGCCTGCAGCCATCAGGAGTTCCTTAAGGGTAAAACTCCATCCCCGCCTTCGCCATGGCTACTTAGCCTAGAAGTGGCTACTAATCCAACTGTAACCCAATCAGTAGGGGCCTATGAGGAGGCCTCGTGAGGGAGTTTTTCCATCAAGGATGCGACCGCCCAACAGAGCCAATGTGATGTGCGCCGAGATGTAGTAATATAGCTGTGAGACATAGTAATTCCTGCTCAGTGGGGGCGGAGAGAGGAGCTGGGAACAGACGGAAGCAGATTTAGAAGTGATGGGATCCCACAGTAGTCATCCATGAATTCCTCCTAGCAGAGCTGACAAGGTAGCTGGGGCAGCAGATCCTACAGAATCCCGACAGTAAAAGAGCTCCTCTCCTAAGTGTCCAAAAGGCCGTCACGATTTCATTGGGCCTTTTTTATGAACGAGTTAATGATATGCATGACATCGCTTGAAATATTTCGGTAGCTTCCTCTTGCTCTTAGGTTTCAGGCCAATATCCTTGCTCTGTGGCCTCCAAGACTGCAATTCTTGTGGCCCACCCCACCCCTGTCTTGGAAAGCCCCTTTTGCCTCTCCCCTCCCGCACGTTGCTACTGCTTTACACAGTTGCTGGAACATGCTTTGCCTCTCACTATTCAGGGTCTCTGCACAAACTAGTCCTTCTTTCTGGACTGTTCTGTCTCTTGGCCAATCTAAAGCCTCTCTGACCCATCTATCTTGGCTTAAACATCACTTCTTTAGGCATGGTAGATACCTGATAAGGGCCCCAGCCAGACCCATCTGGCTCCACAGCCCTCGGGGAAAGGGAGGAGGGGTTCTCTGAACTGCATCCCATGATTCACTGAATATCTATGTCAAGCAGGGACATGCGGCCAAACACCCTATGGCCTCGGAGCGGTGAGCTGCAGAGCTGCACAGCTGGAGGCCCCCACACACACCACCTAGAACTTGGTGGTGCAGGGCCCCCAGACTCAGGGGACACAGAGTCCCAGGCAGGGAGAGGAGGAGGGGGACGTCTACGTGTACTTTGCTTTTTGTAATGGATGCTGCTGGAATGTTCAGGCTGCAGTGAAATATTATTTTTAAAGGATCCTGTTTGAAATACATAGGTGGCTTTGTGATTTTTAAAGACAGCACTACAGAAAGTTGTGTGGTAAACAAAGAATCACCTTCTAACGTGGCTCTGTCTAAAACTGAAAAAATTATAACAAAAAGGCAAGAGCACTTCACGCTCATCCGATGGCTAAGAGCCCAAGGACAGCGCACACGTGTCGGTGTGGCTCAAGGAAGCCGGGCCCCTCGGCACTGTTAGAGGGAAAACAAAGAGCCATCACTTTGGCGAGCAGGCGGGCAGCTCCTCACAGATGAAGCATCCAAAGAATTGCCAGAATGACCCAGAAATTCCATGCCTAGGTATTGACACAAGAGAAATGAAAACACATCAGCATGAAACTTACACAAGAATGTCCACAGCCGCATTATTCACAATAACAAAAAAGCGGAAACAATGCAAATGTCCTTCAGCCTATTATGGATGGGCGGGCTGTGTTTCCGTACAATGAAATATCACGTGGCGACACAAATAATGAAGCTCTTGCATGTCTTAAGCAGACAACCCTTGAACACGTCATGCTAAGGGAAAGGAGACGGTATGATTCCGTTTACTTGAAATGTCCAGATGAGCACGTGTAGAATGAGAAACCAGAGCAAGCCAGTGGTGGTGGTTCGGGCTGGACGGCAGTACGGGCAGGTGGAGCGTGACTGCTGGTGGCCCTGGGTGTCGCTTGGGGCAGGAACAAACATGTATAAAATTAGCTACCAGTAACGGTCACACACACCTGCAAACATACCAACTCCTACTGGATTGTCTACTCTAGATGCATGAATTGTACGTGTGTGAGGCGGTAAGCAAATCACGCTAGGCCTCGGGTTTAAGGGGAAGGTGACCCTACGTGACTTCGTGCCTCCATAGTTGACCATTTAGCACACGGGCCCCATGAATTAATGAACGCGTCTCCAGCTATCAAGACAGGCCTACCAGTTGCTATGAAACTCAAAATCCATGTGAATGGGCCCACAGGGTCTGAAAGACCTTGACCGTAAGGACAAGGAAATGATAACAGAAATTAGAAGGGGGCAAAAAAAAAGGAGGAAAGAACAGAAGTGAAAGTAGGAATGTGATATTACCACTGTGCTAGAAAATTAACCAAAGGGAAACAAAAATGGGTGAAGAGGTGTTTTACTAGAACCTCTTTAAACTAAGGGAATGATTCAAAAGCCCCAAGCAAACATCAATGTCCCACAGTCAAGACCAAAATGTCCCAAATAAGATATGGAGGATAAAACCACGGCCCCGTGGCTGTGACGTTATTATATGGAAAGCTTTGTCAACGCAAAGCATCATATATAGCATTATACAGAACAGTGTACCTTACACATCACCCATTTTAAGTTGTCAATTCGAAGACTTGTAATAAGTTCACCGAATTGCGTAACCATAATTATAATACATTTTAGAACATTTTCATCAAATTATATAGAAATTCCTGATGGCTGCTCAGATGCCTTTTTGGTTTTTGCTTTTGCTCTTAAAACAATGGCTTTCTGAAAAGTCTGGTGTCTAAGTCAGTGGCATTATTCTGTATTAATGACAAGTGGCTGCTTGGTTAGATCACTGTGAATCCTGAGTAAGCATTAAAAAATAGTGTTTTCTCTCTCATTTTGCATACTTTGATTTTTTTCAAAAGAATGACACAGAAAGGAAAAAGACTACGCTGTAGTATTTCTGGTTTGGCTCCATAAGATCGATGGCAAGCCCTCACTTGGAAATAAGTACAATTTGATTCTCTTATCAGTGCACACTCTCTAAAATAACTTGATTGAGACTATAATCTCTGTACCATAAAACCCACCTGTAAATGTACCAAGTTGTGTGACCACCGCCATTATCCAGTTCCAGAACAGGTCTGCCCCCTAGGAACAATCCTGGTGCCATCAGCCACCACCCCCTTTTCCAGCCCCAGGCCAGGCAACCACAAATGTTCATTCCCCTCTACAGACCCAGGGAAGGCATTCTATTTTCACACACAAACATAGAATATATATCAAAATGTACCTTTCCTTTGACAAAACCTTAATTCTACACCAAGATTTTGGTGTGTGTGATATTTAGCATTCTTAAGTATCAAATAAAAAAGGTTGCAAAGAACCCTCTGTAAAGCACATCCACATACATGTTTCCCCCCTGCAAAATACTATTTTAAAGCTGTGACCACCAACCAATCGACAGTATTTTATCATTATGCAATAGTTTCCCCATGTAAGTCAAAAGTCTGGATTTCACTCTCTTCCAGCACCCCTCTCCCCTCCAAAAAGCTAAACTCTAAAGTTCAATGTACTTAGAGTATGTATTCTTGAGTTTCTTTGCAGACAAAATCCTGGAGAAGTTCATTTACCTCCAAGTTTGGATCATGGGCTGACTTAAGCAAACAAAACTTCCCCAAATAACATCCTGTTCACAGCTTTTGAAGGACCATGAAAATCATTAATTGGGATATTTTAATCAATGGGGGCTATTGCATAAGCTTCTACAAGACAACCCTAGGTCCCTTATCAGCCTATGGAGACAGTTCTCATCGAGCTAAGCCGGAAGCTGCCTCCCCATGCGGACAAGCCCGGGCTCCCAGGCAAAGAGTGTCCTCCCGCCTTTCTCTGCTGAAGAGTGGCCGTTGGCCGGCGTGACGATGTATGAACTGGAATCTTTTCTGCCGACTCTCCTGCCCAGCGCGACTGCGAAAGCAGACAGATCAGGTTTTGCTGTGTGTTCTCGCCACCAACAACAGCCACAACACATAACGCGGAGGCCCAGGCCAGGCTGCAGCCGGAGGCAGCCTGCCCGCCACAGGTTGCCGGTCTGCAGTCCAGGACACCTGCGCTCACAAGGGTGCTGGCTGGTTTCTATTTTCAACTGGAATTTCCTCCTCTGGGGTCATGCTCCCCACCCTCAGGGCCACTTTCCTGATACTCTGCTCCTTCGGTGGGTTCCCCTGCCCCTGCTTTGGGACGAACAGGGCTCCAGGTTCATCCGCCTGCAGAGCACAGCGAGAAGCAGCGAGCGCGCAGACTCTAGGTTAGGAAGCGGGTGGGAACGTGGTTTGGGGACCCTCCCAAGCACCTCTTAGAGACACCAAGGTGACATTTACTCAGGAAGCTGCTGGGATCTAAGACAAGACCTGCAGGAAATGATAGCGGGGGTCAAGTCATAGCTCCACAGCCACAAAGACGTGTCCGGTCAAAGGCTCCCAAGTTCGCGGTGGAGGCAGCCAAGAGCAACACCACAAAGCCGAAGACCCGAGCACGTCGCTCGGCGAAACACGGGCTGCACCGGCAGGGCCAGGAGCTCGCTCATCCCAACCTCGTCAGCGCCAAGGGACAGGGCAGTGGTGGTAGCAGACCCGGCCCTCGCCATTCCTGCCCCAGAGGGAGTTGTGATACAGGCCGCGAGGTCGTCCACCTCAGACATTCTGTGCACACGTGACACTTCCACGGCGCCATTTCCTCCCAACCGGTCAGACTAGCGACACTCGTGAAAACTATTCCACCTGGACTATTTACAAAAAAAGCTATTCAAAAAGTGCTACTTTTAGCTGAAAACTTCCGAAGTGTTTCCTGGTGACTTAGGAGAATTAGACAAGGTAGGAAGGCTTCCCGCCCGGCACTACAGCCTGTGTGTAGATGCCTCTTGCTTTCCTTTCAAGAGGAATCCTGAGAGTAGAGATGTTTTCGTAGAAAATTGTATACCCAAATTCTTCACTAAAACTGTTCCTTTATTCTTTTCCCAATGTTATTGATTTGCTAATCACATATGCGACTATATAACTTGGACATTAATTACAATTTCACCCTCCATCACGTATGTGCTCATGTGTCACTCATCCTCCACCAGAGAGCAGTGCCCATTCCCGAATGTTCCTTCAGCACTGGCCACAGACTGAGTTCTCCGCACATACTGGCAAATAATCGGCTGTGACAGTCTGCCCTTATGTCATGAATATAGCCAACGTCCCCTCCCACTAACAACGTGCCTTCATTTCTAGGTAACAGTAGACCTGGCCACAATGTCTGTGATAATCTGACCTATACATTAGGCCATGAGCTGCACACTTATTTCGGTGAAGGGCTACATAGCAAATATTTGCGACTGTGCAGGCAGGAAAACAACTGTGCTCAACAGGTAAATGAATGGGCGTGGCTGTGTCCAATAAAGCTTAATTTATGGACATGAAAATTGGCATTGCATGAATTTTCACATCGTTAAATTATCTTTTAAAAAATGCATTCCCACTGTTTAAAAATGCAATGCTTCCTCTTAGCTTGCTGACTGTGAAAGCTGGCGGTCCAGTGGATTTGGCCTGTGGTCACAGTATGCTGGCCCTTGCTTTCGACACTACGCAGGAGCACTCTGGGACGAGCACCTACTAACCGCAGGATGTGGCGACTGTCCAGTGAGTTGATAAGATGGAGGAAGACAGGAAATAGGCTTCAAACTTCAGTGTGAATTATTTAAATTAAAAATAATTTAGCTTATCCATGTCCAAATCCATCAAACTAATTAGATGATTTCCAATGGCTGGCTCTGATTTGTCTGGACTAAAGGATGAACATATTTTGCTTCCAATTGTAAATGGCCTCATCCACAATTTCTCCTAGCTTTTAAAACAGGATCTAAATTTACAAATCTTTTTAAAATGACACGAGTAAATTGAAGCTGATTTTAAAAGTCTCCTGAGAGGTGATTTTGAATGTTTTCTGTTTGAAAACTTGAGGAGCCCAGAGCGCTAAGCTCAAGGAAATAAGCGAAGACTGTCACTACTTTCATGGAACATTAATATCATTCAGTCTGTTTCTAGAATCCCCTTTTCTATTCTGTCTACATTGAATGAATGTGGATTTATAGGGAATGGCAGCTGCAGAACGACCCATCATCCTGTTTATCTGAGTCATAATGAAACATATAGTGACATCAGTGACAGAAAGAACTCACTGGCCAAAGAGGGGAAAAAAAGTGAAGTTTTTTCTTTAAAACAGCAGTAATTTCAGGAGAATTTGATTATATAATTTTGAGTTTATCCCCAAAATGGTATAAACATTTTTGATCAAGAATATAGTTAGGCAAAATGAGCGATTTGCCCCATTTCTCCACCCCTCCCTGCACTCACACCCTTGCCAGGTGCCATCACGGAAGGACTGTTTTTCTCTACTCAGCTGATGAGAAACCCTAGGGTGTGCGCTGCTGGTGGCAACGCACGGGTGGCAGAGGCCACCTAGGAGCTCCGAATCCTTAGTTGATTCCACTTGTCTTGCACCTCTACCATTGCCGTGTTTCCCTAGCTGAATGCTGCCTCATGGGCCCAGGTCCCAGAATAAACGCCGGCAGAGCAGAAGTAACCACGGAGCCACGCCCTATGGGACGGGCAGTTTGACTTCAGGTAAAACAGATGAGCTCTGCCTGGAGAAGCCAATCTCAGCTATCCCACAGACCCAAGAGAATAAATGACGGTCATCTGAAGCCACCGAATCACAAAGTCATCTGTTATGTCACAGCAGTGTGGCAACAGCTAAGGGACACACAATTCGACGTTTTCGACAACGTCGAAATATAAAATAAGCACCGCTCCGTACCTGCGAGCATATCCATATGCATGTCAGTTCTATTTTCCATTCCTATTGAATTCACCCCCCACCCCAAAAGTGGTTCCCAGTACAGAGATGGCAAAGCAAGCCCCAGCGTTCTTTATGTTGGGATTTTCCTTAACTTTAATAATGGATGACACAAAACACATCCATCGTAAGCCTACCTAATTAAAAGCAATAGAATGTCTAGTTTTAATAAATAGTCTCCCTTTCTAATAAAGATCAAGGCAAATCACATAACAAAACCCGGCAATAACTGAAGTACCTAGTAAGAGCATGCCTATGTTTATAGAGCCAGTCAGCATAAGCACTTTTTACACCTTTTTTTAAAGTAGTGGGAACCAAATAAATGCAGGAAGTCTTTATAACTGTGTCCAGATGATAAGGCTTTACTCCACAGCCATCCTGAATAAAAACAGCAATGAAGGTTTTTTTGAACCAGCTAATCTTGATAAGGTCAAACTTTTCCCCAAGAGAGACTTATGAACTGCCATTTCCTTTGAAATGAATGAAGAAAAATGCATGTGCACCGTGAATGCCAGGGTTTACATAACCCCTGTGTACTGAGAGCCCAGCGAGGCGGTGGCCCCGCAGATACATGCAGGACTGGTGTTTATCCTGGTTCACAAACACTGTGGGAGGGCAGAGTGCCAGCGCTCATGTACCTTTTCCAGGCTGCTGCAAGTTCAACCACGTGGCTGTCATTCCTGAAATGGATGTTCCATTAGAACAACCAAGCAAAGAGGGCACATGGAGCATTCATGCAGCAGCTAAACACTCCGTGGAGTTTCAATCTAAAGCACTTTGCTGAAGAAAACACAAGAGCTGGAATTAAATAATTATAACAGTCAGCTAAAAATACCAAACAGGATGTTCTTTATTTTGGTTGTAGAGATGTTACTGACAACAAGAACACCAAAATCCCCTCTGATCTGGTTACCAGTTCACCTGACTTGCTCCTGTTATGCTTCTGGATATTTTGGGCAAGAATGATCAATGGAGACATAAATGTTCCTATCATGGGGAAGGGCAGATAAAATATAAAAGGTGTCACTATGCTCTCTGTCTGTCTGTCTGTCTTTCTCTCTCCCTCTCTCTCTCTCATGCAAGCATGCATGCATACACACAAAGGAGTTTATGGAAAAAACTGGTGACATGTGGACAAGTTTGCAGTCAAGCTCATAATATTGGACCGATGTCAGTTCCCTAATCTTGTTACTATATACAGTTATGTAAGATGCTATCCTTGAGGGAAGCTGAGCAAAAGGCACATGGGATAACAATAGTAGTTTTGCAGCTTCTTGTGAGTCCACAGTTATTACACAATGAGAATACTTTTAAGGTGTCATCTCTAAAGAACCATCTCAAGCCAAGGTCGTTTTAATAGTCATTGTGCAGTGGCTTATGCATTGAGACCTGGCAGTTAAACAGATAAGATTTTGAGTCCCGGCTCACTACTCACTAGCTAGTTGTGTGACCTTGAGACAGACCTAAACTTGGTGCCTTGAATTCCTCACCTTTTAAAGGGCAATAATAGGACCAGCTTCCCAGGGTTCTTTTAAGGATTAAATGAGATAATATATACAGCATATCCAGGGCTCGTGGACAGCATTCGACAAACACTGGGCATTATCACAACGATTTTACAGCAACCTAAATATGTCTAAGAATTCTAAATCACTGATGAATTTTACTGACAGCCACATACTAAGATTTGAGCACAACCCATATGCGGTCAAGGATACAAGAGTCTAGACGTGATCGTGACTAGTTCTGGCCTCTGCCCCCTTGGATTTTCCAGTTTTATGGTGAATATGGTCTTTCCAGAAGCAATTAGAATCAAATGGAAAGTGGGTGCACAGGGGCCTCAAGGAGGAACTACTCTCCATGCGAGAAGCACTTTCTTCAGTCTAGGCTGACACGGGAGCTTGCTCTCTGCTAAGCTAACTGGAGGACAGAGCGGTTCAACTGCAATCCTCAGGCACAGCCACCCCTAAACCAACAGAGACAAGCGAATCGCGTTTAGCTACAGCACAGGTTGACCCTTTTCCACTGATCTGTAAGGATGGTCACTCCTTACCCATCGACCGAGAAAAGAGCCAAACTGAATTTATACCAATACGTTTACACCAAAGTATTTCTGAATTAAGTAGGGAGCGTCTCAACAGTAAATTAGTCACAATATATGTGCAAAATATATCACCACATGGTAAGCCAAGAGTAACAGGCTTGGGATGTGATATTCTTAAAGCTAGCATATCACGTACGGGTGGAGTTGGCATAACACATCAGTACTTTCAACGTGGTGATTAAAATAACCCACAGCGGGAGTAAAGAGCAAATTGGGAGTCCCCTCCGTGCAGGAGCGGCATTGAATGACGTGCCAGGGTCAGGGCTTCGATGGCCTCCACCCCGCCACAGACAATTAAAAATCCACTTATAATTTTGGACTCCCCCAAAACTTAGCTACAGCGGCGCCTTGGTTTCTACAGGGAACTGGTTTGAGCACCCCGGTACCAAAGTCCACTGAGGCTCAAGTCCGTATTGGCAGGTTCCGCTTCTGCGGAGTGAAGCAAAACACAAGGTTGCTGGAGCTGGTGAAGGAGAACCCCAAGACAGAAAGAGATCCCCTCACAAGCAGACCGCAGAGCTGTCACTCTCGTGTTCCAGGTCAAGTGTACTCGGGAATTCGGGATTTTCGTAATGGAAGTAAAGCCCAAGCTACACTGAATGTGATGCTACTTCTGGGTGCCAACTTGCCCTCTCTGCCAAAACAAATCAAAAACGTCAGCCCTTCTCTGTGCCATGCTGATTCCTGTGAGACCCATCTCAGCGCTCAGTGGACTGGCTGACTTTGATGCAGCAGGAGCTGGGAAGCGGGAAGGCCATGAGGCTGGGGTAGGCACTGGCCCATGCTCTCCCTGTGGCTCCTGTGTATTCTGTGCTGCTCACTACCCACTCTGGCTACATTTCCAGGGACCCTTCCCACCAAGGCTGGAAGCCACTGGGCTCTGGTAACACTGGCCACTCCCTATGCCCACCCACATGGTACCAACTCCCCCTATCGGTGGCTCCCGAAAACTTGTAGCCACATCAGTGACAGTGCATTTCTGCAGCTAAGCCTGTGAGTCCGCCATCTATTTCCTGCCGGGGTCCCGAAGCCAAGGTCCTTTTCTGCAAGTCAGCAGCCTCTGCATCTCACTTCCTGGGATCACAGTTACAAGTACCTTTTGCATCTTGCTCAGACCACCAAAACGACATCAGAATGGAATGTTCCAAGTCCCATGCATTAAAACTCACACAAATAATGCTATGGACCACTTTAAATTCTCCCAGCACATTCGACACCCCATTCTCTTGCTAGGTCAATGTGACTCTATAGGTCAATCAAAATGGCATCCCAGGAGGGGACTCCCGAGGCATGTGCGGGGAGCACAGCCTACGTGTAGCACGCCCACTAGGCACAGGCGCGGCAGATGCGGAGGGGCGCCCCATGCAGGGAGAGGCTTTCCGAGTCTCTTGATGGAGCTTGGATTGACTTGCACGTCTCTCTACAAGATCGCCCAGTGAGCTGCAGAAAGGGTCATCCGAAAAATCATTTTCAGGTTTATTCATCTGCACGTCTTCTGCGGTTGCCATGGCAACTTTGCCCCAAAACCACAACTTGAAATTCTTCTGAAAACTTCAGCTTGGCAGTCTAGTTTAGCTGACACTCCAAACACTCAAATTTTACTACAAAATGTTTTTAAGTTAGAAGAGTTCTAAGAATGTGTCAAATAGCCAAGGGGAAGGGGAGGAAATTCTGACTGGTGTTCATTTCAAACGAACGGAATCTTCCAATGAAATAGTAAGACGAAGAAGCCCTAGAAACAGGGATCCTATTCGAACGAACAACGGAGAGCTAGGACTCGTGCACCACTTACTGAGACAGTGGTGTCCCACATGCCCGCCTCAGTAGTTCCCCTGAAGCCGTGGTTTCTTTGGAACTCTACTTTGTTTTAGATACAACAGAGGTGCATAGTACCTTGGTTTCCAAATTCCTTTCAGTGAATGCACAGTGCCTTGAATCAAGAGGCAGGCTTTGACACAGGAGCTTCCTGTCATGGTCTGGAACCCCACCCAGCTCACACTTGGATGCGCCCCAGCAGGTCTTGGAAAAGAGAAGTCTACACCTATTTTGGACACTTCATCATCTGACCAGTCTTTAAGCTCTGAAGTAGTCTGAATGTATTTAAGAATAAAATAAATCAGAAAAAGTAGATCTTATGAAAATAAGCCTAGAACCAGAAAACCTGAGCTGGTGCATTAAAAGCCATCAAATTAGATTTGGGCTTTCGGCAGTCAGTTAAATGTAGTAAATAAAAATGTTCCTTCTCAACAATGAATACCTGACATGTATACAATATAATGTAATAGACTTCAGCAACCAAAAAAAAAAATAAGGAAATAAAACTAACTTCAACAACATAGTTCAATCATTGTATTAATTAATAAATGTCGGTGATGTTAGTACAAAATTTTGCAAGTGCCGAAGACCTTTAAGTCTACGTACTCCTTACCCTTTTGGAGCTTACAATCTAAAAACAGCCTCTGCCCACTAACATTCAGTGATGTGAGTCCTCCCTGGTGACTCAAGGGGTTGAGTCTCAGCAGTACAAAGCTACCCACAGTCACTGCAGCACCAGTTCGATCCCCGGCCAGGGAGGGGACCCACATGGCTCAGCAGACCTCTCCTGCCTCCCCGCTGCTCCCCTCAGCAGTGTGTTTCTGTTCTGCTCCCTGCTCTGTCTCTGGTGAATCTTCTCAACCCCACACCTCTGGCCTGTACCCCAGCTCTTGTGTGCATGAATAAATAAATCTTTAAAAAAAGCATTCAGTATGTGAGCAGGACTGGGACAGGGCCCGGGACCCTTGGCCGTGGTTGGCGGCACAGACTCCAACACGCCTGTGCCCAGGGCTGCTTGGGAGAGTTTTATCTGGACGGGACGGAGAGAGGCGCTAGGGGTGCCACCTCACTCCTGGTGCTTTGCTTTCAGCGCACGTTCCCTGGAGCTGGCTGGCCCACAGTGCACCCTCAGTGACAGGCTGCTGGGCAGAAACAGACCCACCTCCTCATCCACATTCAGTCTCAGATCCAACAGCCATGCAAAAAGGCTCTCCGAGGCTCCCTCGTGTCCTGGTTCAGAAACTGTCATTTCTAAGTTTAGACCTAGGGCAAGCAAATTTAATAAACTGGCGGTCTGACCAAATCAGAACAGAGGTCGAGAACTAGACAGGGCTGGTAGACATTCATGGGCCAGAAGTCAGGTAAAGTCTCATGAAGAGCAAAGGTCAAAAAAAAAAAAAAAAAAAGGCCCAATACTGCAAGCAGCATTAGAGTTAGCGAAGCAGCAAAGAATCCCAGACACTGAGCTTTCTGGAATGACCCTCATCACCCTTCCCAGAGTCATCCTTACGCTGTGAGGAACGTGCTGTTGGCAACACCGCGATGGCTCACGTTTTTTCAAACTATTGACTCCAAACCCAGTCCCTGGAGAGTCTCAGCAGGAATTGGGTAAAACTCTGAAGCCAGTATGTTTTGCAACCATCAGCTGATGATAAGTGAAGTCAGGGACACCTCGGTGTGACCCAGGTGAAAGAAAACCCCCAGGCAGCTAGATCCCTGGACTTACGGATATTTGCGGGGCGCCTAACCTCTAAGCAGTGGGGATGTGGTGGGAACGAATAATTGGGTCTCTGCCCTGAATACGCTCACGCACTCATAGAGGAGACAAATAATGCAGAGATGACAGCAAGCAGCCATGCAAACAACAAGGCAGTAGCTAATGTGACACAATCAGTAGTAATTGAGCACTTAAGAAAAGGCAGGCAGAGGCGGCTTTTTTTCCCTGCAGCTGCTGAGATACAAAAACAGAAAGTCCGCCACACAAAGAACATCCCGGGCAGAGGGAGCGGTAGGTGCACAGACCTCGGCAGGAAAGAATTGGCCTCCTCTGAGGAACAGAATGTGGCCAGGCAGTGGTAAGTTGATGGAGCGTGCAGGAGGCCAAGGTCATGGACAAATATACTAGTCTAATGTCATGAAAAGTAACTGGAGAGCTCGAACACTGAAATGTCACGACTTCATTTTCTTTTTAGAAGGTTTATCTCACTGACCATGGGACTAGAACAGAGGGTCTCCGTGTTGACTTAGGAAGGACAGTGGGTGTTGAAGGTGTGGATTCAGGGGCCAGTCGTAGAGACGGAAAGAGGAGGGTGCATTTGGAAAGTGCTGTCAAACAGACCTGGCAGGACTGGCTTGGAGATTCAGCGTGAAGGGTGCAGCCAAGGGAGGAATCCTGGACAGCCCCGTGCTTCTGGTACAGGTCACTCCCCAAATGGCCATTCAGAGGGGCCCGTGAGGGATGCAGGTGAGGGACAGTGAGGCATGATCCAGTGAAGACTTTGTATGACTGGACGGTAACATCACAACTAAGCTGAGACTCAAGTCCATTTTGGGCCACGGTCATCACAATGTGGGGAGAAGGAAGAGCCAGTAACGCAAATTGATGACCCATCGGAGTTGGGCAGAGGCTGTTTTCCTATGACCGACACGTCTCTCTGCTATGTATCACTCACCAGAAAGAGATTATTTACCAATTAACATGGGTGCTTAACAAGTGTTTTGAGGGCTAAGAGCTGTGACTTCCTCAGACAATGGGAGTTTCAGACCAATGGGGCCACATCCAAGTGGAGCAGAAAGATGCATGGTGGGGGGTCGGGTGCCCACAATTATCGAGGTTTTAATTAAGGGGTTCGAGCATCTCCCACTTATTTGCAACTTGCAGATTATTGGCTTTTGTGCAGAGACAAACAACACGCATCAGAGTGACAGAAAACACATTTATAGACGCAAATGCCAGGCCAGGCTGCAGGTCAGTACAAGTTCTGCTGAATTCCCTAAGATGCCGACACGGGTGGTGCTGATCGATGAGAACTGATTCTTATCAGTTCAGCCTGCAACTATGCCCTAGTTCTGGGAGTCTTCAGGAGGAATGAGCAAAGAATCTCCTGTAATCACTGAATCATGGAGTGAACTCCTTCGCCTTCAAAGCCTGGGCATGTGATACGTCCACAGAGAGCAAATACAGCCACGCTCACGGCAACACCTTAGCCATTTGGCGCAAGACAGGCTCCTTGCCAGGGTAAGCAGCTTAGCTCTTCTGGATGGTTCCTTCGGGAAGGGTTACGTAGAGTGAAGGCACAGCATTTAACGACCAGGCTGTGGTCAAGAGCATGAGGGGCGGGACCACTGTACGAAACAGGCAGTGAGGTCAGCACCGGACCTGCCAGAAGTAGAGCAGTCCCAGGGACAAGAGCGACTGCATCTCCATAGCTGAACCCCAGGGGAGCAGTCCCAGTCAGAGTCTACGCCCCCGCTTTTTGCCCACGCCTCTGTGAACAGAACACATACCGCCCCCTCAGAGACTCATCTGGCAGATACCACGAAACCTTATTGTTCCTTGTTCATAGGCGGGTGAAAATAAACGTGCACTCGGGCTGCTGCTTGGGAAGCTGGTCTCACCCATGGCTCCGACGTGCCTCTGAAGCTAAGGTGCAGGACAGTAATTCTACTGAAGAAGTTGCCATGCTAAATTGCTTGGGTCCCCATGGAGTAGATGTACGTCACATGATCTCGGCGAACAATCAAGGCTTGTAACATTCTATGTGTGGATGTGTGGTGAATGGAGGGTTTAAAACATATGAGGCCCACCGGGGAAGGCAAGTTAACATTATCTTTAACCCAAGCCAATCGAGCTGACTTTTGGGGCTCACCAAAAGCAAGAAAGCACCGGGTGATCTGTGATCACTGAAACTAACTGCTGTAACTCATTCCTCCACCCCAGCAGCACTGAGAAACACACAAAGTTACAAAAGTATGGCACCGAACTGGATGGATATTTTAAATTTGGGGTTTAATCTATAACACTCTAACTGAAGAGCAATTTGGTCATTTTATTCAACACCATGGAGCACATGCAGTCACTAGAGGGAGGTGGCGGGAGACTATTTGACTGCTGGCATGGTACGGTGACACTTTAAAGGGGCAGCGGGAAGGAGAATCTGGTTCCTCCAGCTCGACTGTCTAAATGAGTCCAGTGAGCTCTGTGGGGCCTCGCTAAAACACTCAGTCCTGTCACCAACTATACAATCTGAACTTGGGAGCCTTCAGCCAGAGAACAGAAACTCACCAGTTGGAGTCAAGGCTGAAACTGACAGACTGTGCGAACACTTTACAACTGGTATAAGACAATAAACATGAGAGCAAATTTTTGTAACTGGCAGCTTCTCTACAAGTCCTGCAGAAAAGCATTGATTCGGGCCCGTCACCCTTGGCCCTCATACTCAAGCCCCTCTGTAGCCCAACCATGAAATCTGGCTGCTCAGCATTTCTCAAATATGTCAACTGCTCCCCTCCAGCCCAGCTACCACCCAGTGTAGGTCAAGTCTCGTCTTCCTGCTCCAAACGCCAGGATGTACTCGGGTTTCTCCTCACCCTCCACTCCATCCTGCCACCACAGCAGTCTTTTCAAATGTATATCTGATCAAGTTGCAGAGGGGGATCAGGGGGTGTCAGGGATGACACGCAGCTGGAAGGACAGAGTCAGCTTAAAGGGCATATGGGAAAACCGTGGGAGGGAAGGTTGGGAGGAGAACATCAGCTGCTAACACATTTCTGTTATGATTATAAAACAAGAGGACATGTGCTATACTTTGGAGAAAGGGTAACTGATTATATAAATGCACGATGTTCTTAGCCACTTAAGTGTTTGTATTTCTCTCTTCGTGACCATTATGTCCATTTGAAAAGACCAGTGAAGAAGTTCACGGCAACGCTAACCACTTTCAATATTTAATCATCTCTTTGGAAAACTGACCCAACAGCATAATAGGCAACAGGCACTCATGAACTTTTGGTGAATGAATAAAATGTGAGTCACCGATTTCTTATATGCAGTCTCACCTTGAACAAGTGCAAAAAAAACACTGAAGGAGAACATGAAATGCTTGCCCCCTGGGTTATATCCCAGAGGAGGCAAGAGGCACTAAAAGATACATGGAAGGTAATCCTTTTCCAGGAGGAAAGAGATCAAAAGGCCCCAAGACTCTAGGGTAACACACAGTGGGACAAAACCATACTGAGCAAAGTAAATGAAGTATCTGTGCTTAAAGGTAAACACGTTTTTGGAATTACCTAAACACACAGGGGGCAGTAAAGGAACCAAGAGCACAGCGTTAGAACAGCTATTAAGACACAGAGGGCTAGGCGAATATGAAAATTGGTGGGTCACACTTCAAAAAGAACACCCTCCGGACTAGTAATTGACAGAGCCTTGTTCAACGCCATTGCTTTATCACCTGAAATCATGCACAGGAAGGACCAGCGCGACTTCCTCCAGTCTGACAACAAACAAATTTCCTCTGCCATCTTCCTTTTTTATAGCCATAAGTCAGACCACATGTACACGGCGCTCTTCACTAGAATGGTTATTCCATCAGCAGACATTCAGAGCACAAGGGGATGACTTGATTGCTCATGCCTTTAGAATGAGATGGCTAAATGAAAATAATTTTTAAATTGTTTAATGATGTATTGGATGTGTTTACATAATTGAGGCAATAACCATTCATAGAATGCATTTCTTTTTTTTTTTTTTTTTTTTTTTTTTTCAGTTNTTTTTTTTTTTTTTTTTTTTTTTTTTTTTTTTCAGTTAAAGACCAGTTCTCACCTTTCCCCCACCTTGGAGACAACATAAGGAAACAAATCAAAGGGTTCCAGAACACAGTTCAAAACCTGGTAAAGACGGTGGGCGAGACGCCAGGGAGCAGGCGCAATGAGCACCACCAGAGAGCCTCCAGTGCGAAGGGAAAGTGCAGAGCCGCTAGTGGCTGAAGAAGCGAACAAGCATTAGTGGCTTATGCTGTCTCACTGGCATTTCAAGGCAAGCAACACCGCCGACAAAGCCTGGGACAGACGTCAGGGGTTCGCTGGGGAAGGGGCCTTAAGGATTTTCTAATTCTGGCCCTTTTCCCTGCCGAGCAGAGTGGCCCCGCAGAGGTGCTCAGCGGACCTGGGACCCGCCCCGAGGCGCGGGGACCCAGCGGTGGCGGCTCTGGGGCCTCTGAAGTACCAGACCCCGACCCCTTTCTAATGTGGGGAGTGCGTTTCGGAGGACACGCATTCTAGACAGATAACTGCTTTGCCTTATTATAAATATTGGTGACTCCTGTCCTAGCTTTCTGCCTGCTTCTTTCCCCCTCTTAAAGGTGACATTCCATGCCAACAGTGATGGGCACGTCAAGGAAAAGTCTATAAACTGGCGGATGACAGGACTGCCATGCCCGCTCTTAAATCCCTCCTGCAACCTGGAGAACGACTGTCCAGAGACTGCAGGGAGCTAACACCCCCGCCTGCCCCCGTGGTGGGGGCAGCGCTCAGAATCTCCAAAGGTCGGATTCGTTCCTCAGACACATTTTTCTTTGTTTTCTCTCCTTCAAAAATGCACTGGGTCCAGAAGCTAGACCTGGTCAGCTGGTCATTAACCTTGAAATCTAAATTTCTTCTTTAAAGGAGGCGAAGTCCCCGAGTTGCTGTGCTTTGAGCTGGGGCCCCAGGGCAGGGCCCAGTGCGTGGCACACAGCACATCCCCAATGAACATCGCTGGGGTACTGGAGCCAACCGCGGCAAGACAGGCCACGGCCAGCACAAGCCCGGGTCCCTCTTGTATTAGATGACATTAGATGACGTGTACCAGCAACACTGTGTCCCGCTGCAGAGTGCAGGAAATGCACACCTCCTTTTCAAGGCACACCCCGCGCCCCAACGCGCCGGCCGCGGCACATCCCCAGCCAGTCCGCGCCACACAGGGATCTGCCGAGCCGCCCTCCTTCCCAGTTGTTCGGTTCTTGCGGCTCATCCCACCCAAAGCTGAACGAGTGACTCGGTCCGACCCAGGAGCCCCGTTTCTCCACCCTAGCCAGAGAGGCGGCGGCGCAGGGTCCAGTCCCCCGCTCCGGGCGCAGAAACCACGAGCGCAGCACGCACGCGGGCTCCGGGCTGGCGGCTCCCCCGCTAAGGGGCAGGAGCTCCCGCGCGGCTGACATTGGGGGAGTAACGCGCACCGATCCCACCGCCGCCGCGGCGGACCTTGGGGAGCCACGAATCCCCTCCACCCGCAGGTCCCCTTCGAGGCCGGCCCCGGGGCGCCCCCTGTCGCCCCCGCGCGCCCGGGACACTCACCGCGTACTGCAGCTGCGGCTTCTTGCGGTACACCGGGTCCCCCATGTCGCCAGCGGGCCGGCGGCCGCGGGCTCGACCTGGGGTGGCGGCGCCTCGCCGAGCCCCTCCGGTTCACCGCATCCTGGGCGGCCCCCAAGCGAGCCCTCCGGTGCGCGCCCCGAGCGCCCGCCGAGCCCCGCGCCCTGGAAAGCGCGTCCCGCCGCGAGCCGCGGGCACTGGGAGGCGGCCGCGGGCGGCGGGAGGAGGAGGAGGAGGAGGAGGAGGGGGGGGGGCGGGGAGCGGCCGGGCGGCGAGGGGCGGGCGCTGGTGCCTTCCGCTCCACAGCCCTCGCCGCGCGCCAGCGCCGGGGCCGCGACGGCCGAGCCCACGACAGGTGTCAGCCCGCGCTCCCCCGCGGCCCGCCCCTTCCCGGCCCCGCGGCGCCGCCCGGCTGCCACGGCCTCGGCGGCGAGAGCAGAGCGGGCGCCCAGAGGGAGACTTCGGCGAACTTTGAAGGGGGTGTGGGCCGGCGCTGGAAGGCGATTCGGAACCGGCCGGGGAGGGCGGAGTTTCGCTGTCCCCAACGCCCTCCTTGCGCGCCCGCCGAGCCGGAGAGGCTGGTCCGGAGGGGCGAGGAATGCAGCGGGGGAGCCGGGCTGGGGGACCGACCCGCCGGCCCCTTTGGGCAAACTGAGCCCCAGAGGGTTGGGTTCCCAGAGCTCGGGGAACCCCGGCAGGCGGGGATCCTGGAAAATGTGCTGGAGCTCCAGCGCTGGCGCTGGTGCCTGGCTGGATCGAGCTGGGGTTGACCTGGGGAGGGGGGCGGGGGAGGGCTGGAGGCGCTCCTCCTGCGACTCGTTTCTTAGGTGCAAATCCGAAGCCCACAAAGCAAGGGTTTGGAAACATCCATAGAAGAAATGAAGGCTATCCGCAAGCGTTGCCCGGAAAACCAAGTCATTTTTAGCACACGCTGCGCTGGAGGGTCACGACCCTGCCTAAACCTGACTTCGGTTCTGGAACCCCTCGTGGCAGCCCGCACTTTGAAGCAGCTGGCAGAAGGGCGCCAAGGTCCCTTCGGGCCTGGGACTTGGAGGTTCAGTGCAGCCTCCCACTGCTAAGTCCAGGCAAAGGAAGGGTCAGAGGCTGGAGACCCGTGAAGTCCAGCAGCCAAGCCCAGGAGGGGTGGCTACAAGTGGGAGAGGCTCTGTGGGCGCCTGGTGTCAATTCTCCAGGGGCCCTCCCTGCTCTCTTTGGGTGTGGGGGAACCAAACCGCACGCACCCCTTGGTTTGAGCCCCTACAGCATAGCTGGATGGACCACCCACTAGAACGGACTATTTTCAAAATAAGTGGCTGCACAATTGTAAATAGTGGGGAGTGTGAAGCCAGGGTTTCGGGGTCCTGAAGCATCTACTCCTACATAATCCCATGACAGTTCATCTGCCTGAAAAGCTACGAGGTTCTATTTGCTAAAGCTGAACAGATGTCTACACTCTGACCCAGCAACCCCACTCCCAGCTATAGGGAGAAATGAGTGCCAGTGAGCTCCTCTACCAGCTTCTTCATAATGTCTCCAGGGATAATCACCAGAATGGAAACATTCCAGACACCCATAGACAGCACACGAGGAGCCAAACATGGTCCGTCCATGCAGCGGGAAACTACCTAGGACTGAAGGGAAGCGCCGCTGAGGCACACGGCAACATCGTGTTGACAGAATGAAATCAAACACAAAAGAAGACACACTGCCACAATTCAGTGATTTATCCTGGAGTTGAATTCAAACGTTGGACTGAAATAGGCAAACAGGAAGTATGGTTTCAGAAGCCTGAAGAGTGATTACCATGGTGCTATTGACTGAAAGGGGGTACAAGGGAGCCTTGTGGGGTACGGGAACTGTTCTCTATCTTGATTTCTATGCCGGTGACCCAAGTTCACACATCTAGCAATATTCACTAAGCACCACAGGTCAGATCTGCACAATTTACACCCTTCCCAATGTGTTTTCATATTGCAGTAAGATAGACATAAAAATAAATTTATAATCAATCCCCTGCCCCAAATAGGAACTTCCAGCAGAGTGCTGCCGGTCTTCGGAGAAAATCAATTTCACCATTTGCCCAAGTCTCCTCCCCGCGGCAGCCTGCTCTGCCCAGGTGTCCTTGCCCTCTGCCGGGTGGGAGAACAGAGCATGCCCGTTCGCCCGGGAGGCCCTCCCCGCTCCCAACATGTCCAGGCAGAGCTGTAAAAATGACACACACAAGTTGCCTCTTTGCTCTCATTCTGCTCTACGACCTCTGGAGCTATGTCGCCAAAGGTGCCGGACCTGAGGCTCGGAGCAAGCTGGGCCACGCTGCCCCCGTCAGAGGATGCAGCCTGGGCAACCAAGAAGGGCATGGGTGTGCGACGCCCCGGGCTGGGCCCTTTGCCTCACGAGGGTCCATTCAGAAGGATGACGCTCAGGCCCACAATGCCGTCCTCTGCCACACTTGCCGTTAAGCTCTCACTGCGAAAAATCTCTTTCGCTGCAAAAACTGTTTAATGATAAAAATAATTAATCTGAGGTGGTGCCTGGGTTCTAAAACCCTTAACCATAATCCTGTGGTCATTATCCCTCAGCAAGTCACCTCTACTTTAAAACAGAGTCGCCTTAGATTTTGTTAGTACTCTGCCTTGCCAACATGTAGCAAGTCACTAAAGAGTGTTATCATAAACCAAAAATAACCCGGCATTGCCGCACTGTCATTTTAGGAATGACTTTTACCTGCTGGCCCATCGCGTGCTACACTGTCATTGCTGAGTTGGAGTCTCATTTTCAAGTGCCACGGGGCTGTTTGCCATGTTTGAAAGGTTTGGGCAAAGGACAAAACATGTAAAGAAACGATCAGCCTATGCCGCCAGACTGTAGTTCCACACAGAATGAATCGTGCCCCTCTTCCCTTCTCAGTCCCTTTGTTCAGGACTCCAGAAGGAACCCAGAAGGCCCCGCAGACTCGAGAAGGGCTGTCACACCTTGATCAGTCAGGATTCCACACATCACTTCTATCTCAGTGTATTTCAAGGCGTACGTTAGACATCCGCCGCCCAATAACCTTCCCTGGGCTTATGTCCCAATGATGCTTCCATGTGGGACATGCACTCACTCAGTCAGTCAATAAATATTTTCTTTTAAAAAAATCTATTTTCGTAGAGAACAGGTGTTTGCAGGTGTTACTCTAAGTCATCTAAACTATGTCTATTAACATGACAGTGGTTTCAAATTTCAGGTGTGGGCCTTTGGGGTGGTGGCAGGAGATAAAAAGACACATAAAACCTCACCATGGAGGAGACTGGTTAAGAGCCTGCTTGGCTAATGTTCTCTCTTGGTTAGTCATTTTAAAAAATACTCTCTGGCATTTATAATTTCCCCCAGAGAGGACTCAAAAAGAGGCCTGAGGAGTTCCTCCACCAGCGCCCTCTGAAAAGGAAGCGTGTCACGCGGACAGAGGAATTTCCATGTTTTCCTGCCCCAAACATCACAGCCTCTGCAGCACTGAAGCCTGTGGCCCGTGCATCGAAATTAAATTCCTCCCTTGCATTTGCTCTGCCTGCTTATAGGTTGAGTTAACATTTTCCATATTTAGTGCCAACCCAACGGTGATGACGTTTTTTAGGAACACCTGACTGGAATCCAAAGAAGCAAATTGAACTTTAGAGTTTAAGCGGAGCTGAGGGCCCATGTGAACACTATGAACCACTTCAGATTAGTGGGCGATGCCCTTCTCGGATGCCCAGCCCCACCACTCTGCGAATAGGTCTGAGGCCCTCTTCCATGGAGAATGCTTCCCCCAAACTCAAGGCATACACGCTTCCATTCTGTCCTGTCAATCCACCTCTTGAACATTTTTTTTCTACTTTTGAAATAGAAAAGCAGACACCATATGATATACATTTGAATGAATTACTGCAAACTCTAGACCCATTAAATCATTACCAAGGTCAAGGAATAGACTACTGCTAGCACCCGAGAACCCCCCATGTCCCACCCCCTCCCAGTGGCAGACACTGCCCTGTCTTCTACGACAGTGTTCCTCTGTCTCAGCACTGGTGATAATGTGGACGTTTAAGGTATTCAGTGTGGTAATTTGATCTATGTAGATATTGTGACATGAAGACCACAATACATCAGTTAACACCTCTATCATCTCACATAGTTACCATGTTTCAAGGGGTGAAGGGGGAGACTATTTAAGATCTATTCTCTCAGCAACATTCAAGTAGACAATACGGTATCATTAACTATCATCACCATGGCGGGCATTAGATCCCAGCATGTACTTATCTTCTAACTGAAAATCTGTGTCCTCTGACCACATGCCCTTTCCCCTACCCTCCACCCTCTGATAACCACCATTCTACTCTGTTACTATGAGTTCAGCATTTTTTAGATTCCACATATAGCTGAGAGAGATAATGTAGTATTTGTCTTTACCTGAGTGGTTTCACTAAGCATAATGTCCTCAGAGTTCATCCATGTTGTTGCAAATGGTAGGCTCTCCTTTTTCATGGCTGAATAATATTCATCTCTGTGTGTTACATTTTCTTCATCCATTCATCAAAGATGGACACTATATTCCCATGTCTAATGTGAATGATATTGCAGTGAAAATGGCAGTGCAGATGTCACTTTATTCAGATTTCAATCCTTTGAATAAAAACCCAGCAGTGTGATTGCTGGATCATACGGAAGTTGTATTTCTAATTTTTTGAGGAACCTCCATATTGTTTTCCATAGTGGCTGCACCAACAATGTGCCAGGGTTCCCTTTTCTCCAGACCCTCAATGACACTCATTATCTCATCTTTTTGATAATGGTCATCCAAACAGGCATGAGATGACAGCTCTCTTTGATTCTGACATGCATTTCCCTGATGGATGGTGATGCTGAGCACCGTTTCATATACTTTTTGGCTATTTGTTGCCTTCTTTGGAAAAATATCTACTCAGGTCTTCTGCCTGTTTTTAACTGGATTTTTTTTTTTTTGCTCTAAGTTCCTTTTTTTTATGAGTTCCTTATATACTTTGAATATTAACCCCTTGTCACGTAGATGGTTCTCAAATAGTTTCTCCAATTTCATAGTTCCCTTTTCCTTTTGTTGATGGTTCTTTTGCTATGCAGAAGCTTTTCAGTGTGATGTAGTCCCACTTGTCTTGTAATTTGCTCTAGTTCATTTTTTGCTTTTGAGCCTTATTATCTTGATGTCATAGTAATAATTCCTTGTTGTAGAGAATTGTCCTATGTGGTGTAAGACAGCATCCTTAGCAGCCTCCTTGGCATCTAACTGCTAGATGCCAGTCTCTCCCTCTCCTAACTGTGACACGAAAGTTGTCTCCAAACATTGACAAATGTCCCCAAAGGCAAGGCAAGACCCCTGCAGTAGACAATCCACCGCATTTTAGGAAGTGAGCATGCACACATATCCGTGTCTAGTGCTGTGTGTGTCCTCATTTGTCTAAGTGTTTTTACTGTATCTGGCTCCCTTTGCTCAACATGATGACTTAAGAGTCTTCCTTGTGTGGTGTGTAGCTTAGCTTGTCCACTCCCATCGCTGTCTAGTATTCCATGGCACGTGTTTGCCATTATATAGCTTATCAACTGCCAGTGGATATTTGTGCCCGTGCAGCTTGGGCCTCCCGGAACCACACTACTGAACATCATAATACATATCTCCTTGTGCACAGGAGCCTGCATTTTTATAGGCTGCAAACCTGGAAACAGAATTGCTGGATCATAGGCATGCATGTCTTCAACGTTACTGGACAATGCCCAACAGTTTTCCAAACTGATTGCACCAATTAGAATCTTTATTTACACTGCAGTATAAATAGACCGAACACAGTTTATATAAAGACTGAACATAGTTTAGAGTTGTCTCTCTTCTAGGCTTTCTCATGGGACTACAAAGATAAAATTCAGGAAATCCAACTCCAGAAGCAGGAAGGAGAGAGGGGGAAGCAGCTTACTTCTTGTGCAAAACTCCATGTCTCCTGTAAGTCAAGACGAGACTTGCTAGGGCCTGGGCCTGCGAATACCACTGCTGACTCCATCACGTCCAGAGGGGAGCAGCGGATACACAGGTTATGTGTTTGCGGGAGGACCTTTTATTAGGCAAAAGTTCAGCACACTGGGCGAATGGGGATCTTATTACCTCAACTGCAAACCCTAGCATTTTGTTCCATAGCAGAGCTTTCTCCCTTCCCTCTCATGGAGATGGGAGGGATCCAAGGATGAATCCAGGAACCCATTCGTCCCTTCCTCAGATAAGTGGGAGACAACCCCCAGCCTGAACACAGGACCTGCACCGAGCCCAACGACTGAGGGATTCCGGGGACGCCAAGACTGGTTCCCTGAGTTGTGTCAGAGGACGTGAAGAGAGAGCGTGCCTGGCACTGCCTGGTACCGTGATCGCCCTGCGCCTTGATTCCCAGAGCAGAGCATATGAAGAAATTGTGTCGCCTAGAACTGAGCATGTGATGTGTGGATGCAGGGAGGGAGGTGGGATGACCTGGCCACTAACACGAGTTCAGTTTGGCTTCACCGGTTTGTCTTGTTCTTGCCATTTTGATATTTGCACTGAGTGATTGCCACCCAGTGCCAGAGCCAGAGGAGAGTGCCCGTAAAAAGCTCTCCACGGAGAGCTATTTCTAAAACAAAATTTTATTCAAGTTCATTAGGCACAAAGAGAGGCCCACCACCCCTGTAGTTGCGACTTCCCCAAAAGGTTTGCTAATCAAGAAACTGCCTTTCACTTCACACCCATTGTCTACTGCTGGGCCACTGCCTTCCCCAGACCCAACCCCTCTTCCCACGAGGAGGCGTAGCACAGGTCGGCTACACGCAGACAATACAAGGCTGCCGGGGCCAGAGTTATTGCCTGAAGTGATCACAGTTCTCCTCATTCTTGGGCACCTTTCGCTCCACTAGGAGCTTTGCAAAAAGCAAATCTGGATCTTTGAAATAACAGCGCCAGGAAAGTATGGTTTTCCTCACTTTGTTCCTGAGGGTAATAAGTTATCTTGCTTTTGCACATCTGGTAAACAGAGGAGCGGCAGTGGGTCCAAACCTCTTTGCTGTCATTCAGAACATTTCCGAGTAGACACTCTTTTTGTTAAGTCAGATTCCTTATAGAAGGGGGTGCCCCTTCCACATCTCCTAGCCCCGTAGTTCTCAATGGGACAATTTTGCCCCCAGTGTCTGAAGACAAATATGGTTGTCACACTGTTTGTGTGTTGGCGGGATGGCCACTTACACATCTGGCAGGTGGAGGCCAGGGATGCTTTTAAATATTCTGCAACTGAAAGGAAAGCACCCCACAACACAGAACTCTCCTGCCCAAGTGTCAAGAATGCTGAGGCATAGAGGCCCTTCAGGGACATAAGAAACTATCCTCTGACCACTTCACCTTTGTAGCATATCTCCACCAACAACACATTTCCTTTCAGCAGAGGAGGTTGTGCGCCGCCCAAGAAAACGAGGAGAAATCTCCTCAGAGAGGAAGAGTAGGACTGAGTTCTGGGCACAGAGGGTCTCCACTCAACACAGCAGGCCAAAAGGCTAAGAGGGTGGAAACCAGCCATTCACGCAATCAACACACACAGCCGTGGAGTCCACGCATGCTTGACCGGTGACCCAACGAGAGCCCTGCTAGAACCTCAAGTAGCTCTGGCTTTGGAGGTGCAGGTGTACGATGAACGATACCACCCGGCATGACTTGAGTGCCCGGAGGTTCCAAACAGATTTCACAGATAATAGGGCCCCTGCCCCCCACTAATCTATTTTGTGCTTACGATTTTCAATTGTGATCAGGAACAGAACATATAAGGCGAACGTTAAGAATTTCTTGTCAGGGGTGTAATAAAATGAGGAGATTGAAACAGTGTCCTTCGCTAGCCAAGTCACTTAACCTGTCTGTCTCTCATTAATCCACCAGAGAGAAAGCTTGGCCCAGAGAGTTCCAGATCTCCAGGGAATGCGTGGTGTGGGAAGGCCAAGCACCAAAGCTCAGTGAGGCCTTCTCTGCCTTACCACGCCATGACAGCCAGCCAGCAAAACTGCTCCAGGTCTGTTGCTGGATTCCTGGGCACTGGGAAGTGGGGCAGGAAGGACTGTGCTTGGTGAGCGTGACAGGGTAACTTGGTGGGTCAGGGCACATATGACAAGATCTGGAGAGTTCTGTGACAGGCACACTGGGAGCAGGCAATGCTACCAGAATTTAGTGGGTGGAGGCTAGGGATGCTGCCCCACAATGAGCAAAAGAGCCGACTCCCCTCAGGCTGCAACGTGCAGATACACAGCAAATATGCCTTGGCCCCAAAAGTCAAGTGTCGAGGCTGAGGAACTTACTTTATGGATAAAATTTCTCTGATCAGGGTCTCCCTTGTGGCACAGGGGCTGAGTCTCAGCACTGTGAAGCATCCTCAGTCACTGCAGCATGAGTTTGATCCCCAGCCAGGGAGGGGAACCACAGGGCCCAGCAGACCTCTCCTGCCTCTCTGCTGCTCCCCTCAGCAGTGTGTTTCAGTGGATCTACTTGTTCTCTCCCCACTCTGTCTCTGGCGACTCCTCTCACCAACCCACTGCACCTCTGGCCTGTACCCCAGCTCTTGTATGCATAAATAAGTAAATGTTTTTTAAAAATAAAATAAAATAGTTCTGATCAAAACAATTGTGATCCATCAGAATCGAAGCACTGGACTAGGACTTTTTCGAGATTTCAACTTTAGTTGCCTTCTTCCTTCACCTTATCCACACAGCATTGTGGGAGGACAGTCCCCTTAGAGATGGTAAGATTTCTTCTCCCTCTCAGATGAGACAAGCAGTAAAGTGACCAGAAAGAAACAAGGAGTTGGCGTTTCTGAAAGTATGGTTTTCAGGACAAGTGCCCAAATTCCTTGGGGCGGAATTAAAAAGAAAAGAGATCATGGGTCACCTGAATCAGAACCTCGGGACTGACATTTTGAGCAAGGTCCCTTGACTGTTACCATGCAGAGCACAGTCTGAGCACTGCTGATGCGGTGGCGCCAGGACATAGGAACTGGGGCTGAGAGAGGCCAATTAACAGGTCCAAGGTCACACAGCTAGCACGAGACCATGTCAGAACCCATCCCCAGTTCTGGACTTAATGTTAGAGGAGGGCAGGTAATGTCCCTCAGGTTATGACTAACAGGCAAGACTCAGATCCACTTGTAGTTACTGAGAAGACACCAACACCACACTTGGCCCCGCTCAGCAAGTCGGAAACCTGCTACGCGCCTTGCTACAGTTTCTTGTGGTTTTGTCAAGTTTTCGCCCCACTGTCTTCACGACCAAGGGTAGAAAAGAAAGCTACATATCACTTCTTTCGAAGCTCTTAGGATGACTGATCTGCATTAAATTTTATTTTTCAAAACCATGAAATTTTTTTTCTCACATTAACCTGTCAGGAAGTGTCAAATGTGTATAAATTATACACAGTATCAGTCCCTTTAGATTTTCCAAAGGGAAAATCACCTCAGAGTCTATGGAAAAACCTTCCTACCTTGAAAATAATTCTTTGCTTCACATGTTGGCCAAAAAAAAAAAAAAAGTGATCAGTCATGAGTACCATAATGTTGGTGGGAGAGTCTGAGATCTGGAAGAAAAGAAAGCTGTTTGCTACATAACAGACAGTGTGACAACTTTCAGGCTACTGATGGCCTTTCTGTGAGTTCCACATTTGCAGTGGAATGACTGAAGGAACGAAGAAAACGCCGTCTCTGAGAGACCAGGAAAGGCATGAAGACAAGGCCGAGTGACTGGAAGAAGATCCTGCATCAGAAAGGAAAGTCGTGTCAGCTTCCTCCAGAAGGCTGGGAAGGGCCAAGTGGGAGTTACGAAGACTCAGACTTTGGCTCAACACAAAGAAGAACTCTTTACATTGGACTTTCTTCTGGGTAACAAAGAGAAATGATAACATACAACTGCACAAAAACTCATATGCAAATGTCCACAGCAGCATTATTTATAATAGCCAAAAGCTGGAAACAACTCAAATGCCCATCAATTAATGAGGAGGGAAAGCAAGTGCGGCCTGTCCATGCAATGGAAGATTATTTGACCCTAAGAAATGAATGATCAAACATGGGTGAACTGCGCAGGAAATCAGTCCCACAAGATCACACGTTCTAGGATTCCGTTTCCACACAATGTCCAGAATAGGCAAAGCCACGGAGATCCACAGCAGAGCCATGGCTGTTAAGGGCTGGGGAGATGAGGGCTTGGGCAGTTGAAGAGGTGATCGCTAGAGGGCCCAGGGTGTCTTCTCTGAGTGATGAGAACAATCTAAAATTGATTGTGGGGATATCAGATATCGGCAGAAAGCTGAATACAGTAAAAATCCCTCATTGTTCTCTTTTAATGGGGGGATTGTAGGAAATGAATTCCCTCTATAAAGCTATCAGAAAGAAAGAAAAGGAAAGGGTGAGGGAAGGAAGGGGGAAGGAAGGAAGGGGTGAAGGGAAGGCGGGAGGGAGCAAGGAAGGAAGGCCTTTAAATCCCGCGGTGCAAGAGGGCCCTCAACCGTCCAGGGAGTGGTGCTGTCTTCTCCCTGGCAATGCACCAGCTGACCCTGGGTGACCACCCGCTGCACAGGCGACACTGGGCCAGCATTTTCACAAAAGGACCTGAAGCTCAAAAATGTAATAGTCGATGTTTGATCTTTTTTCCTGTGTCCGGACAACATGAATGGCCCGGGGCTAAAGACTGGCTTTTATTCATTCAGCCCCTCCTTTCTTCCATCGGCCTCTCCATGTTAACTGAAGGCAAAATCTTGTGCTATTTCTCTCCCTTGATAGTACAGTTGCTCCCTGCCTTGGGTAGAGCTCCAGAAACAGACACTAAGATAAGGGTTCATGTGCAAGTGATTCATTGAGGAAGTGTTCCCAGGAGAAACTGGTAAGGGGTGAGCACAGCAGGGGAGGGAAGGGAAGGAAGCCAAGTCCCAGTGTGATTTCTGGCCCTGTCCCAGTCTCAGCCTGATCCCCAGGGAGCTCTGGATGCAAACTCCTTCTCAGCGTCCTCCCACCTCAAGGAAAGGGGCTGAGCTTTGAGATTCTCGCCCCCACAAGTCGTGGGCTCTGGGGTACCCCTGGGTGATGTCAGTGCCCAGGCACTTCCTGCTCCTTGTGGGTACAGGGAAACTGCTCGGGAAGTCCTCTGAAGTTCACAGATGTTGGTGGTTAGAAGCAAACCACACGGAAGCGTGGGGGGGACAGGCCCACGCCAGGGGAACAAGGCCTGCGGTGTCCCGGCAGAGCCGAGCGGCAAGCATGCAGCACGCCTCCTGGCTGAGAACTTGCTAAGCAGAGAAGAGGTCTGAGACAGGGCCCCACACCCAGAGGCCTGGGCAGGAGAGGACCTGCAGCTCCCACGAGGTGGAGCGAGCGCACCTTCCCGACTCGCCAGCCCCCAAGAAGAGCATCGCGTCAGCCGTGCCCCCGTCACGCCACACACCACACTTTCCAAAGCAGTCGACGTGCCCGCAAGCACTACGGGGACTGTCTCAGCAGCTTCTGCAGCTCAACCATGACTGAGCCACTGAACTTGAAGATGAGGCCGACTCTGTACCTCGTAGCCCAGGTGACGAGGTAGCGAATTCCTCCTCGCCCTGGATGGGCACAACTAGCTCGACGACGTTGATTCCCGGCCCCACAGATAGTCATCCTGCTTCATCGGTTATTTTAGGACATCCTTTGACCACATCCCCCTCGCTGGGGTGCAGTTAGCTGTGTCTGCATTTAGCGAGACGGCAGCTAGAGCTGCCGGGCACGCAGCACGTGTATGGAGCTTTGCCAACGTCACATGGGCACTCAGCGGGTGGCACCTCGCGGCCTTGTCCACAGATCTGCCCTTCTGCCAAAGGACCAGCAGCTTTTCCGAAAATGTTCAGTTTTGAAATAGTGTTTCCCCCTCACCTTCTTGTCTCTTACTTTTAATGACACCGTCTTCTCGCACTTTCTCTGAAGTTATCACACAAGATGGGGTTAAAAGCAAAACTCAGCACCAAGCAGAAATACAGCGAATTTTCAGTAGACTGGAAAACCAGAGGGGGAAAGGGCAGAAACCAGAACTCCCAGAAGCTCGTAACGCATACTTAGGCAGTGAGGAGAGGAGCATGGGGCTCTCCTCCACAGCGTGGCTCTGTTTGTGTCAACAAGAGTGCACAAGCTGGAATTCCATAAATAGAGGAGCTTCTGTGCCACTTCTATTGCTAATATTTTCTTTTCTTCTGACGTCTGTCCCCAACATTTCAGCTCACTGTGAGTGCTTCATAAATGCATGGTGGCTGATGTTAGAAAGAGCCATGGGGGCACAGAGCATTCTAGAAAAATCCAGGAAAATGCTGAAGGGGAAAAAAATCATCCTTTAATTAATTTTCAAAAGCCTGAGGAAGAAAGTCTGTCTCGCTTCCACCAGGAGTGTCTAAAAGAACAGGCTGGAGGGGGAGTCCTGTTTCAGCCCAGGCACAGGCCGGTGAGAACGATTTTTACACGTCTAAATGGCCGGGAACAGCCTCACAGGACCGCTACTATTCATGCCATGTGCAAATGACATGGGCTTCAAAGGTCAGCGTCCGGGAATAGCCTGTCCAGGGCACAGGCTGCCCGCTCCTCTGTGGGCTCGTCTGCAGCTACTCTCTAGAGACTGCAGGCGCGTAGAGCCTAGCGTGGCTGGTCCTCTTTTTAACTCAAATGTTACTGACTTATCATGCCTTTACATGACAAGATGATTCCAAGTTCAGGGCCAGCTTCCCACCTAGACCTGTGCTGCCCTCCTCCGCCACCAGAGCCCCGGTGCCCAGCCCCACCCCCCCCCCCCATTCACCCTTTCTCCCTGGTAACCAACCGCCCCACTCTTCACAAAGGCTCACAGTTCTCTGTGCTATGCTTTGCCAGTTTGTTTGCTTCAGTTATTTCTATTCCACACACGTGAAGCTGCCGGTAGCTGCCTTTCCCTTTTCTGACTTATTCCACAGAACTGGTCCCCTTGGGATCCGTCTCTAAAGCCCCAAAAGGCACGGTTCTATTTTCTAACAGCTGAGTGGTATTCCACTGACTAGACAGACTGCGACTTCTTGATCCTGTCACTTGTCGATGGCACTGGCCCATGCCTGGGCCACTGGGAATAACCCCGCTAGGAACACAGGGGCGCTTGGAAAACGTATCTGGTCATTTACAGAAAATGTTCGCTGATCCCTGATTGGGAAATCTGAAATAGCATTTGATTTCATTTCTTTTTCTACTTTTGGTAGAAAAAAAACCTCCTTTCTGGAGTTTTACAAGTCCAGAGGAAGAGATAGCTCTCCCGTACGTTCATTGCTAGTAACATCTCAATTCTCCAGTCATCGACAGCCTTGGAACAGACAGGCAGCTAACAGCAGATAAAGTGTACCAGCCGACTTCCAGGCTGCATTCTGCCACTCGGCTATCTGAGCTTTTAGAGATGCCTCTCAGATGAGTGTCCCTAGGGTCGTTTCATCATAGAAGACCCCACCCCCTTTTCTTCTAAAACAATATGAATCATAACCACAAACAAATGTTGTCTGGTTGCGTCTGCATTTGCTGTTCTCAAACCACGTCAGCAAGCATTTCCTTCGCACTGATTGGAGCTCCCTGAGTGTCTCTGAAAGTGAAGCTCCTCCTGTGCCCTCACCTTGCAAACTCTATCTGCTTTCAGACACAGGCTGTTATTTCGTACCCCTCCTCCACACCGGGACTGGGCTTGCGCCCACCTGCACTGCATTCAATGACAAGGACAAGCCATGTGCTGACACCAGAAAAGCAAAAGATTCGAAAACATCTACGCCTACACTGAGCCTTTGGAGTCCAACAACTTCATCTTGTCTTAAAAGCGCACTCAGAGGAAGTCAACTCAAATTGTTATTTATTTTTCTGGCATTACCTTTTCAATCGGCTGTGCCTACTAGCTCACGCCACTCTGTAGGGACAAACGTGCAATCTACAATTTTCAGACGTCAAGATTTAGAGGTATTTAGAAATCCAACCCATTCTCTGCAACTAGCAAGATGCCTACAGCATCCTCTTCACATTCCGAACATTCCAGAGTGCAGCCATCCACCTTCTTGGCTTCTTGCTGGGGGAGATGCCCTCTGAAATTCTAGGTCACACATGGCACACAAAACCTTGGTTTTCAAGAGGTAAACTCCCTCCACCTGTAATGCCCTTCTTCCCTCATCACATCCATCACAGTCCTCCCCCACGACCTCCATTTCGCCTTTGCTATACAACTCCCACCAGCCTCTCTGCAGTCGCTGGACCTTACCGACCCCTCCCTGCCACCCAACTGCAGGAGCCTCTACTAGCCTTCTGGTAGAGCTGGGGTACGGGGTAAGGTGTCTATTTCTTCCTGAAACACTGTTCTCAAAATCAGGGGCTGTCATCTTTGCACCCCAGTGTCCGGTTCTGTGCTGCATATATGGCAGCCACCAGAGACTTATTTGTCAAATGCTGTTATTAAGGGTTCCAGGAGAAGAGAACCCTCAGCACTTGGTGTTATAGCACCAAGAAGTCTAGAAACAATCTGAACTGGAATCAACTCCTAGGAAGGAAAAGGACAGAACAGAGTTTATTTCCCTCATGAAGAGCCCCTCTCAAAAGGGCAATAACCCGAACACTGGGCCCACAGCAGTTGGGGGGGGCCTTCTACTGCTGGATCTTAATTGCCACAAAAATGCAAGGCATGCAATTGTCTGTGCTTTCTCCTAAACTAATATTGGACATTTTTCAAAAAAAAATGTCATCTCAGGTGCTAAAGCAGACCTGGGAGGCAGCGTCAAGAGAATCTAAATGTTCTGAGATTTTTATCTACGGTCAACCCGTGCTCCATCTCATACTGCCAGTTGTTCTCCTTTGAAGAATGGTTTTATATATATATATTTTTTTTTTAAAAATCACATAAACATCTTATTCATATGTAGAAAAGTATAGCCACATACTTAGGAATGTTTATATTCACGCATATAGTCTCAAATCTTGGTAAGATACATAAAATGGCATCATAGTTTCAAACTAAAGACCTTACATAACTGACTGAAATATTTTTTAAAAGCATATTTTATGTCTATGCCAGAACTCTGGGATGGAATATCTAGATTTATTTATAATCACCTAAATTTCGTTGGTAGTAGTGGCTTTTTCACAAAAGTGTAACTAGCAATTGCCCTAATGCTTCGATTACTGCAGCCCTTTTATTCATTTGTAGCATTTAATTTTTTCTTCTCTTGAACAAACTTAACTCAATGTATCAGACAAAATGTGTGGAATTTTTTAAAAAGACCCGACTGCTTCTTCTAACCTTCTCCTTTAAAACCCGTGCCCATGCCCGACTTCACAGGTTAATACTTTAATTCTCTTGTAAAATCAAAAATTGATGTTTTCAAGAAGTACATATGCCTTAGTCAGCCCAGCACACACGAGTGGGAAGTCAGCCAAAACTCAAGAGTGCAATTGAGGCAGACAGCACTTAGCATACAAACAGCTCCAGGACCCCAGCACCTCTTTACAACTTCATGGAGTTAAGAATAAACAGAAATGAAGAAGAAAAAAAAAAGCACCTTCCAAACTGCCTTCTTAGGCTCCATAAATTCCTCCTCCAGCTGCCCTTGCACCTCCTGCTTGGGTCAGAAAGCGCAGGGGCAGGGCGCGTGCTCAGTGGGTGAAGCCCAGAGACAGCCTTCCTCTGCTCACGGGGGCACTCACAGCTGAGACCACCCCCAGAGCTAGATGGCCACAAGGTCAGAGTGGAAGTCATCTGATGCAAACAGCCGCTCAGTTGTCGCTGGGTCTGCAGCGCCAAGCCAGCCTTTGCGGCTAGCTGATTGCTTTCCTTTGCTACTCCCGAGGCAGTCTGCCGGCCTGGGCCCATCACCAAGCAGTGTCGATTATCAACATTCTAGCACGTGCTTCTTACTGGACACAGGTAGGCACCTCTGTTGGGGAGCTATCTGGGAGTGAAACTAACCAACGTGGCTTTGGGTTTTGAGCATTAGCAGGAAGCGGAGTTGTATTCCAGAACTTGCCAAGTGCCCATCCAATGTCTATTCGCCCGTTATCCATTAGCACCCTGACAATGGGGGAGGCGCCATAATAGCTGGCTGGAAAATTTAAAGCGAGGTGGAGGAAGTCTAGGGAGCCTACGAAATTGCTAAAGGGAAGTGGACTCAGCAAAGACGCCCCTTTGAACACCCTTCTTCCTTATTCTTTCTGTCTAAGACCTGGGCATGATGGCTGGAGAGAAAGTAGCCATCTGGTGGTTATGAGGACACCTAGAACATGAAAGCTAACACTGAGAACCCCCAATCAGAGCCCCGGAGGCCCTCGGACATCGTGAAACTACTCTGCCCACTCAAGTCTTTCACTGGTTTCCAGTGCAAGAAAAATGCCCACCGACCTTGTTTAAGGCGTCTCGTTTCCTGTCTGTTACTGGTGCTCAAGTGTAAGTCCTAATGCACAACAGAAAACTGCCGGCCTATCGCTTTCGATTTTTACTCCTCCTAACTCATCCATCAGCATCAAACCCTTAAGCGAGTGCTCTCTTACCTTTTCGCGTTTTCCCTGTGTCTGTTCCAGTCCCTCCCCTTGTTCGTATACATTCTGTCAGAGAAGAAATACCCCCTATTTCCTGGTGGCCACAACACCTGAAAGTGCACCGTGTGCAGTCCGTGCTCCAAAAGGCAGCTCTTTCTGATGCTGATGTCTCCACTAGGGACAGCGAAGGGCATCTTTCTGGCCTGCTTCCGGTCCGAAGGACAGTTTGAAAAGGCACCTCTGAGGCTGTAGGCCAGAGCAGGGCTGGGCCATCTCTTTCTAGGCACAGTCGTGTAATAGCAGTGCTCGAAATTTAGGCAACTCCAAGTTGTACTCTTTGGAGCACCAGCGCACTCTAATACGAGAATCGTTTCCTGCGTTTTGAGTGCATTTACGCAGGCGTTCGGGTGAGCATAGAAAACGCCCTCTTGCCAGGCAGGGTCAGGGGCTCCATCTCTTGGTCAGTGTCCTTAAGGCTTTCCAGAGCCACGCTCACACCCACACCCACATCCCAAGCACTGCACTCCATGACGATCCTCTGTGTCATTAGAAGGAATTTGAGCCTGCGTCATGAAATGGACTTTCCAGAGCGCAATTCAATTCAAAGATTTAAAAACACTTACTTCCATCACACTCTCTGTAGTCAGTTTCCCTTCAACTCTCTGCCCTCACAAGGGGCTACTGTCTGGGGCTAAGCAAGGCGACTAGACTGGTAACCACAGGGAAACACAGCACATTTGCCAGCTTCTGTTTCACAGCCAGGATGGAAGAGCAACAAGACCCAGCAAATACCTACCAAAGTGGCTGAAAGACAGCAGAAGACATGACCTTCTCTAAAGGTTGCCCAGAATACTGCCCACAACTTTTATGCCAGGTGTACCCAAGAAGCACACAGCACAGCGTGACAAGGAGACTGGGGTGACGGATCACTAGTGGGTGAAGCCACCTCGCCTCGTGGCTTTTTCTGTCAGGAGTCTGCACGTTTGGTCCTGCAGACCTAGAGGGCTTCCTCTGAGTTGAGAGAAGACAATGGTTCTGAGGGGCTGACAAAAAAGAAAAGTATGGGGAAGAAGGGAGACTGGTTGTCCATTTCAGCTAGGTTTCATGAACTTCTATTGCTTCAGAAGTCAAGCTGAGCTGGTACGAGCTGCAGGCAACACATTAAAGCTGAGCCTTCAAATGGAGTGGTCTCACCTCATTATTTGGCCTGAGTTATGGGTGGGAGGCCAATTCAGACCGCAAGTTAGAACACTTATTACCACCTGTAGATTTTCTGGTGTGTTTTTATAAGCAAAGGTACATGCCAGAAAACACATCGTCCAAATGCCCACTCAAGGCCTTGACAAGCAGGCTGCTCTACATGTGACAGGGTTTACTGAAGGAGGAAAAAATGTTTCCCTACTCTTAAGACGAGAGGAATAATTGCTTTTTCAAACCACCTCTGGTTTCCTCAACTCTTTTATTGTGGCAGAATCTGTTCTAAACTCACTCTCTGCTGCCTGAAGAACTGGCAAAGCACTTTTCCAAGCAGGAAGCCCGATCCTAGTAATAGCGTGATTGTAAAAAGCCAGCATAAAAGCCATTATATTCAGTAGCAACTTCTTACTTAAAACTTTAGAGTCTGTTTCTGTTGGAAGAAGGACACTCTCTTGAAAGCACCATCCCTTTCCCTATTGTCTGAGCTCCCTTCTCCTGGTTGGTCCAAGCCTGAGTTGTGAGGAGTTTAGGCCCCTCACTGAAGCAAGCCAGTCACCTGCACACAAGATGGTTCAACTTCAGGGTCCTGAAACAGAACTGATAAAAGCTAAAGACCTTGGTGGAGAAGAAAAGCCTCCTGACAACCCTTAAAACTCTTCCCTGGGCCTCCCTGGTGGCGCAACGGATTAAGCAATGCACTGTGAAGCAAACCGCAGCCACTGCAGCACGAGTTCGATCCCTGCCTCCCTCCAGGGAGGGACTCACATGGCATAGCAGACCTCTCCTGCCTTACCCGCTGCTGCCCTCGGCAGTGTGTTTCAGTCAGTCTGCCTGTTCTGCTCCCCATTCTGTCTCTGGTGGATCCTCTCACCCCCCGCAACTTCTGGCCTGTACCCCAGCTCTTGTATGTATAAATAAATCAATCTTTAAAATTAATAAATAAAACTCTTCCCCACCCTCCAAGGCCACGATGCGGGGCCTACAAGAGCCAGATCATCTTCACCCCAACTTGGACACCAGGGTGTTGCACTGGGCAACGGACAAAACGCTATCGTCCTAGACAGAACCAGACTGTGGGCAGCCTTCGCATGGAGCCCCTCCCCCACCACCACTCCTGGCCAGGGAGGCACCAAACATGCAGAGAGAAGAACGCTAGCATGGGCACATCGCCAACACTCTCTAGAAAAGTAGTTTAACGAGACCAGAGCCAAGGCTATGTGATGGCAAATGGCAGCCGTGGTATTCGACTGGGAAGTCTGCTGGTGGGACGCAGGGCAAAGTCAGGAGACACTTGGGCTGTCACAACTGGGGATGGGTGTGCTGGCAGAGGTGGCGCTGCTACTGGAATCTAATGGTGGAGACTGGGGATGCGGCTAACCATCCTACGATGTCCACTTCGGCCCAGCCCACCACAAAGACTCACCTGGCCCCAAATACTAGCAGTTGCTGAGGTTCAGAAATCCTGACCTGGAGCCAGAGGAAGCTAGAGCAAGGCAGAGGAGGGACATGCCGACAGCAGGACACACTGGCCTGCATCTAGAACACTTCCTGCTCAGCCCAGTGAAAGTGTGCAAGGGTTAACTCCCCACCACACCTTGTTCAGGAGCCGAAGTTAGTGTCGCATCATCGTTGTATAAATTCGAGGAACAGAAAACACATCTCTAAGTAAACTTTGTATCTCGTTTATTACATCCAGAGCTTGATCATTCTTGAAGAATTCTTGCGACTTCGGCTCTATGCTCTGCAATGAAAGCACCCTTACAAATGTCATTCCCAAAAGTTGCCTGAACGAATCATTCTCATGAGAATTTCCATATCCAGAGTGAGAAAAGCATATCATGCTTTCTGGTACCTTCTTTGCTAATGGAGCCTGACTACAGCCCATCCCATCTGGGCAGGTTCCAGATGAGTCAGGAATTGTGTTTTAAAGAGAAAACCATGGTAACCAGCAGTGCTACCTCCAATGAGAATAGAGCCAACATGGATGTAAGGAGGGTTTTCTCCTCCTAAGTTGCCTTTTACTTATTCTTTTGATGCCCTCCTCAGATAAATTCTCCAAGTGGCTGATACTGAAAAGAAAAAAATTGAGAAGTTCTCTTTCAGCCAAACGAGTCATTGGCAGAAAGCTGACATTCTGCGGCTTTCCTGCCCTACCAACGTACACACCCTCAACTCCAGAGAGTGATCAAAACCAGCCATTGTGGACCTTGATGGAAACATCAAACCACCCGAGAGTGGCAGCCTTAGCAGTCAAAAAGTAATGGGACTTAAGAGCAAGCATTTAAATGCTCTGAGGGGACGATGGAACCATATAACGCTGGTGGACATGTTAAGGAATGTGGACATGTGGAGAAGTTTCCTCTCATTGCCTTCTAGATCACAAGAGCAATCTGAGTCCTGACGTCTTGTCAGAGATCCTTTTGATCAAGCCATATTTTGCTATTAAAAAGAGGTACTTATTCCTGAAGAGTTTCTAAAAGCTGGGAAGAGATTTTCAGTCCACTGTTAATGTTCCTAGAAGCTACTGAATTTCCATGCGGAAATACTGTAGAACACGGGCATCTGTGCTGCAGACAGAAAGACCCTGTCTTACTTGGACCTGTAGGTTATGTGGTTGAAGGGAATGACACCAGCAGCAGGCACTCACATCTCCTCAGGACCAGGGAGGACATGCTCGAGTGCTTGAGGAAGTACGTGAAGGAGACATGCCTGGTGATCATCTACATCACACTAGCAAGACCCACTAGGTTTTCAGAAACCCACCTGTAGCTAGAACCTCCCGTGTGCCCACATTATTTGCCAGTCACTTCATCTACAGAGTCCTAAAAGACTGGCATTGATGCTATGCATGACTTTGAAAAGTAAAAACTGGAAAGTCAAACCAATTAAAATAGGAGCCTGAAGAGGCTTTCCCATAATGCTCCATAGCCCGCTGGAGTCGTTAATTTAGATCAAGAGTCAGCAAGTCGCGGCCTGTGGGCCAAATGTAATGCAACCCACTGCTTGTTCGGATTATAAAGTTTTATTGGAACACAGCATTCACGCAAGTAGGACAAAGGCCTTCTGACCTGTGTAGTCCGAAATATTTATTGCCTGGCCCTTTACAGGAGTGGCTTGCTGACCTGCCTCAGCTCTCTGGCCTCTTCCAGTGGACGCTCCACAGAGGGGTACTTGTGAATAGAATCAATAACCTTCAAGAAAGAATGTTACCTGCAGATGAGCAACAGAATATATAAACAATCACAAGTCAAGAACACATGATTCCAGCAAGAAAGGTGTTTCTAAAGGATGCTGATTCTACAGAGCATTAGCTTGAGGCAATGCAATTTGCATAAATAATTTGCTATTGGCATGAAGTGTTAGGCTGACAAGTACATATCCCCGATGCAAGGGTGAAGGTTTTTCATTTGGTGTGGTGGGTGTTTTTAAATGATGGAGATAAACTAATATCTATTCTATAGAACTGGCTGAGCCAACTAGTTCCAAGATCACCGTGAGACAGCCCTTACGTTAAGGAAATGGGCGATGGCCAAGTTAGACTTCCCAAAGGAAAGCAAGCAAAAGGAATGAATACCTCTCTCTCTACCCCTAGTCCCCCTGTACCCCCAACTGCACTGGCTTACACTTCCAAGGGGATTCTCTCTCATCCGTCTACCATAACTGCACCGCTTCACAATTTTAAACTCAAATAGTCCTGATTTTGAGCACAACAGTCCCTCCTGTCTTGGTTTTCCTCCAGATCATCAGTCCCCTCTTGGACTCAGTGTCTTCCTTATCCAGCTTGGATTCTGGAATGAGTTGAGAAACTCCTCATCTTTTCTTTGTGTTTGCACCTACTCAGCAAAGCCCACTCTTGAGCCACTGGACCAGACCCCCCCTCCCCCACCATGAAGTGTGTGTTTTACTGAAAGTCTCACCTTTCCTCAATTTCCCAAGCCGGCCGAGGCACGCCTCCTGAATTCCACACACTGGGCTTCAACTGGGGGTGGGAAGCTGGGAGCAAGCTCTTTTGACTTGGTTTCTATGCTCCCCTGTTTTTCCTCCTGGTCTTCCCTTACCACTGTCAGCCGAGATGCCACCCCTCCCGGGCATCTCCCCTCCTGAGCCAGAAAGGTGCTGGCCCCCCGCTGACATCAATCAGAGCTCCCTCAGAACTTTCTCCTCTTGTCATTACAATTATTCTCTCCATCAGTCCCTCTGGGGTCCGCCTCCATCCCCACTTCCCAAAGCCCAACCCATACACCCACCTCTGCACTTCCAGAACTGTCTTTCTAAAATGCCCACTAGCAACAGGCCACAAAGACCCAGGCAGCCCCCGTGCTGAGCTCCGGGCAGTCACCATGCTGTCCCAGCGCTTCTGTACCTGTGTCCCTGCTCCTCGCTCCTGCCTGGGGATGTTCTCCTTAGGCCTTGTGCGTGCACTTGTTACTCACGCTTCTGGGGAAGCTCCCCCAGGTCAAATACTCCCCATCCGTGGGCCCCTGCATGTGCTTTTACTTGGATTCAAACTCAGCTCTTATCTTGCACAAGTATACTCCTCACCAGATGAGTCCTCCTAGAAACAGGGGTTGTACCTTCTTGACTTCTAGACCTGCACCTGCCAGCCCAGAGTCTGGCACCCTGCAGGAGGCGTGTTTACAGAGACTAGCTATTGGCAGAAGAGTGCCCGCGGATGCCAAAGTATCCCAGGTGCCCCAGGCAGACGTGCGGGCAGGTGCTCGTGGACTGACATGTCTGGGAAGTCTGCGCTCGGAAGGACTGACAGGTGGTGAACATCCACAGCGCCGCCGGGACATGTAGACACATTCACACAGGTGTGATCATCCTTCCCTGACAGGTGAGGCGTTCACCCTGACAGCCGGGGACGAGCCGGCGCTCCAGAGCTGTGGATGCTCATGGTCATCACTGGAACCGTCCCCAGACACTGACAACACGGTGGCTTGTTCTGGACTCCTGTTGAATTACGTCAGCTGAGGTGTAACTGATGTTTGCACGGAGCCTGATTAGTGACTTATACTTGAAATCCCTTTCTATACCAAAGATCGTGTGTGTGTGTGTGTGTGTGTGTGTTTTCTCTTCTATCTCCTGAGCGTTTGATTCCAGGTTGAGGAGACCGAGCTGAGGGAGATTTCTCTGAGAAACAGTTTTCTGCTCTCGCAGCCCTTCCTCCATATGGCATTCAAACAAAATATAACAAACGTGTCACTTCCATGTGCTCTGCTACCTACGTGAAATTCTAAACAAGTAATGCAGTGTGAGGCAAGAGGGAATTTATTTCTGGAATTGAGCACCTGAGCCTCTCAGGCTTCTGAGTCATGCCAGCTTTGCGATGAACCCTTCACCGTGAGGCCCTCAAAGGGCTGCTGTTAGTCATGCATGTTCTTCTGAGGCGGAGCATCGCTGACAAGCGCTGAGATATCACAGAAACCTCACCCTGGACAGATCCGCTTCCTGGCATCAGACCCCTTGCGCTGCCCCTACTGCTCGTTCCTGAGCGCGCCCGTTCCCCAACGTGACACCGCTCGGCTGAAGCAGGCTTCTCAGGCTGGGCAGCGGAGCTGTGCTGTCCCTCCTGGCGTCTGCTAATGGCCCTGACGTCTGCCCATGAGGCACCATTAGCACCCACCACAAGAGTCTCCTGACAGTGACAAAATCATACCTCCCTTGAAACCACTGCTCCAAAGGACGGCATCCTGCAGGGGAATCATCTCGAGGGCGATTAGTGTTGCCGTGGGTGAGAGGCAAGCACTGCATGCACGGATGGGCTGGGAGGCAGCGTGGCCAGCACAGATCGGCCACCCTGAAGCCACAAGCCCTCTGATGCTTCCCAGAAGCCAGTGTCCCCGAGCCGCAGAGAAGAGCCATCGACGGCGGCTGCCCCTTCTCAAAGTTCACTTGGACATGCTCAGAAGCTGCAGGAACATGTTTTAACTTCTAAAAGCAGGGCCAAGCACCTAGAAGTGGCTACTGTTTCTTTCTCGTTTTCCCTCATAATTACTCCAAGAGCAAAATGATATCACTATGGTCTAGGCTGGAACCCAACCTCAGGAAAACCACCGGTTACCACAGCAACAGACCACGCTGCAGCCCCTATAACCCTGAGGTTCACAGCGCAGGCTCCCAGGGCCGCCTGCCTGGCTTTCAAAAGGCCTGACAGAAGATCTGTATGCACGCTTCCCTCAAGAAGTAAACCCTGCGCTCTCAGCGAGAATGAGCGTTCCAACATGGGGTTGCTCTTGCTGAAAGGGAGCTTTAGCTATAGTTGGAGAATATTCCCAGGGGAAATGCCGACCCTGGGAGGTTCTCCGTGGCCTGCCTAAATGAAGGCCTGCCTTCGTTTCTAAATGAAGGCAGGACCTAGTAACAGAAGTAAGTGTTCTGGGGAGCAAAACTCCCAAGCCCACTCATGCGTGCTCTCAAGGCTGCCTGTCATCACCTCTGTCCAGAGCCTTCCGTGCCCTCCAGAGGCCCCCTCCCTGCTTCTCCATGTGAAGGGGAAACCCCNCCCCCTAGCGCCCGCTCCCAGTCTGCCCCACGGCAGTGGTGTTCTTCTGCTAGACTAGAGAGCCCGGGAATGCCGGGATGATGCCCCCTAGCGTTTAATAAGTGCTCCAAACATCTGCTGAGCTGACAGGACCCTTTCAAGTTTGACACATAAGTTGAAAATCAAAGGATGACAAAAGAAACCCACAAGAATTTAGAAAAACAAGAAAAAGCACCATTACGAGCCACACCGCACCCAGCTAAGACTCCTGGCAGGAGAGTGAGGGCTCATTGATGCCATCTGAAATCCCAGGCTCTCCTTCAACAGGTACGGGGCACCGACACCATTCACCCACGCTCCGCGCGTGCAAGGACGAGCTATTGAATGTCTGCTAGGTGCTAGCCAGCTGGCAGGTGAGAATAACAAAGCTTCATAGTTGCATAAGATTTGATAGTGTATCTCACAGTTTCATCCACATAGGCCAACTGGAGCGTCATCCAGACGGCCCTTGAGTGACTGCAAACATCGCAGATGCAACAGTGAGAGGTGCTCATCCCCTAGCTGGTGGCCTCCTTCGAGTTCCTGTACAGGGAATTCCTTTCAGAGTAACACCTCTGCACAGTTTTATGTTCCTCAACAAGCAAGCAAGCAGAATTCCTCAACCTTTAACTTTTCAATATTCAGGTCATACAGGAAGCATGCTAGTTAATCAGAGTTTCACTCTAAAGAGACTTGCCATGGGAAGAGGCATCTGCACACAAGACTCTCTCTCTGCTGTGAAGTCCCCTGAGCTTTGTCCAAAGGAAGCCTGCTGAGTTGTTAAGACAAACAGCAAATGAAGCCAAGCAGAAGCTACATGGAGTCTACAGGTTTTCTTAGCCTTGCAAAGAGGTCAAAGCCACACTTTCCAAACCACTCTTCCAAAATACAACATAAAGGCAGACCAGGAGGTCCCTCACCTGGGCACTTATCATAGTCCCAGTTCCAAATAAGGTATTGCCCGTGTGGAATTCGAAAACCCAGAAATAGTTAGATACACTTGGATGACTCAGACGTAGAAGTGGACAGACTACAAATTGATCTGTGATGTGGCAAAGTATTTGCTGCCGTTTCATGTGGGATGGGCCAAGTTTTTCATCTCTTTTTCATAAATTCCTAAGAACCTTCTTAGATACTCCCCTCCCCAGCATGCTACAGGGCTCTGACTTGCTGGCCTTCAGGATGTGTCTGTCTCAGCTTTCGAGGGGGACTCGGCCCAACAAAAGTGGCTCCTGAGCTTTTGAGCACTTGAAAGTGACACGGGTCTGGTTACAGTGCTTGAGGATGGTGGATGGGCAAGGGAAAAAAGACATGAACAGAATTTCTGCGTATGAAATAGTTGGTTATGGCCAAGGTATACAAGTAAATGACTCGAGTTATTTCAAAGTCACTTCTGGTTGTACCAACAGTATTTTTTGGATGCTTCTGAAATGGAGCCACACATGAGGTAGGTAACAGTCCCCCAACCCTCTGAAGGCATAACACTGCTCAGTGAGGATCATGAAAAGCCTGTCAACCCGCATTATCTAGGTATTTCCGAAAAATAACATGTAGTCAATCCTCACTCTTGACAATCTTCACATTTAATGTGCCTTAATAACAGGTCTCCCTAAGCTCTAGCCTGTGGTTTTGCACTTTAGGTGTGTCTCGTTGTCTTATACAGCCCCAGAACTCAAAAAAGCAATAGTCATTGCAGCATTATTCGCAGTTGCCAAGGTACCGAAATGACTGGAGTGCCCGTCACGGACATATAAAGAACTTGTGGTATGGGCAATGGAATAATTTTAAGTCATAAGGAAGAATCAAATTTTACCATTTGCAACAAGATGGATGGACTTGAGGGTATTACCTTAAGAGAAATAAAGCAGACAGAGAAAGACAAGTACCACAGTAACTCACTTCTGCGTGAAACCTAAAGAACAAGAAGCCAAGTTCATAGACTCAGAGAATAGATCGGTGGTTCCGAGGTGTGGGGTGGGGGTGGGAAAAATGGGTGGAGAGAGTCAAAGGTACAACTTCCAGTTGTAAAATAAAGAAGTCACGGGAGGCAGTGTACATACAGTATGGTGACAACGTTAGTAGTATCGCTTTGCATCTTTGGGAGTTTCTAAGAGACAAGCTCTTCAGAGTTATCACAAGAAAAAAGGAATTTGTAGCTGTATAGCGACGAATGTTAACTAGACTGATTGCGGTGACTGTTTTGCAGTATATACAAATGCTGAAATTTTCTGCTGTGTATCCATCCGCAACTAGTATAATGTTGTATAATGTTGTATGTCAGTTATACCTCGATGAATGAAAGAAACCAGAAGGGGAAGTCTCAGAGGTGAGCTGTTTCTTGAAGCCTCATTCCTGAAATTCGTGCGCCCTCATGGAACCTTCCATGATGAAGCTCCTTTTTGATAAAATTCCACTTCTGAATTTTACGCTCTCCCTGAAGCATTCAGATCACAGAAAAATAGAAAGGATGCCTAATTTGAAGTCCCTGAAATAGAACTAAGGGCATCTTTTTTTATATGGAGAAAATAACTACCTGAGTAAGAGGGATATAGTTTCTTAAGGAGACTCTCCAACAATCTGGCATTTGAATTCACTGGAGTATTTCCCATAGTAAGATTCCATATGGAGCTGCACTGGCGAGAATCAAGGAGTGTGGTTTTCGGCCTTGGGGTTGATTGGGCTCTTACAGTGTTCCTGTACTGATCGTACAGTCGGTCCAGCCCACCTTACGTAAGTCACAGTTGCAAGCCCTGCTTACAAATTTTCCATTTCCACTTCCACGTGAAACAGGGATTCACCTGGGAACCCCAAGCGGTCTTGGTTCACACTGGCATCTTCAGGTGGCATCATGGCAGGGGAGTAAGCTCATGGCACAGGCCACACGCATGCAAGATATTTGCTCTTCAGCATCAGACCTCCATCCAGTTTGGCCCCACAACGAGTTGATGCAGAGTAGGAACCAGTATTGCACCACCTTGGAAAAGGAATTATTTGGCTTGATGGCAGAACACGCTAATTTTTCATGCATAACTTGGGCAGATGCCAGATCTTTATTATAAACATGGAGATTCACATTTAATCTTTCATGAGTTCTTCTGGATGCTATTTCCTTATTATTCAACAGACAGATTCCAATATATCTACTTGACATTGGAGAGGAGACATATTCTCCAAGGCAGTGGAAGAAATGTCTATATTTACCAAATGGAAATTCCTCCATTTGCTTTCCAGGCCTCTTTTGAAAGTAACCACAGGGAGAAATGGGATATACTCTTACAGAATCCAAACTCTAAAGTACTTTTGCAGATTCTGCAGAGTGGAGACAAAAGAAGATATTGTGACCTTCCACTTGGGATAATCATTAGAGTGACTAATGTGGCAAGGCTCGCTGATGGCATCTCTGTCATTCTCCAAAACACCATGAGAGCAGAACAGTGACACCAGCTCCTACCACTCTCAAGGTGGCTATTGGGACGGTGGCTGCCTGAGCTTGCCAAGGGCTTCATCACCTCAGTGGCATTGAGACGAAACTGAAATGGTAAAGCTTTTAAATATAGCAATGAGACTGAGCCATGCAAATCTGGAAAAAAAATGGGAAGAAAAGGAATTTTGAGTCCCTCTGGTCAATAAATCAAGAGTCGGCCAATTCCTGATATTTTGATGTTGACATGGTAACTGAAATTATTTTCCTCTTTTTCATCTACCTTCACTCTGTGAGGCTTGCATCTGTAATTGTCATCTCCTTTTCATGGTGAGTGATAGCAGAAGGCATCACGTTATATAAAGAAATGAGAGGAGAAGGAGCTAGATTTTTCCACTTCTACCACTTGACACTTGTGGCAGGTCACTTAAAATTTGGGGGGCTATTTCTCCATTTCTGGAATGGGCATAGCAAAATTTGTACTGGGAAAAGCAAGTGGTAAAATATATTTGAAAGTATTTGAAAATTCTAACCTGTTGTCTCAATCTGCAGATGATATAACTGTCTGTAAAGTAACTCAAGAGACTCTACAGATAAATGATCAGAATTAACAGGAGGATTTACAACGCAGCTACAATGATTTCAATATCCAAAAACAAACATTCTGATATATTGGCAGCCAGCAGTTATAAACAGTAACAGTAAAATCTGGGCCATTTATATTTGCAAAATAATATATAAAGTCCTCCGAATTACTACCCAAATGTGCAAGACCTTGATGTAGAACGTTATACTTTTCAGATTACCCAAAGTCACTAAAGAAGTCTGAACTAGGTGGGGAGAAATACCATGTTCATAAATGTGAAGATAAAACAAGCGGTAAAGAAGCCATTTCCCTCCCCCCAATTTTTAGTAGATTTTATACAATTCGTCAGAATCCTTGCTGAGTATTTTACACGAACATAGATTTAAAAAAAAATAAAAGGATCATGGATTTTCTTTAAGGAGAAAAGCAGAGAAGAGACCTTACATGCCATTAAGAGAAGGTGGCAAGCTGAGAGAATACAAAGAAATCTTTGAAACAGGATAGACCTTAGCTACAGCCACACATTTATGGCCTTTTGATGGACGACAGGCCTGCCATCTGGAATAAAGAACCCCAAACACCCAGACAATTTTACGAGTGGCATAAGCTCCTAGGACCCCCAGACGCAGAGTCCTCTTCGCATATCGCAGAACGCGAGCGCCCTCCCCTCCCCGCAGCTGGGAACATCAGAAAACCTCCGTGACGAAAGTCAATAATGATCATGGTCCAATATCTACAGCAAAGTTCAGGGGAAAAAAAGAAGAAGTACAATGTTCACTAATTCTGAATCTACTCTATCCACAACTGCAAAAAGGATCTCCTCTTGAAAAAAGAAAATGAGGTAGGTATCTAACGAAACGCAATAGGCAGCACATTTAACATATTCGCAGATTACCCCCAGTATTATTTCCATCTTGTTCTCCTTAGAATCGGGCGAGGGCTCCTCAGCAGAGCACGAAGTCTAGCCCCGAAGTCACACGTACAGGATGAGACGGAGACCAAGTCTCAGCACAGCACAGCGTGGCCACATTCTGTTCCTTCCTCGGGCGTCCTTGCGGTCTGCGACAGGGCTGTATCCGGGCTTGCGAGCCCAGAGCCCATGCGCAGCACCTCGGGTGCCCGCAGGGGCCCAGAGCCTTCTGAGCCCTGGCTTCCGCTGCAGCGGTGACCAGAGTAGCGGCGTTTCCTTCAGTTCCACCAGCTGCGCGACAGCCGCACACAGTGCTCGCGTTACAGGAGAACAACTCTGAGCTTAGGGAACCGAGATTTTCATCACAGGCAATCGGCTGCCTAAACTTTGTCCAGAGGAGACATCATCCCAACCGCACTGGCCAGCAAACAAGCCCATCGCCTCTGCCTGTCCACGACATCACCGGACAATTTTCTTTGGAACGTCTATTCCCAAGCAAAGGCGCCGTGCCCCTGTGCACGAGCTACACAGCATGTGAGGGACACAGATTCGCCTTGCAGCAGGGGTCACCTGCCACACGCTGGTTCCAGCCATGGGCGTGCCAGGATCCCGTCGTGGGGCGGACGCCAAGTGCACCAAGGATGACAGATGGTGGTCTGCACGCCCCCGGCCTCAGCACCTGCCACTCACACTTCTGCGGCACGTTCACACGGTCCGTCAGCAGACTCAGGCCTCAGGGCCGCACAGCAGTGACATCATCAGCACATCTGTTTCTGACTGTCCCCCTTTCCCTGTATCACCTCCCTAGGTCCTCGTTGTGCTCCCGGGGTCACCTCCCAAATAAACTACCTGTTCAAATTCTGCTTTCAGGGTCTGCTTTTGGAGAAACCCATGCAAGACAGAGAGCGCAAAGAAATAAACACAGGCTGAACGCTCGGTGTTGAGAACAGACAGCTCTGTGACGTGGAACAGCCTCTACAATGGAAGGAAGTCATTCCTTAAGCGTCTTGGTAGGAACACAAATTATCTCCTCTAATAGGACTAGCCCTGATTCAGAGTTACCACGATGACTCAGATCGTATTCTCCTGAGATCCTCCTTGTAGTGAAGCAAGACAATTCTAACTTGATGGAGTCCAACGTCCTGCGACAGATTTGCCGAAGCCTTCGGCAAGGCCGCTAGCCAGGGAGTGAGCTCATCCTTCAGAAATATGCCTCTGCCTCTTCGCCACTTCAATATTTTGAAATGTGGCAGGGTGGGGATAAGAAATTGGTTTGGCAGAAGCCAATGAGCGTAAACATACAAATCGCTCGTGGGCCCTGGGAGCTGGGCAATGAGGCCGACTCACCATATTGCCCAGCACTGCTCCATGCTCCTCCACAGGGCACACCATGGCTGAAAGAGTATGTTCTGGAGTCGTAGCAACTGAACTGGGCGTCTTGCAGCAAGCCGCTCCATCCAGTTGTTTGCTTTCTTCATTCGTTGAATGGTGGAAATAGCATTTACGTCTCTTGCTTCTGTTGTGAGGCTTATGTGCAAATACATATTTGCATAAATATATAGATTGTCCACTTGTATAGGTAATGCCATATATATAATACCACAGGCGCCCATGTCTTTCATTCAGCAAGCAAGTATTTATTGAGTGTTGTTTGTGTGCTAAGCATTGTCCTAAGAGCCGGGGATATATTAGCAAACAAGACAGACCAAGATGCCTCTCATTGTGGAACTTACATTCTAGCAAGGAGAGACAGACAATAAAAGGAAAATGTAATATACAAGCAAACTATCTGGGATGTTACGTGGTGGTAAATACTAAGGAAATATAAGAGGGATAGTCAGGTAGAGAAGCAGATGCAGGGAGTGGGATGGGGCAGCTTGCAATGTCAGATAACAACAAATCCCAGGGAGAAACGGATTGGAGCACTGATGTTTGGGAAGTGATCTCGGCAAGAGCATTAGTATGCTTTCACGTACATTCAATATCTTCCACTAGCCATCTTTTAGTGGCTTTTTAATTGAATTAAATAACATTGAAACTAATAAAAGCATGACCGATATTTTTTATTGAGTTAACACTTACTTATAATGTTTGGGTTTTAGGAGTGTAGACACTCCCCCTTTGGCCATTGTTAGCACAGCACAACCCAGCACCGGAGCACCCACAGCCCACCCCTCCATGCGAATGAGCCGTATTCATCAGAGCAGACTAGGCTATTCGGGGGCAACAAATGAACTACGGAAGCTCAGTGGCCCAAAGCAATAAGCATAATTTTCACACAGACTAGGTGTGTAACATGGACTTTCAGGGGGCACTGCATCTCAGAGATTCTCATGGAATCCAGCTAATGGTGGGTCCTCCAAATTGAGATGCCACCACACCATCTAACACGTGTCCTAGTGAAACTGGAGGATCACTTACCACCTTGTCCAGGAAGTAACACCTGCTACTTCCACTCACAGTGAATGCTTGAAAACCAGCCACAGAGCCCCACCTAACTCCAGCTGGTCAGGAACAGATTTGAACAAATAAGGAACCCTCTGTGTGGAAACTGTTCCAGGGAGAGAAAAGAATCAACACTCAGGCTCTGCAGAAGGGGGGGCAGACATATTCAAGGAAGAAGAAGCAGCACATGGACAGCTGTGTGGGGACTAAGGACAAGAGCTGGAGAAGAGGCCAGGAGAGGGGCAGGGGCAGGGAGGGGCGAGCTCATGCCAGGTCTTGCCACGAGCTACTGGCAAGTGGTTCATTCTCCAGAAGCAAGTCACCAGTCTCCACCTTAGAGTTCCTGTTGACTGCCCCTCTAAAATAGCATCCCCTCGTCTCCAGCCACCCCCACTCCCTAGCACGCTTTCATTTCCTTCATTGCGCTCACGTGTAATTGTGTCATGTGTTTATTACTGCTCGCTGACAGTTTACTGTACTGGGGAGTAAAATACATAAGGCAGAGATGACCGTGTTGTTCACTGTATTCTCACCTATTACAGTAAATGCACCTATCAGACTTTATGGCTGTTGAGTGACTGAATAATTACATGAATGAATGTGTAGCTTGATGTGCTTTCTACGCATCAAATCTGATGAGCTAAGGAACGCCTCAAAATAAATTTTCCGCCTAGACACTGTAGGATTCTGTCACTGGGAGGACATTACTTCTTCATGGGAGCTGGCAGCATGACACACTTCTGTTTCTTACTTTTGAATGTCACGGAACCTCCAGCCCAGATAAAGAATCAGGTCTACATAGGAGAAAGTGTCACTGTCTCATTCCAGTAACAGCCTCACATTTACTATGAGGGCCTCTGGGGATAAGAGCAGTTCCGGAAGCCACATCTAGCCTCAACACAAAGTATATCCAACTCCCATAAGTATTTGGAAATCCAAATTTCCTTCCCCTGAAGTCTTTGCTGGAGTAAAGTCAGACTTCTTGAGATCAGCTTAGTTTAAATTCACTTTCCTAGGGTAGATAAAACTCTCTTTTTCATCACTAAATAGCTTACTGGGTCAGATAAAAAGTTATTGAAACTTGTGTCATGAGAAGACTGAACTACAGATATTACTATTACTATGTTATAAAGAAACAGATATCTAGAGAGATAAAGATATATACCTCAAGTTCATCCAATTACTAGGATTAAATATTCCCACTCTCAAATAACTCAGTCATATAAATACTGTTTAAAAATCCGTGTTTCACCCAGCAATTCCACTGCAGACACCCATATAATAAATAAAAAGATATGTCTTCCCCCGAGACTGGCATATATATGCATCTAGCCAGCAGTCTTCATAGCAGTCAAATCCCAGAAACATGCCACATGTCCATCAGCTGCAGAAAGGACACATAAAACATGGTGTGCCATGCAGCAGAATACCATTCAGCAAGGAAAAGAGATGGAGTGCTGATATGCGCTCCCACAAGGAGGAACTCAAAGCTTACGGGTAGTGGGAGAAGTCAGACAAAAAAGGCCATGTAGTGTAAGATTCCAGTTATATAAACTTTGCAGGATAGGCAACTCTTTACAGACACAGTAGAACAGTGGGTGCCAGGAACTGGGGCAGGAAAAGGGGAGTGACTAGCAATGGGCACGCGGGATGTTATTGGCACGATGGACAAGTTTCAATATTGCGTTGCTGCGGTGATGTTTGCGTGACTTTGTAAATTTACTAAAAATTAGTGAACTGTACACGAAAAATTAGTGATTTCACATCAATAAAGCTGGCAGGGGAGAAAAAGAAAGGTCTGCGCTGCCTCTCAGACTGTATGTATGACCTATCAAATGAAGGAGGCACCTGCATGTTTCACCTGTCTCCTTTCAGTGTGTAGCACATGTGTTTGCTGGGGGCAGAGCGGAAGTTCAAGGAACTTGCTGAATGACTAAATGAATGAAGTATTGGGGATGACAGATCTTCTTCACTGATCACTGAAGAAGATCTTCTTCTTCTTCCTTGCAGCTCTCTTCAAGGTACAGATTTCACCGTAACCATCACAATCAGGCTTTGGTTGCGTATGTCAGGGATGAAGATGCCACTTCTCTTGTGTGCAGGGCGTTCCACAAGACGTTATCAAGGAAACCACACTCCTATCAGGAGGCTGAGGATGGAGCTGATATGGGCGAGGAGAGGACAGACGTCCTGCAGGCAGCCAGGCTCCCCTGCTGCAAGCTGTGGTGGCCACGAGCCAGGGCGCTGCCAAGGAGAAACGGGTAGGGTCTGGCCAGGGGCGCCCCAGAAGGGACACCCTATGGGCGGCCCGCCTCTCAGCGCCAACAGGGAGGCTGGAGACAGGATCATAGCATCTCTGGAAGTCAAAATATTTTCTTTTACCCAGTTGCCAACTTGCAGGAAAGGAAATGAGAGCAAAGCCGCTTTCCTAATTTAGGGCAAGGATATTTTCCATATTTTCATAGGAATCTCTTATTTCTGAGACACGACACGAGAGGAGCAGGGCACACCGAAAGCAACAGCGCTGACCGGCCTTGTGGCCCATGCTGGGTCGCACATTTCCTTCTTTTGCTTTTGAAAATGGCTTAAAAACTGAAAACCCAACTTGTAAAGTCACACACATCTAGTTCTCTCTGAGGTGTAAGGCTGAGATGTGACCTGGGCTGAGTCACATCGGACTCAAAGGGAACCGCCCCATCTCTCCTCCACCCACAGCAGTGCCTTCTCCATGAAAAAAAAAAAATCAAACCCTGTTTGTCCCAGATTAACATCAAACCTTCGATGATGTGGGAAAATGACCTTTTGCTTTATTTGTATGGTGTAGTAATGGCGTCCATGTGTTTCCTCCTGCCCAACCCTTGGAAAACACTTTCCAAATTTACTTCAGCCCAGTCAAGGAGCAGCACAATAGGAATATAGCCATAACTTTGTTGTTTTAATGACTCAGTCAAGAAAGAAAACATCACCACCGGGCTCTGCTTGAGATTCGTTCCAAACTGATCCACTGCATCTTCAAGTGAGGTTTAGGATGACTTTCTGATCTCCCAGAAAGCAGCCATTTCTTCCCCCGAATCGACCATAAAGGTTGGACCAGGATGGGGCTCAAATGTGCGATTCCACATGGCAGGGCCTCTATTCAACACATCCCCCACCTTTCTAGCTATGATACCTGTGATGATAGAACAGGAGATAAAACCACACAGAGCAGCACCAGTTGGACCTAGGCCAGCGCAGTGCTGGCTTCTCCTCGGTGGTTCTACCAGCTCCACCGATCACTGAAATGGCCTCTTAAATGTAGACCCGTTAACGCAGGCCAAACTATTCATCCTTCCGGTCAGCTCCATGGTCAAAAATGTTGCAGGCTGAAATGTGGGCACCCACCTTCCCACTGAACAATGCGGGTGGGGCACTAGAGAAGAGTGCTGGAGGGGAAGAGGAGAGTGCCTGTGAGCGAGGGCCGTGGTCATGTAAATATTGATTTCACACCACTTTCCACTCACTGAGCGTGTCCCTCCATGTGTACAGATGACTTAGAAAATGTCACTGCTCTAAAAGCAAAACAACTGACTTTATTGGGTCGGTATCTGTCTCTGCACGCCTCCCCCAGAAGCAGCAGCTCCTCGAGCCGGGCTGGATGGAGTGTTCGAAGTCGCCCATATTGACATACCACATGGCCTCAGATGGAAGGCAACTCCTTTAGGCTGTACCCAACCTAAGACAGAGGGTAAGCGAGCAGAGTGGTTGGAAGCAGAGGAGACAGACTACTCCATCCAGGACGAGTGGCAAGGAGACACGACATCCGGCTCTGGGCCAGGACTGAATGGCCCGCACTGGTGAGCAGTCGTGGAGCCGAGAAGGGAGGTGACCAGTACCTGTGTGAGCAGAGCGTGCCATGCTGGGGGGGGAGCCTCACATCAATGCTCATTACTAATTTACGTAGAAGGGACTGTGGGGTGTTACTCTCCCTGCTTCCTCATGAGAGAGCCCCCCTCCCACCCCATTTGGTGAAGATAATGCGTCCGGCCAAATATTTTCATTTTCTAGCCTCTCTTGCCCCGTATTGCAAAGGCACTAGGTTCTGACCAGGGGAATGTGAGAGGCAATGTGAACAGACTTCTGGGAAGGCTTCTAGCTGGGCTAGCAATTGGTTTTCATCCATTCATCTATTCATGCACCGATTCAGAAAACATCTATTGAACTTACTGTGATCGGTTGCTGGACAAGGAGCTGGGAAAGAAGATTGTGACCTGGTCCTTACCCCACAGTGCAATGGGAAAGACAAGCAGGCAATCACGAGACAGTGTGATGAACGTCCCCTCCAAAGAGGTGAGAAAACTGGGTGCTGGGCAGACAAAGAGGTGTGTGGCCCAGACTGGGGGTCAGCGAAGGTTCCACCGAGCTGGTGGCAGGGGGAGGTGCACACCTGGCCGGAAGAGTGGCAGATCTGATGGTTTGGGTGCCCTCAACAAGCTCGCCACTTACTGTGTCCCTACTGCTGCCGTCCCCAAGATAACTAGGTCAGCGTAGGAGTTAGAGGCTCTGCAACTTTCCCAAAGGAGGAAACTTTGGAACAAATGGCCAAGGTGAACAGTGACTATGAGAAGGGGATCGGCAATGAATAGGTTCCCGCACAGACACCCCGCCCGTGGCCTCCAACCTGCTGCACTGTGGCTCGGGGAACGCGCGCTACCGGTACCGCACCTGTGCCCCAGAGTTGGCCTTCAATTCCCTCCTGCCACCGAAGGCCATGAGCACCGCCCCTGCTGCCTTCCCAGGCCCGTGAAGGGATCCCTCTGACATGCGTGCTCAGGAGCATGAGTGTCAGCTCATGAAGGGGTAGCTCCTCTTGGCGAAGTATCACAAGATGGGCCTCCAGAGTGGCAGTGTGGAAGAGTCGAGAAGCCCATTCCTCACCAGCAATTTTCTGCTTTCTGCTTTCTGCCAATATGTTGAACTTAAAGTGATGTCTCCTTGCTGTTTTAATTTGCATCTTTTAATAACAAATGAGCTTGAGGATCTCGTCATACCCTTAACAACAATCATCTTTTTGTTGTTTATATTTTCTCCTCTGGGAATTGGTTATTCATATCCTTGCCTTCAGCATCGCTGCTAAAACCTGAACTGAAGCCGACTGTTAGTCACCTGGGAGCCAACAGAAGGGAAGCGAGGGCGCTGGAGCAGAGAGCTAAAGGCATGGGCTTGGTAGCCAGAATCCCCAGTTCTAACCCCACCTCCACCCCGTACACCTTGGCAACGGCTTCATCCTCCGGCTCCTCAGTTCTTCCGTGTACGCTACCTCCTAGGCTGCTGTGCGGGTTGAATGCGTTAGGACAGAGAGGATGCCTACACCAGCACCTGGTACACAGGACGTCTGTACGAATGTAAGCTACTGCCATCAGACTACTCAGCGTGCTCTGTGCCCCCAGCCAAAGAGAACTCCGTAGCAGCAGGCAGGGGAAGCAAGACAGAAAGGAAATAGCTCTCAGCCTGGGGTCGGCACTCACCCCGCCTACTCACACACTGTGACTCTTGCCAAGGTCATGGGCTCCGGAACTGCGCTCTCTTACCCGGCAATGCCCTTGACAGAGTCTTCCCAGAAATCCACCGGCACCACCACTGCCACCTTGCCTGGCGCGTGGGCCCCTGACGCCACCACAGAGGCGGTCATCTCAGACCACAGTGTTCCCTTGAGGAGAAAGACACACAGGGGAGATGGAGGAGGGAGATCAGGGGAATCTGGGTTCTGAGTACGGACAGAGGTGCCATCCCAGCCTCCTTCAAATGAGAAAACAATAGTCCCCTGCCTCTTTAGGCTGTACTCTTGAGTTTTCTGACGTATGCAGCTCTCATCCTCATTTATACACTGCTTAATGTAAGGCGAATCCCACCTTGAGGTATAAAAAGCATGCCCGTTTCGTAGTCCAAGGAAGATGACTGTGGGACTTTCCCCGGAAAAGGAATATTTACAAGCCCACTGCTTTCCCTCCGGGAAATGCAATCATTTTTCTTTATTTGGAAAGAAATCTGTCCATTCGATGCAAATGTTTCTTGTGGAGTTTTTCCTCATTCAGCATTTTATGATTAATTTTACAGACTGTATGAAACACACAGACACAGAGACTGACGCTAAATCACAGATAAAGAAGGACCACACATAACCATATGTTAACAGGTAAAGAGACAGGTCCTAACACCCAAACGAACGTCCATAAATTTTAATAAGACAGGAAAAGGCACGGGATGTTTCTACCTGTTTAGAAAAACCAACCAATCTCAGCCAAAGCCTCCGTTACCGTTTCCTTATCTCCAGTAATCATCAAGCAAGTTCAACTGCAAAGCAAAAGAATTCGCCAGTCCCTTCTTTCACAAGTTCATTGCTCTTTGTGTGCCCTGTTGCTTTTCTTCACCATTTCACCGGAAGCTCCTTGGTCCACTTTGGATAAACTGCCTCTTTTCACTTAACCACAACAGACCTCAGGCCAGAGCAAGACCAACATTTAAGAGCGATTTACACTCCACCTCTTTCCACAAATTGGACAAGTGGCCCGAAGGGGGAAACTGTCGCCCTGCAGAGGCTAAAAAGAAGCCTGGCGGGCAGCTGGCTCCCGCCGTCAGGCAGTGTTCGGTGCGAGGTGGCCACTGGCCTCCTGGCCCCGCGCAGTCCTGGGTGGCAGCGCCTTCAGGCTCCCTGACCTTTGTGGTGTGCTCAGTCCCGCTGGCCAGTCCACCGCCCAGCACGCCTCATGACTCCCACCGGGTTTTTTGTCCTTAAAATATTCCAGCCATCACGTAGTTATCAAATCAGCTAATCTTCTCATCGCCCATTTTCAGCAGGACTTGGCTCTCTTCCTCTAACTGCAGGAATAATGACGCCCAGATCGTGAGCCAGGCGTTGCCGCACCTACAGGGACGGGGGCGGCAAATCCACTGCGCCATCTCCATGTCCCAGGACATAATCGCTGTGGGTGCCGTGGACAGTGAGGTGCAGAGATGTGAAGTTGCTCAGGTCCCACAACCCACGCACGCACCCGCCTTCTCTCTAGCTAACGCTGTCCAAGCCACACCTGTCATTTAAAACATTAGTAAAACAGGTGAAATTTATTTAAGCGCTATACTTTACATAGCACGAATATCCCCAACAGTATCACTGGAATATGCAATCAACACAAAAAGTAATTATTATAAGATGGTTTACACTGTTATAAAGGATCACTATTTGGGCAATGTATTTCTATCAGAAAAGCTTGATCTGGATTAAAGTTCAGAAGAAAAAGAGTTGGTAAAGTAGATTCACACACCTAAGCTGTATGAAACCTATACACGTTTTCTGAACACTGAACAGAGGCCCAGTCTTTTTATAAAGTTGATATTTAACTTCCTGATGATGCCATGACATTAAAATCAACTCATTTCCCACTGGCCTTGTGGCAAGTGCTCAGCCGCCACGAGGGGTCCGCGTGGGTCCTGCAGCAGACTCGAAATCAAGGGAGGGGTCCTTCCAGAAACTCAGCCAGCTCTCCAGCCTGGGCTCCTGCAGCAACAATGGCTCCTCCTGACTCTCAGGCCAGGACAGGAGCTAATCCTGCCCATCCTCCAGGGCCCCTCCTCCACTCACAAGGACCGGATTTAGCCAGAAGGAAGGCCCCACTGGCCGAGCTTTCTCGGGAACTCTTGAAGGACCACCGCCATATTTCTCTCTGTAGAATAAACATTTCCCTTCATTCCTGTCTCTTATACTACCATCTTTGGAAACCCATAAAGACCTACCTCAAAACTGTGTAAAAAGCAGCTCCTCCAAGATATTTTATTTGCATGAATCACCCCAAATGATTTGTGAAGAAAGTATTAAAAAGAGACAAGTTTAAGCCTTTGAAATGAACAGATTTATCCTCCACAAACAAAACCAGAAGAAGAGGAAGGCAACTTTAATAAAAAATTATAATCTCATCGGGGCCTTATAGAAGCTGACAGAGTATAAAGGAAATTTCCAATTTTAAAATAATCTTTATTTTTAAACTGCAATTTAATTTTCAAATAAGACATATTGGTCTCAGAAACCAAGGGGGCATTTAAAAAGTCTGTATTTATTAAGACAGATGGAGAACGAGAAACATCATGTGATTTCACTTAAAAGGGGCACAGAAAGAAAAGAAACAAATGAGTGAACTAAATAAAACAAAAATAAACTTTTGACGGTAAAAATCTAATGAGTGGTTCCCAGAAGGGAATGGGGTGGGGGAGCTGAAATGGCGTAAGAGGGTCAGGTGTAGGGTGGAGGATGGAACTGGACTTCCAGTGGTGAAATTAACGCAGTCCACACACAGGTGGAGTCTCAAGACGCACCCGTGAAACTCATGTCATGCTCTACCGCCATGTTACGTCAGTAGGAAAATGTTCAAGTACATATTTATATATGTTTCTTAAAGTGAGGCACAGTAAGTATCCAGATAACCTTTCATGGAATGCTGGAATTTTAAAACTACTAAAGGTTACATATGAGCAACAGAGGAAGCGCTGAGGCCTCAAAGAATCAGACGGGCCACCAGCCCTCAGCCAGTGTTCGCCTGACAGGCATCTGTTGAGGCCTAGCAACCTAAATTCTAGTTTTCTTGCCTTGTGGTTCTCAGGGAACAAAATACAAATTCCAGGGTCCACCCAAGATGGCAAGTTGACTAGAAAATTCCTCCCCAAAAAGCTAGAACTCCAACGGGATATATCTTTGTAGGCAGGAAGCCCCCCCACCTTCCAACCATAAGCAGGACATTTCATAGCCCAAGCTCAGCCATGAAAAGCACCCCAGCTCCCAACAACCATGTAAGGTGGTATATGTGTGCAGAGAGCAATACAAAACATGACTACAGATGAGTGTGACATCGCAGGTGAACTCACAAATACAAGGAGAAGCAAAACCAAAGAAGAGCCACTGAGCGTTCACACTGAGTCCATTTCCGCAGGGCTCAGAATGCTAGCCTCCCTCGGAGAGGGCAGGCCGGAGACCACCATCACTCATCTACCCTGCATGATGTCTACTTGTAGTATTTGTTTGTGCATGTGCACACACATGAGTGTGTGTGCATGTGTGTATGGAAATTATAAGCATATATAAATCATAAGCATGTGTAATCATTTTAAACTTACTTATTTAATCATATATAACTGCATCATATAATTGTATCTATTTAAGTATAAACATATGCTTGGTTCTTTCTCATAGTCTCTCCATCCCATGCTGATATAGTTTCCTAAGCAGTCTCTTGCTTCAAATCCCTTGTGGACTTCTAGCAACTCGAATGCACTAGAACACAGCCTGAAACTCTGAGGGTGTGGCCTCTTTGCCCTGCTGGAACTAAGGTGCAGGGGTAACAGCATACAAAGCATTCTAAAGAATTTGACAAAGTGCTGGCACGTGGGGCACTAGGCAGGTACAGAACAAGGATGGAACAACAGGCTGGCCTAGAGTCATCCTCAGCAGTCTTCTGCCCATTTTCTCTCAAGGGAGTCAGTTCCCAGGAGTCAGTGGGGCACACCTGTGTGTCAAGAAAGTAGACAGAGGCGGCCTCATCGCTCTTATCCAGTGGGATTTGCCGCACAAGGAGGTGCATGTGTCCGATGTAGGAACGGGAGGCAGCAGCTGCAGGTCCAGGATACCTTCCTGGATGCGGTGACTAGGAGTCGGGAGCAGCCCGGACAGCAGGCCTTACCGGAGGCATGAGGCTCACCGGTCATCAGTTTGCTCGTGCAGTTCAGGCTCGCTGGGCTAAGCAAGTCCTCTCAGCGGACGTCGTGCCCTCGGATTTCAAAAGACAAGGCCGCTGAAGGTTAATAAACAAATGAGGACTCTAAACCAGTGTCCAAGTCTGTATTCCCCAGATACTCTCGAACTTCCAGCTCACCAAGAGCTTTCACGGTTCACTTCCTCATAGGTGCATGTGTGAGCTCATCAGTGATGACTGCTGCTGGGTTCCCTTGTGAAAGTGCCCCATTTGGACAAGTTAAATGAGTAAACCTGGTTAAAAAAATATATTCACCAAAAGTCTCTGGGCATAAGGTACAATTTCCAAGAGCCCAAGCATTCTTGGCTACTTGTAAGTACTACTGGAAGGCACTCAAAGCAAACACTCCATATGCCTGATCTTCAGCAAAGAAAATATCAGCCTGGGTGAGCTAATGTGAATGTTATTTTAGAATTAGCTTTGCTGCCATTTCAGGGTAGCTAATACCATTGTCCTCACCTCCAAGCCTTTTGAACTGGGATTTAGAAGGTGGGCAAATGGCAAAGCTGGTGACATTGAGCGTGGTTCTGGAAAAACTGACACGAGTAGATTCGGCCTGGCCATGTGGGAGGCTTTTCCTTAACTTACTGAGGTATTTGGGTCATGGAGGAAGTACTGGTAGGAATAGCAAGGCCTGGCTCGCGGGCCCGCCACCCGGCAGTCACCTAGCACTTCGCACTGCAGAGGGGCCTGGACTCTGTGTCATGCTCTACTGTCACCATCTTGAAATCTTAGTAAGTCTTGAAGAAGTAGGAGCCTGCACTTCCGCTTTGGAGTGGGCCTCCCGAGCAGTGTGACTTTATTTCTAGCCCCGCCACCCCCGAGATCTTTCTTTTCTGTCACTTGTATACGCAACATTCTCTACTCATACTCAACTTATACTTTTTTTAGCAACTGGGTCTCTTTGAAGGCTTAGCCCAGCAGAAGGATGGAAAAGAGGCCCCAAAGTAAGCAATGTGATGTGATCACATCAGAGGGAATTGAAACTGGGTGCAGGACATACAGGAATTCTCAGTGTAACCTCTGCAACCTTTCTGTCAATCTAAACGGAACCCCAAAAGAATTCTAGTTTACTAAATTTATCACCATAAATGTAGAAAACAAACTCAGTATTTTTAAAAAGGCAAGTATAAAATAATCAAAAACAAAAGCCAAAAGCAGGCCTTCCATGCCTGAGAATTAAAAAAGAAAACCAACATTCTAAAAAAAAAAAAATCACTGGATCAAAGGAAAACATTGACTGGAAGTTATCAACTTGACAATATAAGGCTAACATTATTTTCAACTATTAAAGAATTTAATTAAAATGTTTAGATGTCATAGAAATATGTTTGTAAATCAATAGTGGACTTTTAAGCCAGCCATACTAGCAAGAGCTGTGAGCAAATGTAGCGAGAGCTTTGCATTAACAACAGACATGAGTGTGAGCGGACTATATAATCTTGTCCAAAGGGGAACAACCACACTTTACTTCTGGATGGAAAGATTTAGTTTTGTAAGGTTTTTAGTCTTCCCCAAATGAATACATACAAATGAAATCTCCACAGAATCTTCAAAAAACAAAAGGTGAGGAGAAAAGTCCAGGGGGTTCGGGCAGGGACGCATTCTGGGAGGAGGGACCAGGTCCCAGGGGCCCCTCACACAGGGTCACAGAGGCTGCCTGAGTCTGGCGCTGAGCATGTGAGCCGTGCCTAGACTCGCCCAGAGCAGCACATTGACCATCTTCTGACGCTCGTGCGTGCTCTAAGAAAGGTGCTAATGGCTACCGCGGACTACTCCCTTGTCTCAGAGAAGTGTGCACCCGAGCAGGAGAGAGAATCGGACAGTTGCTGCAAGGGTGAGGCGAGGGGAGGGGTGGCACTTGGAGCAAAGCAGAGGCCGCACTGCTAAGCCCAGGTGAGTGGACATGAACTCTCCCTCTCTGAGCATGGAATGCACAAAGCAGACGGCACGTGGCAACAAGAGCTTCTGTCCTTGCTGAGTCGGCACAGAAATTCTAGTACATCAGGCCCTCTTCAGCCCCCGTGTCACTGATGAGCACAGCTTGGAGCAGTTACGTAACGCTCCCAGGCTCAAAATGTAGAAAAGGGCAGACCCAGGGCTTGGAGTTATTCTTTCACTTGTTCACCCATCAATTATTTTCTGAGCACCAGTCACAGTCTGGGCATTGTTCTGGGAAGCAGAGATAGAGCAGTGAACAAAACACCAGCCAGAACAGGGGCTCGCCTTCTTGGACTATACTGCCAAAGAGAAGATTAAGCATGGAGAGAGAACAGAAACACACCAAATAAATCAGTTTCTCAACCTCAGCACCACTGATATCTGGGGCCAGATAACTCTGTTTGGGGGGCGCCCTGTGCACTACAGGTTATTGAGCAGCATCTCTGGCCTCTACCCACTATATCTCAGTAGTTAAACCCCCCCAACCATGTTGTGACATCCAAAAACCTCTCAAGTCATTGCCAAATCACTCCATGTTAGAAATCACTAGAACACATGAATTCAGGAATTCAAGGCAGTGATAAGTTACACACAAAATAAAATTGGATAATGATAGAGAGCCATGGGGAGGCATCACTTTAGAGTGAAAAATCCCAAGAAGGTTATTGCAAGAAGAGGCCAAGAAGCAGAAACTGATAACTGTAGGCAGAGAGTTCCAGGCAGTGGGGAAAGCAGGTGCAAAGGCCCTGAGGTAGTAAGACGCTTGGTATACTAAATCAATGTAAAGAAAGCAAGAGCGGGGCTGAAATGTGGTAACAGGATGGATAGGAAGGAGCCAGATGATGTAGCAACTTGCAGTTTGTGTTTTGAAAAGATCGTGTTCATTGCTCTGTGCAGAGCAGTTTTGGCAACAAAGGGTGAATTAATTGTCCAGAAAGAGATGATGGGGGCTGGAACAGGGTTTTGGTGAAGGAAATAGTGGGACCCTGGACAGATAGGCGCATGGAGCTATAGAGCTGAAAGGTCTGGAACACAGACTGTGTGTGGACGACAGATTTCCATCCCCTTTGAGTGTCGGTCAAGAAGGGCCCTGTTGTCTGTATTCCTGGACATCTACCCCTGCTTGCGATTAGGCCTGCCTTGCAGCATTTCTATTTGGGCTCAGTGTCTGCTTCTTCATCTCTCTCTGTGCCTCATCTTCCAGTGGGTCGCACACTCCTGCCCATGTCACCTCCATGTCCAGTGGCCTCATCTTCCCCTAGCCTTCCTGCCACTCACTCACTCACATCTGCTTTCCCTCCAAACACTGCCAGCATTCCAGCTCTCCTGGGAGCTAAAGCTGAACATTCTGTTTCTATGAATATAGAAACCCACTAACTATCTCCACTATGAATTCCAGAATAAGGCCTAGGGGGTTTCTCAGACTCGTTGTAGGAACAAAAGACATGGTGCTTGTAGGGTCAGAAATGCAAGGAGGATGACTTTCAGCTTAACAGTATAACGCAGCAGTCCGAGATTTAAACAGTTGTTTTTCTTCTGCACGTGCTTGTAGTGGGTTGAACTGTGTCCTGCAGAAGAGACAGGTTTAATCCTGAGCCCTGGGGCCTATGATGGGCCCTTATTTTAAAACAGGATCTTTGCAGATATGGTTAGTCCAGTTCCAGTGATCACTCTGATTAGGGTGGGCCCTAAATGCAATCAGTGGTGTCCTTATAAAAACAGAAAACACAGACACTGCAAGAAGGCATGTGACAACACCGGCAGGGGCTGGCTGCAGTGCTGCAGCTACAAGCCAAGGAATGCTAAGGATTTCTGGGAGCTACTGGAAGCCAGGAAGAGGCAAGGAAGGCTCCTCTCTTCAAGCCTTCAGAAAGACCGTGGCTCTGCTGACACCATGATTTTGGACTTCTGGCCTCTGGAACAGAGAAGATTACATTAAAGACCAGCCAGTGTGGGGTCATTTGCTGACAACTCCAGGGACCAGCCTAGGGAACTAATACAATGTTCATTTGGACAGTTTGGGCCAAAGGGTACATTTTAATTATGTCCGAATTTTGGACCAAAAAGCTGTAAGAGAGTATTTGAAAGGTGGAGGTCAATAAGATGAAGAACTGCAGAGTTTGCCCTTCCAAGTCTGGTCTGTGTTGTGCACACATGCTCTGATGAGGCCGCTGTTTCGAGAGCCCTCATGTTGCGCAACGGCCCTACTGACCATGGCTCCTGGGCCCGGGCCCCTTGCGTGGTCTTCCTCCCATGGTGAGGTTCAAGCTGCATCCTCCCGGCCCAGAAGATCAAGTACTGTCGATCGGGAACCCTCAGCAGACGTTGACTAAAACTTCGCATGTTCCAATTACTCTTTCCCGCAAGCCATAAGCTTGACATAGGCCTGGACTATTCCCAAAGCCCTGAGCACAGTCTTCCAGACTTGCACCGCACCGAAGTCTACCTTGGCAAAATGCCAAGGCGCACACCTCTGTTTCACCCCCAAGTGCACCCCCAGCCTCGCCTGCTGGTGCTCCTCTGGCCTGCATACCTCCTCCCTGGGGTCAGCGTAGTATTTCTGGTTTACATCGACCTCCATCTCCATCCACTGGGCATTGAAATGGAGATATCACTCTCCCCAAGTTATAAATGACGCAAGGCTTTAGCACCCCAATGACAGAACACTAGGCAGATGAAACTGTTTGGATGATGGCACTTCTGGCATGTTTTCAACTCAATGCAGGGGACTAGCTGCCCCTTTCCTTGGCCGTAGGGAAGAATAAGGACATGCCATCACATGCATAGATAAATCAAAAATAATTTTTTTAAAAAAGTGAAAATAGAAAAGCAGCAAAGGAATTAAAATTTAAAACCTTTTCATAGCATGGCATGAAAGTTCTCATCACACTTTCACTTTCAGTTATTATTCACCTCAACACACCCCCTTCCCTTTTACACGATTCTGGGGACCGCGACGCCTGGTCGCCAGCACCGCTCCTGTTCCTGTGAGGACGTGCGAGGGGACAGCACAGCTGCTACATCTCCCCACACCCAGGCCCGAAGAGGAAGATGTGCTCCCTGAGCGCGCCACCTCTGACTCCTGGGCGCCGGGGTGCCCAGCTGCTCCTCGCACCCCCTGCTCGTGCGGTCACAGAAGTGGCCCTCGGCTCTTCCCAGGTGTGGAAGAGGCTGTAATGAACAGGGGCCTTGTTGAAAGCGCTTTGATCCGAGTCAGAGGCGGGAGCGGGGTTGGGGCTCACCACCAGGTGAGCTTGCTAAGTCGCCCAGGGCTAGGGGCAGAAGTCTGAGAGGCCTGAAAGGGGACCCAACGCAGGCACAGGAACTGCCGCCTCACAAGCGGAAATGAGGTCTGGGGCATTGTCGTGCAAGAGAAACAAGGCTGGGTCATTGCACCCTGCAAGTAAGCTTGCCTCGACGTCTCGCCAGGTCAAGTAGGAGCCCAAAGCAACCATCGTGTTATCAGCAGTCAGCTCCACCCAGAGTCAAACAGGCTCAAGGGACGAAGGAAAAGAAACATTTAAGGGTGTTAGGATTTATCTTTGAAGGTGAACAAACTTCAGGTCTTCAGGTTCATTCATCCACTCACAGTCATTCATGGACACTCTGTGCCTGTTACACACCAGCCCCTTCTAGGTCTCTGTACACACGAGTGAGTGCGCCAGGTGGCAGGGAAAGGGCAGTGGAGAGTCAACCAATTGTAAATGCCATGATGTCCCTACACGCTCCTGCCGTCCCTCCCTTCCCTCCTTCACCATTGAATCCAAGAACAGTGCAGGGTGGGTATCTGCTGGGCTGTGGGCGGAGGAGTCGCGACCCAGCAGAGAACATCAGAGCAGAAGTAGGGTGACAAAGGCATTTGCTCAAGGCAGCATGTTACTGGGGGTTGGAGCCCCAGGTGAGTGAAGAAGCCTCCATGTGGGCGATGGGAGGGTGGCGGGTTGGCGTGCGATGGGCTTGTGAAGCCTGAATGGGGTGAACAGGGTGGCATGTTCCACGTGGAGGAAATGGCAGCGGCATCAGCTTGGGTGGGAGGCTGGAGTCTGAGAAGTGAGGGCAGGCCAGCATGGGGCATCAGCGCTCGGAGAAGTGCGACAGGCATCATGGAAGGGCGGAGGCGCTGATGGGGCCAGTGGCAGATGCCTGCTGTCAGGCAGGCTGACCCACTTGCTTTCTGGTAGTGGGAGAACCACATTCTTCTCCGCCAGGAGAGTGAAGGAAGGAGAAAACTAGAATTACCCGTGGTGCTAGACTGGACTTGGAGATACAGGCCTAAACTCATGGGCTTCAACCCACAGAGATAGACGGAGAAATAAACGCAGATGGACATCAGCAGGTCTATGCAGCTGTCTCTAGAGGTGCATACAGACATCCCCTCGGACGTCCCCACGGAAGAGGCCTCGGAGTTGTGGCACTAGATAACAACGAGTATTCTCTACACTGAGATATTTGCTTCTAAGTACCATTTTGTACTAAACAGAACCAGCGGCTACTTTGAGTGCTGGAGCAGGAAAAGTACAAGATAATCCTGGAACAGCTTGTTGGGCCAGAAAGCAAGGAAGTGCTCAAAGAACGATGGCGACAGACCGGAAAGACACAGAACGTATCCGGGAGGCGCTCCCACTGCAGTTTTGCCAGATTCAGCCAATAACGTGAGAGAACAACCAGCTAAGTTTGAGTCTCCGATAACAAGGGGCAGATTAAGTATGTCCACGCAATATTAAATATGCCTATGCAACATGTCAACATGCTTATACTAAAAAGTACTGTTTATCTGAAATTCAAATTCAGCTGCGTGTCCTATAGCTTATCTGGCAACCCTATGCCACTGCTAATGCGGGACCCTTGAGCATCAAAATAAGTGTGAGTAATGGATTACAGAACCCGCTGAGTGAGAGAAGAATCCATGAGATCACAGCGATATAAATAAATAAACAGGAACTGTAGGAAGTTTTTCCCTATGGTGGAATGTCAAATAACATTTGCAGAAGGGGTGAGGGGAAGGAAGAATGGTCATCTGGCAATTACCACAGGGAAAAATTTGCCAAGAAACATCTGTAGACGCTCGAATCCATGGGGGAAAGTGTGATGAGGAATGGGGCGTTTACACCTCCTCAAATGGGATATTCCTGATAAAAACGAATAACCTGAACGTGATCATGAAGAACCACGAGACAAAGACAAATCCTGGGTTATTCTGCAAAACAACTGGCCTGCTCTTTCCAAAAATGTCAATGCCCTGCAAGTCAAAAAAGATCAAGGAATCATTCCAGATCGGAAGAGGTTAAAGAGACACACAACTGCCTGCAACCCCAAGCCTGCTTTTTGATACAAAGGAGATTACTGGGACAGTCGTGAAACTCGCCCAGACCTGGTATCTACAAGGAAGTAATGTATCAGTGCTGATTTCATGCGTTGTCTTGTGGGCACTGCTTCTAAATTACACACTAAAATAGTAGGAGGAACGGGGCATCTTGTTGGCAACTTTCTCTCGATTAATTTAGGGGGAAAGCTCGCTAGAGTATGTGTAATTTTGTGTAAGCTACAGATTCATTTAAAAACAAATGTCTAATAAAATCACACCACCAAAATGATATAAAATGAAGCAGAACTTATTTTTTAATAGTAAAGCAGTTTGTCACATGGACTTATCAAGTCACGGGTACTTTGTGTACCTCACTGCCCAGCTCAACCTCAATACTACCAAGCATTTTAGCAGATGCAAAGTGTACAGCACAGTCTCATGTGCGATAAGCTTACGTGTAGAGGGGATCTAGGGCTTATAAGGGTCAGCATAACTCTTACATCTGGACAATTTGTAAGATGTGCTACAACACAGACAAAACCCACTAGCATCTTTGAGCTCGTGTCGGCTACTAGCCTGCCCAGGAACGTGAGTTTCTACCGAACCACACAGGGAAAGAGAGAAAGGAATCTGGAATTAGACAGGGAAGAACTTCAACAGTTCAAACAAAAGCAACCTATCAAAGGCTTCGAAGGGGAGCAGCCCCAAGTAGCTGCTGGGCCCCAACCAGGAGAGGACTGTGTGAATCCAGGTGTATGATAACATGGTGACAAGAGAGCCAGCCGGAATGAGGAATGGGGAAGGAACAGAATGAGAAGAATTCTATCCGAATTTTAAATGAGTGAAAAACAAGTTCAGCCCTCCTCAGAGCACAGGTCGGCAAATGTTTGCTGTTAAGAGCCAGAAGGTAAATATTTTCAGGTAGTAAACATTTTCAGCTTTAGAGGTCAGTCACTGCAACAACCACCCAAGACTGCCATCAGTGCAAGAGTAACCACAGACCACGCCCAAAGAGGCATTGTGCTCCCGTAACCTATATTTGGTAGAAGGATGTACCAATACGGCCCAGAGGCCATAGTTTGCTAACCTCTAGAGTTGAGAGAATTAGAGACAATTCTCCAGTTTTGATTTCAGGTGACTCAAAGAATGAGCACACCGAAAAATGACCACACAAGTGACTGCAGCCCTGAGACGAGTGGAGAAGCCACAAAGGAGGCGCACTGAACACAACAGCATCAGTTTCAGTCTCCCCGTGGTGCACTTGAGCCCTAAAAGCGGGGTTTAATGGAATCAAGGGAACAGGAACATGGCCACAGAGAAGAGAAGATCATGGAGCTAGGTGAAAAAATGTGTGCGATGACAGTTTGGAGCTGAAGGGTAAAGGGCACCCAGGAAGCAAGCCAGAGCTCAGATAATGTCTAGACCAGACGCACGGGGGTCTGAAAGCAGGCATCAGTCAGGCGTCAGAGGGGCACTGGCGGTGACATGGAAAGGCAATGAATTAAAGCAGAAAAGCGATGTGACCCATCCTCAGATGACCCCTCATGAGCCACAGCCTTGCAGAATCAATTCCCCTTGGATGTGGGCAGAGCCTGGGACTGACTGTGACCCAATGGAAGAGGACAGAGCTCACAGGACTACTCCCAAGACTGTCTCATTGTTGAGGAGAGCGTCTTAGCAGGCCGGCGCAAGACACTTGCCCTTGCTGGCGGTGCTGAAGTCAGCTGCCATGTTGTGAGGCCTGTGAGAGGACGAAGAGGCAAGGAGTGTGGGTGGACTCCAGAATCTGAGAATGGCCCCTGGCCAACCACCAGTGAGAAAACAGGAGCCTCAGTCCTATAACCACAGGGAACTGAATTCTGCCAACAACCACATGAGCTGCAAGAAGAGTGAACCCCAGGAAGGGAAGTAGCCCAGCTGACACCTCGTCTGCAGCCTCCTTGGCCCCTGAGCAGGGGAACAGGTTAAGTTGGGCCTGGGTTCCTGAGCCCGGAAGACTCTGAGCTAGTAAAGGCATGCTGTTGGAAGCCTCTCGCTTTGTGGTCATCGGTTATGCGGCAACAGGAAACTAACGCAGGTTAGGAACAAGGTGTCCCAGATGGTGGTGGCGTTTCATGTGGCAACAGTGGCCAGGTCAGCTCCTATTTGCCACTTTATGGCTATTCAGAGTCTTTGGAAGACTGGAGCCTAGAAATGCCTTGGGTATTAGTTTTCACATTTGGTTCTTGCTTTTTAAATAACAGGCCGGAGTTAGAAGGAAACCAACCCAAATTTAATTCACTTAAACTCGAATTTGACTTTGTTGTATACAATCAGATACACCTACAGCCTATCCACACTAGACATCAGACAACATTCCTATCAACTTTCGCAGAAGAACAACACTGGGTGTTGAAATTGCAATGCCAGAGATGCACCGTGAAAGGTGGACAGGAAGCAGGCACACTCAGAGTTGATCTGGGCACCATGTTATTTTCAGCCATCCTCACCTCTTTCTGAGGAATGTCAACAGTGTAAAGGCAAGCCAGAAACAGAATTCAGAGGAATTTAGACTTGTCTCCAGTTCTTGGAACATAGAATACAATGTGCTGTGTATCATCTTAATTACCCTTGTTACTGAACAGTGCAATAATAAACAGAATGCATGAACAATTCTTTAATATGATTCTGGAGAATTACAAAGCAAACATTCTATTTCAGAGTGCAGACCTGTATACTAGGAAAGCATGGCTGAAAAAAAGGAAAGCACTGATACAGATGGACTAAATCCTGTCTGCTCTGTCATTCTGTCAATGGCTGAACAGACTGAAGGGCTGGAAAGGGCAACTTCACGGGAAGAAAGTGTCCACTGGCCTCATGTGAGTCAACAGTAGATAATCTGTGCATGCGAGTTAATAGAGCTGTCTAAACAAGAAGTGTCTCGATACATACCAACATAGACAACATTCAAGGTAAAGTACAGCATTTGTGCAACGCAGTCCTATTTGTGTTGAGACAGAGACAGAGAAGAGAGACTGACTACAAAATGATGAGGTACTTATCCTCCAAACTGGCTTCCCACTGCTTGCAGCTAGGCCACAATGCTCAGCTACACTGTGATTCTTGACCCCTTTCCGGTTAGTTTTTGCCCAAGCCTGGCCTTTAAGTCAGGGCATATGCCTTCTTCATTCTGTGCTTCCCTCTTTCTCGCTAGGTGGGACCATGACCAGCAAGGTGATTTGGAGGATCATGTGTGAAATGGCAAAGCCACACTCATCCTGGGGCCCCGAATGATTTCCTGGAGCAGAGCTGCCCTCCCACCCGAGCTACAACACGCCAGACCTTTATTCTTTAAGCCACAGACTTATGCAGACTCTCATTGCAGCTTAGCAAACCCTAACTTACGTGCACATTGTAATATAAAAGCATATACACAACATGTGTGCCTGTGTACGCAGTAAAAACATTTGCAACACTACCCAGTAAATGGTTAACTGTGGTTATTTCTGGGGAATCAACATGGCAATGGTGGGAATTACTGCACAGATTGAAAGAGCAATACACATGAATCCCCTGGTCCTGAGCCCCAACCCCCAAGTTTGACTCCGTCCTGGAAACCAGGTTTAGCCCACCGGAAGCTCCTGATGCACGTTGACTCTGGAGAGAGGAAGACAGTCACAGGGCTATGAGTTTGTGCCTGGTGGCAACAGCAGCACCGTGTCCTGCAGGCATGGGGGCCGCTGCCCATGGTTGCAGCTTCCTTGCCCGGCCACTCTGCCGTGACCATGTGTGGGCCTCAGCTATCGACTGCTTTGGAATCTGGAAAAGAGGGTTAGGTTTCTGAGGGTGCCAGCCCCTGACAGGCTGGCAAAGAATTCAGCTGTGGTGTCCCGCTATCACAGCAAGAAGAATCGCTCAACGGAGAAGTGAGGCAAAGATGAGGGCAAATTGGTGTGAAGGGGGTTCTACATTCAAACCTGAATGCCCCCCAAAGGCTACGTGAGATTTTCCACACAAAATTGGATGCCATTTCTTTAAATCAGGGATTCTCAACCTCAGTAGCCTGGACCTTCGGGGTTAGAGATTTCTTTGCTTCGGGCACAATGACACCTGGTGTGGCCAGCACACTGACATCTACCCGCTAGAAGCCACTAGCACACCCTCACCCCCGTGTGACAAACAAAAACCATACCCAGACCTGGAGATGCCCTCCAGGGACAACTCTCCCCGCCCACGAGGGTGGAGAACCATCGCATTAGGTGAACTAATAAAAATCACTACTTGGCCTCCAATATGTTTTCTTAGAAAGTCACACAATATGGGGCATAACGAGCTCAGTCAATTAATACGTCTGGACAAGCTTTAAACATCCGTGGTTGACACAACACTGAGCATCACAGTAATTAAGGGAGATGACAAAGCAGAATTCAGAAAGTCGTGGCAGATGGGCCTAATAAATATGACTCCGTTCGCAAGGGATAAATACAAGCTTATTCTCTTGAGTCCAGACTTACCACCAGCAAATTATAGGATGGAGAGAGACATGGTTTAGCTTCTGCGAGTGTGAAAAGAATTTTTGCAAGAGCGAACAGGGACAAGACTACCAAAATGAGTGGTTCTTCTGGAGTCATCTTGCTCCTGAGGTTGGCAAGGCTGGCCGGTCGCAGGGTCACCTGGGGCACGGCCACAATGTCTGGACAGACTCTGGAGAGGTGGGAAACCTCGCGGCCCCACAGCCCGGTGGTCACAGCTCTAGCCCTGCACAGAAGACGGTTTCCAACTGCCCCACCCTTCATGGACTTCTCTGGGGCTTTTTGCTGAACAGGTAGGAGCTGAAGGCAGCTCAAAGTCTCATACTACCACGTACTTTCCTTGTCGTGATCAGCTGTGCATGTCTAAAGAAGTGACTTAGATGATTAGAATTTAATGGTCCATTAAGAACCAGTTATTTCTGTGTGAAGTAAAAAAAAAGGACATTTACTGATAAGATTTCTGCGAATAAGGATTTCATAACTAGCTTAACATTTTTAATTTACTTAGTAAACAATGAAATAAAAATAGCATAGCTATAAGGAACTCTGGGCAGCTTCAGAATCTCTATTTGCATTTGCTTGGACAATAATATTTGAGCCAAGTAAAAATTCCATAGTATCCCAGCATACAGTATGACTCAAAGTCTCAAGCAAGAGAGAAGAGGCCAAAATTTTAGCCATCTTGTGACACAGGGCAGTGGACGCATGTACTGTCCTGTAGTAACTGGTGCCTGTGGTAGATGCTTATTGCCTCTTCAGCTGAGAGTTCCCAACTCTGGCACTGCCTCTCCATCCCTCCCCTGGCTCACATTTCCCCGCTGGCAGAGACTTGACTCTCTCTAAGGGCAAAAATGCCAGACGGTCATACTTCCTTTCTCAGACTCCTTTGCAATGTAAACATGGGCACAGGACTCAAATGAGACCTGAGGGGAAATCAGCAAGGGGAACTTCTGGGAAAGGTTTACTTTAAAAAATAGCAAAGGCCTAGAGGTGGGGAGTGATATACATTTGAAGAGGTGTGAGCCTACACCCGACTCACATGCAGTATTATAAACCAGTGTTACCTCAATTAGAGAAAATTAAATAAAAAATCATGAAGGTGTAAAAGCCCTCTTTCATTCACAGAGTGTCCTGAGAGGCCCACGTGGCAAAGAACTGAGGGAGGCCTTGGCTAATAGCCAGTGAGAACCTGAGGCTCTCAGTCCAACACGCCTTGAAGAAATGAGTTATGCCAACAGCCAGGGTGGGGTTGCACATGGCCCCTTCTCCGGGTGCGCTCCAGTGAGACCCCCACCTTGGGCTGCCATCTTGATTATCACCTCATAAAAACATCAGAGGCATCAGCCAAGCTGTGTCTGGAATCCTGACTCCAGAAACTGTGAGACAATGAATAGGTATTGTCTTAAGCCACTAAGTTAGTGGTAACTTGTTAAATAGTACATTTCCTATTGGGTATGATGATAGATGACTTTTTGGTTCCAGGAACACGCAATTTCCAGATAGATTGACGGTAACAGCATTCCTAGAATCCCTCCCCCAAGAAAAAACCCAACAAATAGGAACATTCTACTTTCAGATAGCAAGGGAGACCTGTGATAGAAAATGAAGACAACACCTATGTGGGATTTTTTTTAAATGCCCTTACTATTCGAGCAACTTTCAGTTATGTTGTTGCCTGCGGCCAAAAGCAGCATGGCTGCTACTTGGGGTGACTGCTTCCACAGACCCTGCCTTCTGAACTGGTAATATTTCATCAGTATAATAACAAGCTACTGCTTATTATAAGATTTGCTATGCTATGTCTGCTGTTATGAGACTGTCCAAAAGCCACTCTGCTGACTTTTATCCGAACCAGTGACTGAGATCCACACAACTATCACATGCTCTTCATTGGCACTGACGTTTGAGAGCAATTCACTTGATCGAGCAGAAACATGCTTATACCCGTCAATGCCACTTTCTAGCATTCGTATGCAAACAGACATCTACGTTGTGTTAGTTTTTGAAAATGCATCCAAGACTGGTGGGGGTGGCAGGGCAGAAAAGCATGAGACCCGATCTAAGACATGCGCTCTGTCTGCCTGGAAGTCGGATTCATTCACCTTTGGGACTTGAGTTTCGTCATGACCACAGCGGGGGCACAACCCTCACCCTCCTGAGTGGATGGAAAATGGCCAATCAAAGTCTGATGACAGTGAAGCACTTGAGGGGAGGAGGATCTGTCCCTGTTGTTGAAATAAAATATCCGCACACGGAAAAGGTCAGCCCAATTACTTCTGGCCACGTTTTCAAGCCATTTGGTAAAAGAGCATTCACGGGCAGCCTTTTAGGTCAGGGTCTCTGGCAACTGAGAGAGGCTTGGAGAACTAGGGGCGCCCACCAACTGCACTGTATCTAAGAAAGCGCTTGCCCCTTTCCCGTCCCAGTAACTAAAATAACATCCTGGAAGGAGATATTTCTGTTGGCCTCATATTTTCTGGCTCTGTCTACAGGATGCCAAAACAAGTGAAAACAAAAACATTCAGGCAAAGTCGGTACGTGGCACTTTAAGAACTGGTCATCCAAGAGCCTTTCTCCCCGTACTGAGTCCAGAGACTTGGGCCTATACACGTCACCTTGGCGTTCAGAATTGAATCGGGAGTCATTCATCTTTGGCAAGGCATGCGTCTGATTGGAAGGTATTTGTTTAGTTTACATTTACGAAAAAGTTTCTCTGCTTCATCAGGCAGAGTTTTTCTTCCTTCTAAACATACCACAGGACTCGCCTATTAATTCATCATCATCAAGATAGTAGCACCGTGCTTCTCCACTCCTCTCCTTTTTTAAACAAAAGGGTGTCTCCCCTTTCCCCTTCTCCCTGTCCCTCTGGGGGCCTCCAAGATCCAAGGATCCCCTGCATTCCTTCGCCCAGTAATTCCTCTCCCAAGAACAAAGCTTTCTCCCACTTTTCGGTGTTGACAGGATAACCTGTTTTCTCACCTCTTGCTGCGCTAGGCTCCGTGTTCCCGGACCTCTGGTCCCCAGGCCAAGGTTCTGGTGTTCCTGAAACACCAGAACACGTTCCTACTAACCGCGGGCTCTGCCAGGCATTGCTGGGCGCAGGTGGGCGAGGCAGGGGCAGCCGGAGCCTGCTACATGGGGCCATCGCACACTTCCACAACTCTGGCTAGGCGAGTGCGACTTCAGTTGCAAACAATCTCCATTCTCCAGCTTTCTTCTTTTTTTTTTAAAGATTTATTTTATTTATGCATATAAGAGCTGGGGTACAGGCTAGAGTCCAGGGAGGTGAGAGGATCCACTAGAGGCAGAGTGGGGAACAGAACAGGCAGACTGACTGAAACACACTGCTAAGGAGAGCAGCAGCGGGCGAGGCAGGAGAGGTCTGCTGCGCCATGTGGGTCCCCTCTCTGGCCGGCAGCAGGGATCGAACTCGTGCTGCAGTGGCTGCAGTTTGCTTCATAGTGCGTTGCTTAACCCACTGCACCACCAGGGAGGCCCCTCCAGCTTTCTTCTTATAGACTGATTCGGGCCTAAGTCCTCGTAGGTTGTTTTGTTTATATGTTTAATTTCTTTACTGAAAGAATAACACTAATTCCAACAAAATCTTTAGCATCAAAAGACATCCAAAAGGAGAAAACGGCCTTGTCATATGTACAAACTTCTCAGTACGTGACTTTATGAAATGAAAGAATTGGAAAGGATTTGAAGAGTCACCTGGCCCATATTTTCTTCTTTTTAATTCAGATAATAACTATTTACTGGATCCTTTCTTTCTTTGGGAGGTACTCCCAGGACCCTCCATCCTCCTTGTACCTGCCTCATTTCCCTGTTCAGTGGCCACACCCCACCCTTAACTGATTAGCTTCTTCCACTATAGCGCCAGAGTATAAATAGCCTTTCTGCAAGCACAAGTTTTAATCCAGATAACTTTGGTGATTTACAGTCATAGGATCTCCCCCTCCAGGTATTGTTATCACACCACACCCACCACCAAGTCACCCACAGTCCACCACAATAATCCATTGTGCGTCCTGTCCCTCTGGTAGCCTCAGTTCTAGAGTCAGATTTCCAAGGTTGCTACTGGTTTGGCTTTATCTGACCCTTTGTTTTGTTTCTCTGTGTTCCATATATAAATGACACCATATGGTATTTGTCATTCGCCTTCTGATTTATCTCACTTAACATAATCCCCTCCAGTTCCATCCATGTTGTCACAAATGGCAAGCATTTACCTTTTTATTGCTGAGTAGTATTCCTGTGTGTGTGTGTGTGTGTGTATCATATCTTCCTGCCATTCATTTGTCTTTGGGCACTTAGTTGATCTCCATGGCATAACTATTATTGTAAATAGTGCTGCAATGAATAAAGGAGTGCAGACGTCCCTTCAAATTAGTGTTTTTGCATTTTTCAGGCAGATGCCTAAGAGTCCAATTGCTGGATCCTACGGTAGATACATTTTTAATATTTTGGGAAATCTCCACACTACTTTCCACAGGGGCTAGACCAGTCCACATTCCCACCAACAGTATATGAGGGTTCCTTTTTTCGTATGTTCTCACCAACTCTTGTTTCTGGTCTTTTTGATATGGGACATATCAAAAATGGCGTGCGGTGGTACATCATTGTGGTTTTGATTTGATTTCCCTGACCGTAAGAGATGATAAGCATTTTTTCACGTGCCTATTGACCATCTGTGTGTCTTCTTCGGAGAAGTGCCTTTTAGCTCTTTTGCCCACTTTTTGATTGAGTTATTTGTTTTTTGTTGCGCTGTATGAGTTCATTGTGGAGATCGGCTATCAACTCCTTGTCAGATGAGTGGTGTGCAAACATTTTCTCCATTCATAGGGCGACTTTTGTTTAAGCAATGATTTCGTGCTCTGTGTAGAAGGTTTTCCGTTTGCTATAGTCCCAATTGTTTATATTCTCTTGTGTTTCTTGTTGTTCATCTTGTTGGAGATGAATCCACAAAAACCTCACTGAAGCCTATGTTATGGTGTGTTTCGCCTATGCTTTCTTCCTTTTGTGCCTATGCTTCCTTCCTCTGCATGTGGCTGACCATCCTTTCCTCAACCCCTGTCCCCCTCTTACATCCCTGTCCAGTCTCATGCGTGAGCCCATTCCTGTTATTACACACACATGCACACAGATGCACACACATGCACCATGCGTGCCAACAACTGGGTGAGCATGCTATGATTTAACATTTTATCGTGCACAAATCCCATTACCATCTCTCCAGAGTTGACCAGTGGTGATAACCTCGACGTTGGCATCAGTACGGGGCACTTGGGTCAAAAGCACCTGGGTGTGCATGGTAAGCTTATGCTATTGAGCCTGCTCATGGTGCTGGTCAGAACTCCGTGAAAGGACATCCCGAATCAAAAGTCCCGTGTCTACAACGCCAGGTCACAGAGCCCGTCACACTGAAATTTCCCCAAGATCTGTCTTTGCCGCCATCATATTTAAAGAGCTCTATATTCTTCAGCTTAGGTTGCTGTAACAAAGTGTCACAGGCTGAGTGGCTGCCGCAGTACAATTCTTCTCACGTCCTGAAGGCTGGGCGTCTGAGATCAGGGTTCCAGCCAGTTTGCTTTCTGGTGAGGCTCGCCTCCTGCTTGCTGACAGCGCCTTCTCCCTGCACCCTCACCTGGCCCAGCCTGTGCGCATGCACCGTGCACACCCGAGCAAGCACAGAGAAAACGAGAAAGAGCCAGATTGCCAGGATCTCTTCTTTTTTGTCTCCTTCAAAGCTTTGCTGATTTGCCTTTATTTTACAAAATCACCCAAGTCTGGGAACCGAACTGTACACGTCATTCCTGCCTCCTCGTGCCCCACCAGTGGTCCAACGCGGGGTCTCTGCCTAAAAGGACCCTCATCCTGTAGGGTCAGGTCCACTTGGGACTGCACTTAGCCGTAATCACGGCCTAACTCCAGGCACAGCCACACCAGGCATCCGAGTTTCAACAGAATAATCTGGAGAACACCAATAGATTCCGTTTGTAAGAAGCTCCTCAAAGATTCCCATCATCTTAACCAGCTGAAGAGCACAAAACGTGAGGTTTGGGTAGCTAGGGGCAGTAAGGTTGAGGGTAGAGTTGAAGGGGTGCTCCCAGGAACTCAAGAGTAATGGCTTTGGTCCAAAATATCTCATTTCGGTCCAGGTTATATCCAGAAGATAAAAATAACTGTCTGGATTTTTCTCTCAAATTCTACACAGAACTGTGGCTCCTCGGAATCACATAACTTCTAGGTGGGGGGTGACTTTTACCTTCATGTGCAATCATTGAGAGCTGCAGAGCCGCCGCCTGGCAGAGACACAGTCCTGCTCCGTCCTTCCTGGTGTTCTGCAGCAGAGAGATGACTGTTCACTGACTTATGACTGAAAATTCAGGGTGCATATTCAAAAAGAAAAAGGGTGGTGTTGTTTTAAGAAATGTTCTATTCAGGAATTTGAAGTCATAAGTCTAAAATCCAGAAGGTTATCAGAAAAGAAATCCAGAAAGTGAGAAAGGTTAGGAAAACATAAGACACTTTGTCCTGTGTTAAAAGTTGCATCAACAAATGGTGAAGTGGAAGGAATGTGGCTAACAGCGGCGGGGGGAAGCTGTGTGAAACAGCCCCAGCCAGTGCAGCCCAGTCATGGGGGAAGGCCCGTGGTTTCCTGGTCCCTGCTTCCAGGAATAAACCCCCCTCACCTCGTGCCCAGAGAACAAGAGGCCCTCCTGGGTAAACGGGAACCTTCAGACACTAAACAAAGACTCTTCACAGGCAGCAGTCGATGGTTCAAAATGCTCTCTGAGGAAACATTTGCTTGACCTTTAGCATATCAGATTAGGCCAAGAAATGAACGCCTAGGCTAAACCTGCGAAGCTCTCAGGGAAGAGAGATGGTGTGATGGGGTGGGGGGGGCAGCATTTAAACGGCACTTCCCCACAACTACAGTAAGCGTCTCAGGAAGCTGTTCTATCCGGAAAGACTCTAAGATGGATCATTGAGCCTCTTCTCTTCTATCTCGAGGAAAGTTGTAGGGAAAATAAGATAGATATGCCCACCTTTCTCCAGCAAGGAAAGGCGCACCGCACAGAAGGCCCCTTCCAGCACAGTCCCGGAGCCACACGTGGCGCTGCCCTCGCTCAGGACTGTTCCTGCTGACTCTGGATTCCGCCATGGGATGTGCTCTGGCCACTGGTGACACATTGGGGTGACATGCAGGGTGCAGCTAATGCACTGGGAGGATGGGTCTTGCTCTGCGCATGTGCCAGGGTCAAGCGAAGATCCTCCCACAGAAGCCGCAGTCACTCAGCCTGCATGCTGGGATGAACACACCCTAGGCCACGTCCTCATCCATGTGCTGAGATGCCCCAACAGGCTGGAGTCAGAGCCTGAAGAAAAGTCACAGGGCCGGGCCCCCCACCTCCCCCCACCCCGCAAGACCTGAAGACTAGCAAGTGATGCTGCCCCTTTCAAGCCAGAAGGCCACAAACTATGGCCCACAAACCTAATCAAGCTGCCTCCGAACTCAGCAGCCAGCTAGCTGTTAATGGACTTTGTTATTCAAGGATAGAAAAAAATGAAAGACTTTGTGACACATACAAATTATAAGAAATTCTAATCACAACGTCCATAAAATAAAGTTTTATTGGCACCCAGCCACTGCCATTCATTTGTGTGTTGCCTATGACTGCTTTGAGCTACAATGGCAGAGCTGAACAGCTGTGACAGAGACCATATGGCCCAGAAAGTTGAGAATATTTACTATCTGGTCCTATCCTGAAAAAGGTTCTCAACCCTGCTTCAAGTCACTGAGTGTTAAAGTAGTTTACTATGCAGCCATATGTCAGTGATCCCCCCCCGCCCCGGCACAGTATATTAGTAAATAATCAGTAGTGATGGTATCACAGGAAATGAACAGATTTAAGATAACACAAAAAAATAGAGGAACCAGAGAATCTACTGGAATAAGCTGTACAAACACCTCATATTGCTAGGGATTCTTGAATAAATTGTTTTCCCTGTGCTTTGGTGGACTGCTCTGTGTCCAACTGCATGATCCAAACTCAGGAAGACAAGCAGCTATGCAATGCTTGCAACTGCAGGAAAAAATGCCACCTGCCACTAACGCGTACGTGGTGCAAGACTTCACAACAGGCGACAACACTGCACCCCGAGAAAAGACGGAAACAGGTGGATTCCAGTCCCTCCCCAAGACCCTGGGAGGACAGGAACCACGCCTTATGTATCTTCTCCATCCCCCTCAGCACCTTACAGATTTCAAGGCAAGCGGTGGGCGCTTGATGAGCAGGCGCTCGTCAGAGACGGAGCAATGAAAGCCAACTGTCTCAAAGAAAGTGCGTGGGTTGCATGTCAAGGGCATTGTTTTCTGTGTCTGATCCTGCAAGAAAGGGGTGGGCTTCCCTGGACTCACTGTGACTTTGGCCCACTGCAGAATATCCTAACCCAACCACCCCCCTGGTGGGTTCCAGGAGAATGGAGGCGGGACCCTCATGTCAACTAGGTGGGACCTGCAGAAGCCAGAACCCCCAAGGCCAGTCCCTCAACCACAGCAGTCTTGTCCTTTTACTCGAGCGTGCCACGAAAGTGTGATTCTATGAGTGGGAACCAAGAATTGTGCCTAACAACATCACAGAGGCATAAGACATCAAAGAGGCGTAAGACTCAAGGAGACGCAGTTCTTCACAGCACAGAGTTAAACCATCTTTCCAGCTAATTGCATCTAGGCTGTGTCACGTGACTAATGCTTTTCCCAAAGGAACGCAAGCGGAAATGATGGGTCCAAGGGGGAGAAAGTTCAACTCTCTACAAACACATTCTCCTTCCCCTTCCATAGCTACCATGGTACCTACACGTGATGGAGGGTACCTGAGCCCGAGTGACTACTGAAGAACTCTCAAGATCTGCAGCTGACCTACGCCACTCACTTCGGTCTTGTCATGAAAAGATAGTTTTAAGTCACTGAGATCTGGCGTCATTTTTTTTTAATTTTTTTTATTTATTTATGCATACAAGCACTGGGGTATAGGCCAGAGGTGTGGGGGGTGAGAGGATTCACCACAGACAGAGCGGGAAGCAGAACAGGCAGATCAACAGAAGTACACTGCTGAGGGGAGCAGCAGGCACAGCAGGAGAGGTCTGCTGCGCCATGTGGGTCCCCTCCCTGGCCGGCAGCAGGGATTGAACTCGTGCTACAGTGGCTGTGGTTTGCTTCATAGTGCGTTGCTTAACCCACTGCGCCACCAGGGAGGCCCCCTGGCGTCATTTATTACGGCAACTAGCCTATATCAGTGTTTCTAATGTCCGCACGGCTGATGTTTGGACTGAGAGTTCACTGTCGTGGCAGTGACCTGTGTAAGACGTTCCGCAGCGGCCCCAGCCTCTACTCTCAGAAACCCACAGACCCCACCCCACCACCCATTCTGACAACTAACAGTGTCTTCAGATGTTACAAAAGTCTGCTGGGGGACCACGTTGTCTCCATTTGAGAACCACTGCCCAACACTGCCTAAGGTACCCTGTTTCTGATCTATTTCACGAGTACAGGTTCTTTCTTCCATCAAAAGTTCTCTATTTTTATCACTGCAAATCTAACATCCTCTATGCAATTTTCCGTATCTTCTTAATTTGAACCACTTTTATTTTTCAGTTATTTCCCTTTTTAGCTTCCACGGATAATTGAGAACATGCAGTCTTTCTCTGTTGGTTTATTTCACTTAGCACAATACCCTCCAGGTTCAACCAAGTTGTCACAATTCTGTCAAATTGACAGAATCCACTTCTTTGTATTAGAGTTGACTAATATTCCAACACACACACAGACACACTCACATACACATTCTATTCCGTTCATCCACTGAGTAACACTTATGTTGCTTCTATCCCTTGGCTATTGTAAATAATGCTGCGATAAACATGACAGTACAGAGATCTCTTTGAGATGATGGTCCATTTCATTTCCTTTGTGGGACTGCCAGATATGGTAGCTCTATTTTTAATTTCTTATGGAGCTTCCATACCATTTTCCACCAAAGTTCTTGACAATTACCACCCAACATACTAACTGAGCCTTTATAATATCACTCTCCTATCCTTTGCTGATGCACTACACGCCCTCACACACTTACCACACAAAGTTCTACCACCTTTTTGCTCCTAGTGTTGACTTTTATGAAGTTTTCAACCTCGTGCTTACTGATTCCTCCCCTCTGAGAATTCCCAGTGTTACATTGTATCTAATAGAGGGCGAACAAAGGGTTTCATCTCCTAGGCCATTTATAACTAATTGACAGTGGCTACTTTAAAGCACAGTATTGAAAAGGGGTGACTGTTCACAGGCTCCAAAGCAGTATATTGTGATCAACTAGTAATGTCTGCCATGGACCTGAGCTGGAACACTGGTACCTATGCCATTCTATACACCCTGGCTCACACTGCTCTCTGCTGATTTTCCTGGTTCGGTTAGAATTTTCTTAAAAGCAGATTTACACCATTTCATACTGAAAAACTCACATGCTCAGACAATAAAATGTTAGTGCATAGGTCACTAAGGTGTGGAGAAATTCTTGAAGTCATTTCTGAACCTTTTATTAATGAATAAATACATCCATCAAGACAGACGAGCTGATGGGTGCAGTCATCCCCCAGGCTCTGTCCAACATAGCTATGGCACTTTATTTTGATTTCCTTAACTCATCAGTTTGAGCAGCAGCTATATGTTTTATTTTAAAGATTTATTTATTTATGCATACAAGAGCTGGAGTACAGGCCAGAGTCTAGGGTGGTGAGAGGATTCACCAGAGACAGAGATGGGAGCAGAACAGGCAGACTGACTGAAACATGCTGCTGAGGGGAACAGCAGGCGAGGCAGGAGAGGTCTGCTGCGCCATGTAGGTCGCCTCCCTGGCTGGCGGCAGGGATCGAACTCGTGCTGCAGTGGCTGCGGTTTGCTTCATAGTGCATTGCTTAACCCACTGTGCTACCAGGGGGGCCCAGCAGCTATATGTTATATAGTTATTGGGGCACAAAAACATATCTCCTCCCTTTTTTGACAACCAAAGTCTCCTCTCAAGAATCTTGGTCAAATTTCTGAACTTGGCTAAACATCCACCAGCCTGAGGAATTTATACCTTTTAAAATATTTTTGGACATCTGCCTTCTAAGTGTTTCACTGTTATTTTTCCTGTAAAATATACTTTGTATTAAAAGAACAAAATATGTCATTGTCATGGCACAAACAAATATGGTTTATTAAAAAGTGATTCATACAAATTAGTAATGGAAGAAATCTGTCCCCTTCTGGGAGCGGTAAACAATTTATTTGCTCAAAACATTCTCCAAAATTTAGTTGGGCTTCATCTCAAAAAAAAAAAAATACTGTACCGGTATTTCTAAAACAAGAAATGAAAGCTCAAAGACTGCAATAGCCAATTACAACTAAAAAGAAAGAAAGAAAGAAAGAAACAAAAACTCAGCAAGATCAAAAGGTCAAAGATAAACCCAAGGGATCACGGGGGTGGGCGGAGGGGGGGAGGGCAAAGACGGGGATGAGGGCAGAAAGAGCACAGGGACTGAGGTGATGGCGCCCGGGTGGCCCAGGTGGATTGCTGGTGGGGACCCCTGGGGACTACAAATGATGTCAAATACAATTAAATAGATCCAATAACAACAGAAAGACTGCAAGAGCATCAAAGGCCCCTTGTATCTCAGGACCACCAGATCTCCCCCAAACGTGAAAGCCCCAAAGGAAGTCGACAAGTATCCTGTTGACTGACCGTCTCTGAGGAGACTTCACCACAGGTTTCCTACTGATCTAGCGAGCTGACTTCAAGTCCTATTTCTGGGGAACTCTGACATCTGTATACCCACATCTTCACCTTCACAAACAACCACTAAGCACTCACTCTGTCCCAGATCTAACATGGGTTGGCAGTGACCCGGCAGTAAGATTTCCCCAACAAGTTGTTTTACCCGTCCCCTTTGGTTGAATATTGCCTTCGTCTCTTGTGTTTCCTTTCCTTTTGCTGTGGGAGCACAGACATAACATAAAATGGGCTGTGTTAGCCACTGTCAAGAGCGCAGCTCAACACCCACATGTACGTGCATATTTTCTGCAGCCATCCCCACCATCAGCATCCAGAACTTGTGCATCTTCCCAAGTGGAAACTTTATCCCCATTTAATAATAGCTCCCCATTCCGCCCTCCCCCCAGCCTCTGACTTCATTTTTTCCTTCCTTTGAGATGCATTTTTTTGTTTGTTTACTTAAACTGCTATTTCGAGTGCCTGGCCACGAGCAAGCATGCGCGGTTGCCTATCGTATAACTATAACTATTGGGTCTCTTATGTAACAGGTCACATTTGCTGTGCACTCTGTTATGGTACACTGAACACACTGTGGTAGGTCCACTTATCCTCACTGTCACACTTGGCATGTCCTCTTTCCTCCATTATGCAGATGAGGGAACTGAGGCCCTCGAGCTGAAATATCTCGTTCTAGGTCACATTGCTTGGAAGGGGTAAAGGCATGATTTAAACACAGGCTCTCCATGTCCAAAGTCCATGCTATCAGTGACTTCCTCTGAAGTCCGGGCTCTCGTTCTGTCATCTTCTTCACTCTTCCTCCAGAACTGTAAATGTCAGCCATGCTGGGTTGCACGCCGTTGCTAGGGAGCACTCCTCAACGCCTGTCTGCGGACCTCTCCCAGAACGTCAAATGGAGGCGGCACAGAAATACCAACAAGAAAAATCCCCCAGTCTCACAGGCCCATAACATATGACACTGGGCATGGATTTCACTCCTGCCTCTCCAGGAAGGCCCGGGTTGTCGATGCTCGCTCCCGAGTGTCAAGGGGGTAAGCCTGTGTGTGTTCTTCTGGGCAGAGACTCAAGAAAGCAAGCACACACGCAAGACCTCTCAAGGCGTAGGCTTGGAATGGGCATGCAATTATTCCTGTTTTACCTACTGGTCAAAGCAAATAAAAGAAGTGAAGGTCAAGGTTCCAGGAACACTATACTCTGGCCCTGTAGTGCATTTAACATCAAGTCTATGAAAGTGTGGCCTACAGGGATGGGTGAGGATTTGGGGCCAATAACGCAACTGAATTCACCAAGTTCTACTTGAGGTCTTATCGTCTTCTCACCCTCTCCTCCGTCACAAAGCCTATCCGTCTCTAGCTCCCAGTGTCGTGTTTATGAAGATAATGCCCAAACACGTACTGCGAGCCCTCACTCGCACTTGAACTCAAAGTCATGCAATTGGCCTGACGTCAGCATGCAAAACTCCTTCCTCCAAACACCTTACCCTAACATTTCCAAACCCCAAGCTGTCATTGTCTGCCTCACCCACTCACTCATTCATTAGTCTAAACCAAATTTCCCTGTCTTCGCAATTTTCATTAAAGGGTAGATAATCTTACCAGTTGCCTGAGCAAAACAGCTGCAAGACCCTCCAATTCTCCTTGGGAGAGCACCTCCCTTCTGCCTGCTTCTTTTCCATCTCCACTTCCATCACCCTGGCCGGGATCTCTTGACTTCCACCCGCCCTCCACTTCTTGTGTTGGAAATTGCAAATAAGGGTTACCCGCTTCTCACCAATGGTAGCAGCAGGGCCAGCCAGTGGAGGGAAGTGGGTGGGAAGGCAGATCTGGGTTCAGCAGAAGGGATGGCAACTCAAGGGGAACATGAGAATGGCAGTACAGTGAGCAAGGGTTCAGGCTGTCAAACAACCGGGGTTGGACATGTATGCGCTTTGGAGAAGTTATGTAACTGCTCATTGCCTCAGGTTCCCAACATGCACAATGGGGATAAAATAGGATGCACCCCATTAGGCCATGGGAGAATGAAATAAGTTGCCATATGAAATGCAAACACAGGCGGACTCAGAAAAACCATCATGCTTAGTAACGATTAGTCCATACTTCCCAGCCTGCCACGTAGTTTGAGTGGCCGTTGACTGATTTCTAACCAATGCAATAGGAGATATGAGCTGTGTGTTCTTGACACACTTGCCAGGTAAAGCACGCATGTTCCTCCAACCCTCTTCCCTGCTCCGGTCAGCTGGAATGGAGGTTTCCTGCTGTGGTTTTGGAAACAAGATGTTGAAAACAAGAAGAGCGTCCTTAGGTGGCACCCCTCATGGAGAAGAGCTGCTGCTGTCACCCACGGCCCCTAACTGCATGCTCCTCACATGGGAGCACCCTACACTGTTATGGAAACAATGAAGCTAAATTTTATTGTTTCAAGTCACCAGATGCTTCTGCCTATCTGTTACTTTCTAGCTCAGGAGTCCTCAACCTTGGCACCCCGGCTCGGGAACTGACTCCTGGTTGCCGGGGGCTGGCCCAGGCACTACCGGATGTTCACAAGCATCCAGACCTCATAGCTGCATGAGCACTTCTCTCACTGCCCTTGGGAGCAAAGTCTCCCTGGTGAAGAAGCATCAGCCTGGCCGAAGCACAGATCCACCCCTCAAGGTACTGAAGATGCTACGGGCACAGCCTCTCTGCAGGCGTGGTCAGGCAGCAAGCCTGAGGGGCTGAAACCTGTGCACCATGAGGAACCCTTTCAATTCTGCAATTTCTCCTGGGCCTTTTATTGGTTGAAAGGATCACAGACACTTATGAGATTGGAGACACAATTCAGTTGCCCGAGGAAATCAGGACCTGGCGATGTTACAGGGTGTCCTGAGGTTGTGCAGACAGCAGGGCTCCCAGTTCCCAGTCTGGTTCTGCTCTAGCGGTCCCCACTTCTTGGCATGAAAATGAGCGGTTACCCGGCTCTGTTCTGTTATATTATTATACAACTTTCTCATCCATGAAAACGATCTCATTTATCTTTCATACTTTAGCTCAAGGAAAACACCCCCAAAAATGTTGCTAAAAGAGAGAAGGCAAAGGACATAAGTGATTCACCGTGTATATAAAGATCTGTCAATTCTTTATTTACAACGACCAAAATATACAGAGGAGGAATATGTACACAGGAATCACTCATGGCGTCAGGCTGTGTTTACACGCGTTGTTGGTAGCTACCTGGGCCCCTGTGTCGGAACTGACAGTAACCAGGCTCGACGGCCCTCGGACTCCCGCGAGGTTATAGGCTGCTTCTCGCGGCGTCGGCAGCAGAAGAGCGGCAGAGAACGAAGCATCCCTACCCTCGACCCCTTTGACAAAGTTCGGACATCGACAGCCCTTCTTCGCCCACTTCTTGACCACGGGCTCTCCCAGGACCAGAAGGTGAAGTGAGAATTTGCAAGTGGTTTAACCAGTGGGGGGCCCAGGGAGGCATCTGCAAGATGGGGAGGAGCGAGAGCGGGAGGGGGTTCCAGCCCAGAGTGCCTTCGTGAGCAGGTGGCCACTGAGGACACCTGGGGCTCCATCCTCGGGAGTCTGTGCGGGGTGAACTCACGGTCCTGCCCCCAAGTTTCCCCGACTTCAGTAGTCTGTTCTCCCGTGAGCTTGTTTCCAAGGTCTAGCTCGGAGGCTGAATTTGTTCTCTCACTTAGAGATCCCCAGCCAGAGGGGCAGACACTTGGCGTTAGGAGTAGGAAAGCATCCAGGATTCAAGTCTAACGTCACACGAGGCGCCCTTAGAGCAAAGAATTTACTTCAAGATACCATATTTTACTGGTCCGTGTTGTCGCACGCTACGGTGAAACACCATATATGAATTCATTTTACAGCACAGCTTAACTTGCTAATTATTTGTCATTCTGTGTCTTTTCTTTAGATGATAAAGACTAAAACTACCTCAATGAGCAATTTGAGCCATGACAGATTAAAAGGGGAGGGGCGTTCCCACAACTGAAATGTATGGAAACTGCTGATTTAATTAATGGTGGAGAGAGAGCATCGAAGAGAACTACTCCCAGTCATATTTTGCTGATAGCAGCAGGTGTATGTCTGTGTGTGCGTGTGTTTCTGCGTGCATGTGTGCACATGAGTGAGTTTCTTTCAGTCCATGTGCTTCCTAAGTAATAGTCAATGCCATTTAGACGATCCCGAGGGTCGTCCAGGCTAGTCCAAGCTGCAGTTAAGCATGAGCTTGGCCCCCAAGCTCAGCGACTCGACTGTCTGATCCTGGACACGTTACTCGAACTCTCTGAGCCTGAGTGTCCACGTCTGTCAAATAAGGCTTTGAACAGTATGTCCTTCTTCTAGGTGTGCTGCCAAACTTACAGGAAATACATGTCAAAAGGTGTCAATCTAGAACATGGGCGATAACCCGCACTCAATGCATGACAGTTAGCTTAACTCAAAACTGTGCTGCTGATCATTTTACCTGTACCCACTTCTTTTTAATCGCTGACACTAGGTGAATTTTAATTTCAGATAATCAACATATACTTTTTAGTATGAGTATGTCCCAGACAAGGCATGGGTCTAGATGGGTTTAGAGCAATATATTTTTTGGAAGTCCTGGAGTTCACAATCTTATTGATGATTCTGGTCTTTTCAAAGCATTGCATAGGACATACTTATACTAAATAGCAAATATTGCATGGGGTATATTTATGCTAAATGCCACATACTGTATAGGATACACATATGTCACCAAAAAATTGTCTTAAATTCAAGTTTAGCTGAATGTGCTTTATTTTTACTTGCTAAATCTGGCAAGGTTATGTTAGGTGAATATGCCTTACCACAGGGGCACAAAACCTTAAAGAATTTGTATACATGAGTTTCCGTGTATACAAAAAATGACACTTTCTATTCAAATCTTTGAGAAGCGTGTCTGGATTCTTTCAAGAGTCATAGTCTAAACATTCATCTCGAATGAACATTCACTGCAGAACCAAAACCCCAAATTCTGCATCCCTGTTTGAGAACCGATGCCCTGCTGAGTTTCTTATTCTAACAGCACGATGTAAGCACCATCCTGGGACACGTTTACATCAAATATCTACTAGCCAAAGGGAGGAGGGGGCTATGGGCCATGGTGAAGGGCTGTAGGTGCCTGATTGGGGAAGGGACACATCTGAAGAGGGGTACACCTGTACCTCTGAACCATAGAGTGGTAACCTCGACCAATAGTCCAATAAAAGTAAATGTAAAACTATTTGCTAGCCTTCGAGCCCAGAGTGAGCTCAAACACCGTGGTGAAACGCAGCTTCTCTCAGGCACATCTGCGTGACGCGGCGGTCACAGGCCTCGCATCTCCTGCTGGGCTTTAAGGGCAGGGCTGCCTGGCCACGCCCTTCCAGACACAGGAAAGCACACACAAGGCGGCCTGCCCGCTCCCTTTGGACCGTTACCAGTGCGGGTTTTCTGGATGCTCAGAGATGGCCACGGCGGAGTAGCAGCGGTGCACGCCAGGCCTCTGAAACGCACGGCATGATCTAGCTCCACCTGAACTGGTTACGGCAGCTCAGCCAACAAGGGCCCAGATGGCGGGCACCAGCGGCTGGTCCCTGGGTCAGGAATGCGTTTTCCCACAGCAGGCAGCTCTGCTCAGTTGGGAACACCCCACGGGTCCCAGGCATGCCTGAGCACACGAACTCCGGGCCTGGCCTGCGCCGAGCACGGGTGTCACGGGCAAAATTCTCAGTGTTCCAAAAGCACCCCGCTCGTGGAAGAGAATGAATGTTCAGTCAGCCGGCTGCCAGCACACCGGCAGGCACTGGAGACTCCCCAAAGGAAAAGAGAATCCCTGGAGAAGTGAGACTGGTGGAGACCCACAGACGCCTGTGATGCTGATAACACTCCTTCCCCTCACCACACCCACACTTACGTCGCTGCAGCCTCTGCTCTAGAAGGTGCCTTTTGAGCCCCCAGCAGAGCATCTGGCAGCCCCCAGAGCCACGCCAGAGCAACACCCCTTGACGCCCTGCCCCAAAAGGCCAGGGCTTTGGATTTCTGTGTCTTTTTCGCCCACGGCAGACCCATACTCCTGGAAAATGTAATTTCCAAATCACTAAAAGTGAGGAAAAGACATCAAAAACACAAGTCTAATGTCAAAGGTCAGGTTCAAGCAACATAAAATCACGCTGTCAGGTTTCCACAGACGTGTCTAAGCACACACCTCACTGGATTTGCGCACCTCAGACCGGCCAGGGCCACCCGGGCCCAGGGGCACACGCTGAGTCACCCAGCGGCCGCCAGTGTACACTGAGCTGCCGAAAAGACAGGCACTCGCACTAGAACGCCATGGCTGGAATCAAAGCTGGCACTCTGACTCGTAAGAGAAGAACAACTCTGATAAAGGCCAAGCCATCGGCCGGGTCTGAAATGCTAGCCAGCGATACCCTGCCAAGTAGACTTGATTTCTAAATCGAATCTAATGCCACACTCTGGATTTCTCTAGCAAGTGGAGGTGTCTGCCCAGGGGATATGGCTCATTTTTGTTGAAAGCACATTGTGGAAAGTACACTGGATGTACCCCATATGTAACAGGGGGGGCCCAGAGAAGTGAAAAGGGAAAAGTAATGACTTTCTGGACAGCAAATCCAAACCCTTTTAATGTTTCTGGGTTTTTCTGGCCGCACTTCGTTTAGGGATTCTCTTTTCCCACAGAGAGTTCAGAACATCAGCCAGTGCGCTGCAGCCAGCTGACGTGGAAACTCTGGTCATTTGCACTCTGCTTCGATGCCTCACTCCTCCCACGTGCTAGGCAACGTGCTGCGTATCTCACAACATGCACTCATTGCCAGGCATCCACCCGCGGTCCCGGAGGGCCGGCCAGCACTGCTCCATGCATGCAGGCACCGCCATGGGACTCACAGCTCCTGCCTCTCTGGAGCCTGAGTTAGAGAGGAAGGGGGGAAACCCATGAACGGACACATTTGGAATCTAGTATCTGGTAGGTGAGAAACTGTATAGAGAAAATAAGTCACAGGTTGAACTTGCTTCCCTCCTCTCAACCACAAAACACAAAGTGATTTGGGAAACTATTTACCCCAAAGATGCTGCATGACTATTCCCATTCTACATACATGGGAGAGAAGGTAATTCCTGACATGTGATTGATGCCTTAAGGACAGGTGAGGTCTTATTTCTCACCCGAAGAGGCACTGAGAGGCTCGTTTAGATAAGAGGCTCCTCAGGGCCTCGCTGAGGAGCAAGCAGGTGCGCAAAGACCTCAAAAACAAGCTCTGGGCCTCTGAATCACACACAGCCTCAGAAGCCAATGTCACATCAATGAAACACAAAATAAAGTACAACAACAATCTTTAGAGGGAGCTGTGTGGACAACTGAGGGAGAAAGAGTTCCGGGTGAGGCGAAACAAATGCAGCTTAACGTGACCTGAGGAAGCTAAGGGCCATTGTGGAAAATGAGAGCCCACAGAGCAGGGCCACAGGGAGCGCTCCCCCGCCTCGCTAGCCTGCCACATCACTTGCAGCTGACTCATGAAGTCACCAGCCAATTTGCAGCAGAGAGCAAGGCACTGCCAGGAGGCAGGGTCGCTGTGACACCCCTCTTTTTGCCTGGACATCTAACTGTTACGGAAGGCATAAGTGTGTGCGTGAAGGAATGAACCCGGACTTTCGCAAACATCACTTCATTGTTTACTTTTGAAGAGGAAGGTGAGGTAGTATCGCATCTCTTTGACAGGTGAAGGAATCTTCTGGGAGCTTCACCAGCTTACTTAGACAGAGTTGGTAAGATCCAGGGCGAGTACATCCCAAATTCAGATTTGCCTGTTGGTCCCCTGGCTTAGTGCCTTCTGTAGGCATTAAATTTCCAGTTACTGTCAGTAAAAGGGCTGGCGGATGTCGGCTTGACAAGGGAAACCACTGTGCTTCCCAGCACTTTCTGAAATGGCAGATGCAAACAGCAAACTGGTTTTCGCGTGGGGACGTGCTGCCTTCTGCTGGCAACGTGCTGCCTTCTGCTGGCAACGAGGCAAACAACAGCGAAGTCCAAGTCAGGCTGCTCTCAGTGCAGGACCGGCTGCGCCCTGCTGGCTGAGCGGAGTCACAGGGACATGCAAGTCCCATCTGGACTTGGACGAGGCCACCCAGCCGAACCACCTTCCTTCCACACATGTTGTCAATGACGTAGGGATGACTTTTTTGGTACCGTAAGATTTATCTTAAAACCTGATTCCATCAGCTATTTCACTCCCATTTCACGCTTGTTGTTTTAAATGTGTGACCATTCAAAATCATTTGATGGAAAACTTCTTGTGCCCGCTTTTCCTTTCAGTTATAAGTCTGCGATGCCCAGCTACCTGTCATGTGTCTACAGAAGCTGTATTCCCGATGACCTTGTGTCTGTAAATTTCATGAGCTTGAAAATATGACATCTGCTTTGGGATTAGCTTTTCGTTAGTATTGTAACTTCCATGAACATTATCAGGCACTGGTAAATACAGTCAGCTATCTGAACACTGAACGAAAAACACTCCAAAAATATATGGCAAATTTCTGAACACTGTCAGGAGTCCAATAATACACTAGGTTTTCTAGCACTTCTGAAGATGACTCCGTTTCACCTAAAAATATCCTAAGAATCCCCTAAAGTCAATTATGGAAACAAGAAAGTGACAAGCACGTAATAAAATCCATTCTTGCAAAACTCCAGCTACTAGAGACTCTTGGAAGCGGTGAACAAGGGCAAGGGGAGAAGCATTTCCAAGGCTTACTCCGAGCGACAAAAATGCTTCGGTACGAACTCACGTTTGCTTTTCAAATGTCCCAAAGTCAAGGTCGCCGGGAGGAGGCAGAGCCACTCGTGAACCCCGTGCGACCAATCAGTGGGTAACATCGGGCTCTGCAAATTCTGGAAGGCAACATGAGGATGTCAAGACGAGACTGGCTTCTCTCTGGCCAAAGCACAACACAGCGCTAGCTACCCAGGTCCTGAGCTTTAGTCATGCTCCCTTTTCAGTCCCACCCTATCAAAAATCACCCCTGGGGGCCCCGCCAGCGATGGGCGAAACATCTATAGGAGCCTCGAGGAGAAAACACTGGCTATGCCCTTGTGAGCAGAGGGCTCTGGCTTCTACTGCCCAGTACGGCCCAATCCAGAAGGAAGCACCCCACCGTTGGCTGCAGGTGCTTGGGTGCGTCCCAAGGCTGCGGAGATGCTCCATCCAGACACTGGAGGAGTGTACCCCCGGCGGGTGCAGAGGAGCAGGGCTTAGAGGAGCATCTGCTGAGTGGGGCTGGGAGCCGTGACTTCTGCCACAGTCTGTTCACCGTGTCTTCGAAATACAGTCCTCCCTCCATCTCTCCCTGCCTTCTTTCTTAGTGGGTGCCATTTTGTGGCCATTTCCCTTGGTGCTTATAAGAACAAATGGATTTCTGAGCTTTATGACACTCACCGCTGGTTTCACTCATTTGGGGAGTAGAAATAACAAGCAAACCACAAAAAACTCTGAGACTGAACAACGTGGTGGTTACTGAGTGGGGGGAGCTGTGGGGAGAGAGCACAGGGGTCTGGATAGGGTATCCCAGGGAGCCTGGAGGGGTGAAACATGGGTGCGTGGCCGGGTGTGAAGCCACGCTCCCAAAATTACATTGTTTGGTAAATGAAAGGCAAATCGACAGACCCTGACAAAAAGAAAACACCCATGACAAGACCTGTCACCTTTAAGCTCAGCACACACACAGGGACTGTGACGACACAGTGCCCGGGGAAGCCGCAGTGGTGGCCCGGCTTCGGGGCTGGCCCTGACAAGCTCGCAGCAGATGCCTCCCGGCTCCAGCTGGGAGGCAAAGCTTCCTCTGTCCAGGGCAGGACTCAGCCAACTATGGCCTGGCCCGTGCCTTTGTACTGCCCACAAGCTGTGGTTCCTACATGTTTATGGCTGAAAAATAAAAAAGGAAAGATACACATGAAAATTACATGAAATTCAAATCCTAGGGACAATGAATACGGTTGTGCTGGTGTCACACTCGTTCGTTACACTGTCTGCGGCTGCCTTTGCCACCCCCCACCCCCAACAGAGCAGCGTGTGGAGATGGAGACTATGGCCACAAAGCTCAAACACTTATGGTCTGGGCCATTCTAGAAAAAGCATGGTGATCTCCTGCTCCCCTTTGGGCGGATCTGCAAGATGGGGAAACCTGGGTCCAGAATGGCTCCAAGAATGGCTGCCCCGACAGCAGCAGGGGACTGATCTATAAGAAAGAAATTTCTTCTTTGTTATTCCACTCAGATTCTAGGGTTTGTCCTTTTTGGCACACAGGGTTGCCCCAAATGGTAAAAAAAAATTTTTTCTAAATACTCAGGGCAGAGGGTGGGGGGCATGGGGTGGTCAGATAGATGAAGGAGACGATGTCATGTAAATGGAACAAAGATGCAAAAATGCACAATTTTAAGGAATTTTAAAGCACGCTGTGTTTTAGGATCACAGGGCTGAAGTTCCTCGGATACGGGTTGGGTTGGGGCTGGGGGCGAAGAGAGTGAACTTTCCTAGCTTAAAACCTACCCCATATTTTCAGAACTTAAAGACATGGTTGCATATACACCTCACTGCCACGAGGTGGCGCTTCAGAGCCTTCACACTTTCAGCAGGACTGTGTCTCCCTAGCGTTCCCTGGAACCAGAGCCCCTCCCTCCACGTAAGGATCATCTGGAGATTTCCAGCAAAACACCTTTGTCTATTGAAAGTAAAAAACGTCTCAAGCATAAGCCTCCGCACCTCCAAATGAGAGTCTTTTCATTCCAGTAAACTTGTTGCTGGTTTGATAATTATTTAAACGTTTATATAAGTGTTTTATCCAGTCATGGACTCCATGCTGCACAAGCAGAATCCTGTGCCCCCATACCGTTGCTCGCAGGGGAAAAAGACCACCACTGTTCCATGCCCCTTTCCAAGGTACAGCTGGCGCCTCCCTCCCCAGGGCCCAAGAGTGTATCTTCATCCTGTCCCTCTGCTCAGTAACACCTGCTTTCTGGAATCATTTCCACTTACACGCACAGGGCAGCCCCGCTGGCTCCTTGAGCAAACTGCTGACCTCCTGGCAGGAGCAGCCAGCCACCTATCATGTGACGCTCTGCAAGCAGCGTGGACTCAAGTGTTCTCTCTGAGCACTGGCCCTTCACCAAAGTTACTTGCTTGACTTATGCTCAAAATAGTGGGCAGGCCACGGGGCACCCACTTGGGGCCTTTCACCTCATTGGTCCAGAGCCTGATGGACCAAAGGGGGCTCGCAGAGCATCTTCCCTTCCTCGGGTCGCCACGCTGTCCTGTGCATTCCACACGCACCCACGTTCCCTCATCTGCACGACCATCTGTTGAAGTAGACGCTGCTTGAGGCTGCATCCCAGACGCTCATCACAGCAGTCCAATTTCCATCAGGCAGTAAGTATGGCGTAAAGATGTCCCTGATCAGGGCCCTAGAGAGGCTGAATCTGCGACACGTTCAAGCCACACAACAGCAAAAACATACCATTTCCTGCTATCAGTCCACATGTCTCCTGGGCACTGGAATTTCAACCTATATCGCAATGGATCTTGCAAACTAGCTTCATATTTGTGTTAAAGCATGTGTCTTCCTAACCAGCCAGATGATGACATTTGTTCATTTACTCATTATGCGTTCGGCATCCTTTTGAGGTCCTGCATCAGCTGGTTTTCCTTTGCTTAGCCAACCTCAATCGTCCCACAACATAACATACAACAAGGCTGGTGGGCCAGAGCCTGGTGGGTGAGCCGTGCCCCGCTTACACAACGGAGCAGAGGCGGCCACATCCTCGCAGCATGCGTGGTGCGTGGAGCACTGAGCATGTCCCACCATTCACACGTGCAGCTCTCTGGCCAGCGGCCTTCTCTTGGCCCGAGACCACGGGGCAGTTCATGCTGCTGGATGTAGCCTCAGCCAGTGGCCCACCAGCAGTGCAGGATAAACACCCCAGCTTCCTTGCCCCTTGGCTGGGGTAACACTGAAGCCTGTCCTAGCCAGGCTCCCTGGGGTGCCCAGTGGGTCGGTAGCCTGTGTCTCAAGCAGCAGTGTTCCCCAGGGTACTCTGTTGGTTCCTTCCTCCCGTCTCCTCTGCTCATATTCCCCAAATAACCCCCTTGAACTCGAATCTTGGAATCAGATCCTGCGTCTTGGAGAACGCCACGCACACCGCGCTCTCATAAGAGACCTGTTTTGTTGCTTTGTGAACAACCTCCATCACAGAGAGATGGCTAAACCTCAAAGGAAGCTTAAAAATGCCACTTGCGGTGTGAGAAGTAAGCATGAAAACCCTCTTTCTCAACACAGATGTGACCGGGAGAGAAGAAAGAGCCTGTACAGTTACAGCCACAGTCGCTTCTGGTATCTGGACCGTGGCCTGTGCAATATCTGCCTGGGATAAACGATACGTCTGAACTTTCCCAAAACATAGCACGACAGAGCTGTGCATAAAAGGAACGGACCAGTTCAACATTTTCCAAAGGAAGCGCCTCTACATTTCTAGACTTAAAATACTCGAGCCAAATCCAATGATGTGTTTGTGCTTTGCTTCGGCTGGGAGGCTGCGCTGCCACAGTAGGGACAGTTGAGCTGTGAGACCTCGTGATGGAGATCTGGAGCTTTTTTCTACCTGATGGAGACTTGGAGCTGGCGCCGACACGCGTTCACCTCTTCTGCTGGGGTGATGGAGCACCGACTGTAGCTGCTATATCCCCGGCTGGAAGGGCATCACCCAGCCCCTTTCCAGCTGGGAAGGGCCCAGGGGTGGAATGTGGGACGGTGAGATGTAAGCAGCAGCACCTGCCGCAACGGCAGAAAGGGGCTCGACAGCAGGGGCCTCGCCACCCTGGCAAAGGCTGAATGTGTTGGCCGCACTACCAGGCTGTTCCTGACATCATGCGGGCAGACCAGTGACGCCGCTGGACATGCGACAATGGACAGGGCAGCCCGGGATGAAGAACGATCCCACCCAGAGTGACAACAGCCCCGACACTTCAAAACTGTGCATTCGAATCCAGTGTCTAGTCTACTGGATTTGAAACAAGAACTCAGAGACAACTGCTTCTGGGTTGTTTGGTTTTGTTTTCTTTGTCAAGCTCTACACAGAAGCCAAGTGCCTTTCACTTCCATAAAGCCATAACAGAGATCGCTGGCTCTCGCTACTAGCCATGGTATTTGAAATCTTTTGACTCCTGACTTTTTGTCTAACTTGATTCATGTACTCTTGTCATTCACTGAAGCACTGGTTCTCATCATTTTGTGGTCTCAGGACGCCTTTCAAAACTTACAAATCACTGAAAGGCTGCAAATGTTTGTGTTTTTGCCATTTTTATATTTGCCATTTATTGAATTAATTAATAAATACATGCCCCATTAGCTGTCAGCATGATGACATCAGTACATGCCAGTGACCTCTGGAAAATTCTACTGTATACTCCTGAGAGGATGTGGGGGCGGACACACAAATAATGTTCCTATTATCAAAATAGTTTTGACATCCTAGAGCTCCTGAAACTCAGGAACCCCCAGGTTTCCTGAGACTGTACTTTGAGAACCATGAGACTAAAGCAACCACTTTCAGGGCATAAATAATAGCAAACACTCTAAGGGCCCTTCTCTTTGTAAATATACACCAGTCAATTCTGAAAGGGGCAGGGGGTTCTTTTTTAGAGCTTCTCAAAGTGCCAAAGCATATGCAAATGAGAAAGACAAAAATTAATGATAGGATGATCACAGCGTCTTTTGATACTTTTAATACTGAACATGCACCCTTGACCTGGCTCACTGCTCTCAGAGACCATTTGAGACAAGCAGTTGGTCCTTCAATGCCCTCTAATCTGGAGCATGTGGAACATGAGCAGATGGTGGTTTCATGTTTGAGAAGGCCAAGTGCAATCCAAGCTGGTCATGACCGGGGCTTTGGGAATCTCGAATCCTCTTTCTCTTTGCTTTTCCTAGTTCTTCACGGATAAGCACTCCCACTAAGTTCTATTTCCAGGAGAAGAGCAACACACACTGTACCCAGAAAAATCAATTGCCCAGAGGGGAGACTCAAAATAGCTATTTTCTTTATGAAGAGTTCAGGAAAACTCGATATTTTTGTAACTATTTTCTCTGCTTGACAAGGAATTAACTTCTAGAAGGTATAAAATAATAACCAATTACTGATTTTCTCAGAGAGAGCTTTGTCATCTTCGTGTTCGGACACCAATAAATAGAAACCAGTTGGATTTTTAGAAAATGTTTCTAATTTTAAAAATATTAAAGTACTTCATTTTCAAACAATCATTTCTCCATTTTCTTAATACTCTGAGTCTTAGTACAGACGCCTGCAAAGTGGCTCCATGTAAGTAAAGATCAGGATTTCTCAAACTTGGTCCACTGATGCGTAGAGCCAGAATTCTCAGTTACGGGGGCTATTCTATGCCTTGTAGGATACTTAGTAATAATACCTCTAGCCTCCACCCACCAGACCCCAGGAGCACTCCCCAAAACATCTCCAGACCCCACAAAAATCCTTCTTGGTACAGAAGCCCTAGATACAGGTGGAGAGGACAGTGACTGACCCAGTGGGGGGATAGCAGGGTGCTGCTCAACACCCTGCAGTGCAGAGGGCAGTGCCCACGACAAAGAATGCTCCATCTCCAGGTGGCACAGTGTCAAATTTCAGAGACCCCAGGTGAGATCTGCACAAGGGCTCAGCACATGTTCTCTCAGTAAATTCCAACAGCACGAAGGGGAATTCGTGCCCCTGCCTTCGTTGCTCACACAAGATGGCGTCTTCAATGGCAAAGAGAGTGACAAAGCCAAGCCTAGTGCCGAAACCATACTCTTATGTATGCTACAGTGTGCTACATACATGGCCCAGAGCCCTGTAAATACTACTTGTGTGTGTGTCAAAAAGGAAGACAGAGTTTTAAATTACAGTGCTAAGTTTTTAAAATTTGCTTAATTTTTGAAATCTTTGTTGAAGTCAAGATGTCCCAAAGAATGTGGGATGCAGTCAAAGCCACAGGCTCTTAGATTAGTTACCAATTCTCAAAGAAAAAGAATACAAAGGAATAGCCTTCAGAGCAAAACCATATCAGGTATAATTCAACCTTTGACAATTTAGAAGGCACCTTCAGCCCTAGGTGCTTAGCCCAACAGCCCTCCCTCTGTATCTAGGGTAGTTAAATGCTTTTGGACAGCTGGAATCACTGTGAAGCACACAAAGGGAAACGTGACGCATGTGACCAGGGTGCCGTTCGTGCCAAGGATAATGCTCAGTAGGAGACAGAACCAAGAATGAGTGCGTTTGTAAATGAATGCATGACTACAGCTGGCACGGGCAGATCTAACATCTCCTCGGGAGAATACGAAACTCTTCGAACACTTAAAATCCACGTATGAAGAACGTGCCATTGGTCAGACGCTAGCCCGAAGTCACAGACTGGCCATGTGTGTGGCTAGGTGGGAAACGCTTCAACCATGACAGACGCTGGCATGGCCTCCACCATACCCGAACGAGGGTCTCACCAACCCCGGAGGCCGGGTGACGCGGGGCATTCCGAAAGGGACTTCACAAGCACGTTTTGAAATTGGAAAATATAGCACAAAGAAGAAGTATCTCTTTAAGTCTTCATTCTATTCACCTACACCCCGTTTGGAAAGGAGTTCACTCCACTCTCCAGCTCGTCTCTCTCCAGCATGGGTGAACCCCCTGCCCTCAGTTCTCTGGAGGAACAGCATTTCACACTGCCATCCCACTCAGGTGAATATCAGTTCTGCCTTGTGAATAAATGGATTCCTCATCAGCCTGTTCGTAAGCCATGGTGAGCAGATCAAACCTTTCAGCAGATAGAAGAAATCATAAATATATTATGCCAGACTCAAATGATGCAAGTTTTCCAACAGGACTGAAGCTATTTGGCAGAAAAAAAACATTATCTCAAACAAATAAACAAGCAAAATTTTTGAAGAAATGAGCTTATCATTCCAAAACTTCCCACGAAAAATTGACAACTCCTGGTTACCTCACACACTGAGCCGGAGACCCACGCCGGTGTGGGCCACCTGGTCTCCGCGCCAGCAAGCCTCGGGCCGGCAGGTGCGCACTGTCCCGTCTCTGGCTTCCTCAGCTGGAAAACGTTGGGTGGGGTGATTCTTGCATCTACAAAAGGCCTGTGGTTCTAGTATATCGTTCTCAGGAATAAGAAACAACCCACTTGAGAAAGCAGAGTTTTACTGTCCAAACAAGAACGCCTTTCAACGGTGATGACTTCAAGTCAATGCCGCGCTTCCATGTGTAAATATTAGAGTGAGTATCAGTTTTGTAATTTTAAAATACAAAAATTCAGGTAACCATATAGTCTCTCTGTCCTTGAAAGCTTTGCACGGTAGGATCTGAAGGTCCCAGATAAGCCAACAGACTCGACAAACACCAAGAGACTGGGCTTTCAAAACGGGCTCTGAGGCTGGCGCTCAGAGCAGGCAGCTCAGAGGACTCTCCCCTTACTTCAGGTTGAGATTCGGAGACAATGAGTAAACCTCCATCTGGCCGCGGCTCTAACAGGACTACAAGTGCCCACAGGCTGTGCGCCGGTGCCTGCGCAGGGCTCACGGCTGGAGCCTGTCGTGAAGTGCCCATGGCTGCAGCGTCCCAGAGGGAGCTGTGAGTTTCCGATCCGTTTAGAAAAGAGAACTGTATGTTCAGTGATGGCGTCTGTCTGCGACAGGAAGTTAAGAGTGCAGCTTCGGAGGGCAAGCACCGACACCCCGGACCCGCAAGGAGCCGCGGGCCTGGCCTGCAGCCGACCTTCCGTTCTGCTTTGGGACTCCTGCCCTCGAAGCAACAGAGAACAACATGAAAACTGAGCCTTCCCGTGCTGGGAGAGTTCAGCAATGAGCTGTGATTGAAGGGTTATTTTATCATTTTCCCTCGAACTCCTGATTTATGTTTTGGTTTGGGGGACGCAATATTATTTGTGTTTATGCGTCTATCCCTAACGCCCAGCACGCATCGGGTTTTCAGTGAAAGATGCTACCTGTAGAGCAATGCTTCCTCCAGCCCCTCAAGTGTTTCTGTTTCATCAGCAGAATGGGCAGAACGCAGTTACGGCAGCAAGCGTATTTAGACCCGTACCTTTAAGCTGGTGTCCAGTGTGACTAGGGAAGCACCACCTAAACTCGCATCTGTCCTTCGCGGGCGCCATCAGCCCCGCTCCCGCCTCACAGGGTTACAAGGCACGGGCCGAGCAGCACGTTTGGAAACCACTTCCAGCTCATTCTGTTAGACGTAAGTAATTCCCTCCTCCCATGGCCTATGTTTTCCTTTCTAGGACCACGTGTCGCTGTTTTGCACACATGCTTTGCAGACCCTGCAGGCTGTCTCAGGCATGGGTGGCGGCCAGCTTCCTGCTAATCACCCCCCCACCCCCGGCCGCTTCCCAATTCCTCTGACAACACTTGAGGGCACCTGGACTTCGGCCAGTCTGCCTCCACTGTCCTCCCCATTTCAGAATCCACAGCACCGGAGGAGCGGGTGACCACTGACAGCCTGCAGTGGCCAATCACTCTCTGGCTCTACGTCCTTGACAAGGCAGCGGCAGGACGCAGGCCACACCCCGCAGGGAAGCCGGGGGACGACCGCAGACAGAGTGAGCACGTGGGCTTCCTGAGCCGGTCAGACAGGGCTGGTCCCAGCAAGCACCACGGCACGCCGAGAAGCAAGGGCTGTGGGAACATCTCAGCTGCATCAGCATCACGTTCTTTGCAGTCATCTGGGCAGCAGAGTCTCTGGCCTGTCCAGCAAACCCAAAAATAGCTTGTGGCTCGAGGCGCTGGCATCTAGGTGCCAGCGGCTTTCCCACGCACATGTCACAATAGCCCCAATGCGTGTCCAGCAGCTACCCATGAAGTGCCCTTAGAAATGCTGGTCGGATGAATGAGTAATGAGTAAAATGGTGTCTGCCTGACTGTGGTTAGGGGCAAGTTCCAAAAGGAAATAGGTTTAAATTTATGTGGACTTCCACATGCGGTCAAAAGAACTGGATAGTTGGGGGTAGGTTAGATTGACTTTGGTTACAGATCTTTGTTGAGAGCTCCCCTGCTATGCTGTGGAGGCACAAAGGGGGCAAAATGTGGCCCTAGATCTCAGTGAACTCAGTTTACCACTGTGCCACTCAAAGTGCGGACTCCAAGCAGCTACCTGCTAGAAGTACAGAATCTCAGCTGACCCCAGCCCTGCTGGGTCAGGCTGCCTTTGAAGAAGACATTCGCTGCACACATCAAAATGGGAGACCCACTGCTCTTAGTAGGCCTTTCTCACCCTTGGCTGGACATTTGAATCACTTAGGGAGCTTTTCAAATTCCGATGCATAGACCATACCCAAGACCCCGTAAATCAGAACCTGGAAGTGGGACCCAGGCATCAGCAGCTCGTAAATCCCCTGGGAGGTGTCAGGGACAGCCACGGCTGAGAGCCATTTGCCCGGAGCTCCAGCAGGACATGAAGGTGAAACATCAAGCAGGGAACTCACACCCACTGAATGGGCGGTGGCAGAGGGAACTTGATGGACGTAAGCAGCAGACTGCAGCCCCAGAATCATGTATCAGAACGAGGATTTGAAGAACTGCGCGCACACGAATCAAGCAAGGTAGACACCGGCCATGGGGAAAGTCATTCATGAGGCCACCACAACGCTGATCTCCGGAGGACGATGGACTCTCGCCGTAGTCCCCCCTGCACAGATAATCTAAGGGGGCTCAGTCTGTGAGCTGGTGGGTGGACGCAGCGGTGGCTGTAGTCAAGGAGCTTGATCTGAATCAGGCCAGTGGTGAAAACTAGGGAAGAGACACCAGTGTCCAAGAGTAAGAGAGATGCAAGCTTCAGGGGCTAGAGGGAGGTCTAAACAAGGAAAGAAGGCATCAGATGTCTTGCGACGAGCCAAATACCATGGACAACAACAGGGTCTCTTGATTTTTCACAGAGACAGGTGAATCTCTAGAATGGATGGGGACCTGGATAAAGAGTGGGAGGAAACAAGGATGGAAACAGAAGTAAATGGAAAGATCGTTAAACGTCCAAATTTCACTTATGTACAACACTCTCTCAGAGGACCTGCAGCTGGCACCTCACAATAGCCGCTGGAGAGGAATTCTCAAAAAGTGAAGGAAATTCGATCTGCAAGTCCTTCATCCTAATCAGGTAGTTTCACTGTACCCAGAGTCAATGTGAAAGATGTGATAAAGAAGAGATGGGTTCCTGTTATTAATCCCAGAGCTTCAGGTTTCAAAAGATGAGTGCTGATGGGTTGAATTAAGATCAGTGCTTACCCTTCAGAAAATGACCTTATTTGGAGAGGGGCCTGGACAGAGGTACTCAAGTTAAAATGAGGTCATTAGGAGCCTCCCTAGTGGCACAAACGGTTGAGTGCCTTTGGGGCACTGTGGACTTCAGCAGCCACTGCAGCTTGAGCTTGATCCCAGCCAGGAAGGGGACCCACATGGCGCAGCAGCCCTCTCCTGCCTCGCCCATTGCTCCTCTCAGCAGTGTATTTCAGTCAATCTGCCTGTTCTGCTCCCCACTCTGTTTCTGGTGAATCCTTTCACCATGCCCCCCATCCCTCGCACCATACCCCCAGCTCTTAAAAAAAAAAAAAGAACAAACAGGTCATTAGGGTGAGTCCTAAGTCAATATGAACTGAATCCTTACAAAATGGGCAAATTTGGACGCAGAGACTGAAACACACATAGGGAACACACCACACAAAGGTAAAGGCAGGGATTAGGTTGACACATCTATCCATACAAGCCAAGAGGTGCCAGAGATAGCCAGGAAATGACCAGAAACTAGGTGAGAGGCATGGGTCAGCTTCCCACCCACCACCCTCATAAAGAACCGATCTTGATGATACTGCTACCTCAGCCCTCCAGCCTCTAATAATTACATAAAATGCTGCCATTTCAGTCATCTAGTGTTTTGTTACAGCAGCCTTCACAAACTAGTACAAGGACAAGATAGATAAATCAAAACCTGGGGAAGCTTGTTGTAAAGTTAAGACAATGCTACTAATAAAAATGACCATCAGTTGAGAATGTTTTGTGAGCAGAGATGTGAGAAAATATCTTTAAAGCTTCATTTGTGATAAACGAGGCTTGAGAGTGTAGAAAAATCCACTCTTGAACAACCAAAGAAAATACTTGCTTAGAAATTCTTTCAATAAGACCTATGAAAGAACGAAATCCTCAATATGGGAAACAGCCCCTTCTGATTAGACATGCAGAGCATTTTTACCCTTGAGGCAATTTCCCACTAAGTTTACTAAAGCAGATAATGGATTCCAAAAAGCCAAAGGGGGAGTGGAGAAGAGAGGGAGTCGGGAACAGAGGAAGGAGCCAAATGGATGAATAAGGGAAGGAAGAAGAACAGAGAATATCAACATGTATTGCACAACCAGTCCTTGAAAAATGTGTCAGCAAGTACCAAGCCAGTTTCAATTGGCAAGTAACTGGCCACGCTCTTTAGGGGAAGGGAGGCAGCAATGCCGAATTCAGTAGGAATATCAGAATGGGCTTAAGTATTTCCAAAAGACACTCCAAGGGCATTGAGTTCGCGAACGATTGCTATATTCCCAAGTTACGAGAAACGCTAAAAAACCATAGCAAACATCTACAGAAAATGGCCTAAATGTCATCAGCTGGGCGTTCCTTTTAAGACTCATCCTATTCAACCTTTTGGGGTTAGAAATGTGGGGCTTGTTATGTAAGGAATCTGCAGTTCCTCAAAAATAGAAAAACTACTCAGACTCTCATAGCCTTCTTGGTTGTTGGTGTAGTGGTATGAATGCTACAAAATTAAGTGTGGGATAGAAATAACCACACCTGTTATTATCGAGGATGAGATACAAATGCTTGCACAGAACCGCCTCCTCCCATAAGTGTGTACAATGAAAAAAACTGAGGATGAGTAAAAAACACAGGTTCCAGCTTGGTAAATGTGGTGAAATGGAGGGAGGAGTAGGGGAACCCTTGCAAGCCTGGTCTCTTAGGTGCTCTATCAATGAATAAGTATTTAGCAAGCACCTGCTGTGTGAATGTGTCTTGGTACTCGCCTCCATTTGAGAACAAAAATAAAGCTTCTGATGGGATCTCATCCTCAAGGGACTTAGGCAACCTGGAGTGATAAGACAGCAAGATATCTAGAAATTTCGAGCAGCTAGATTGTTCTCTGATCATATAGAAAATTATCAATTCATTTCAACCTCATTCAACAATACTCCTCCGTACCACGCACTGTTTTAAGTTCAGAGGAAATGATGAAAGCCACAGAGAGCAGCTGCCCTCACGTGGCTCAGGTTTGGCGGAGACAGAATGGGAGATGAAGGGTAGGCAGGAAGTGCGTGGTATGTGGATGTTAGAACGAGAAATAAAGCCTGATTCGTCAGTTCGGGTGGCTATAACAGACACCACAGACCGGGAGGTCGAAGGCCAGGAAGTCAGAGATGCCCACGGACCCTGTGAGGGCATCTTCCATGTTTGCAGACAGCTGCTCCTTCGCTTAGCCTCACATGGTGGAGAGGGAGGACCTCTCTTCCTGTATCCTCCCGAGAGCACTGTGCCAAGGGCCCTACCTGCACATTTCATCACATGTCAGGGAGGAGTGTAAACACTCAGCCCATGGCCCCAGGGGAGGCCTCTCTGAGACAGTGACAGCTGAGCAGGGATTTGAGAAAGTAAAGGTGTGAGCCACACTGATGTTGGGGGGAAGCATCCCAGGCAGAGGGAGGCGTAAGGACAGAGACCCTGACGTGGGAACACGTAGAGGCGTTTGGAGGCAAGCCAAGGAGCCAGTGCATCTAGAAGATGGGGTTCAAGTGCTTTCAGACCAAGGGCAGAGGCCAGAGGCCAAGACAAGAGATGTGGGACTTACCCGGATGAAATGCAAGCCCCCGGGAGTGTTAACCGAGGTAAGTGGCAAACTCTGTGGTAGCTCTGAGGATGGAAATCGCTGTTCATCCCATCCCTCAGCCACTGTTTGGGAAATTCCTACTCTGTGTTGAATACCAGGCATATAAAAACAAGCAGCAGCCCCCGCTCCCTTATCATTAGCACAAATCCTTATCAACCCTGTTACCACAACCACCACACCATGCGACAGAACCAGGCCAAGAACCAACCTGCCTTTCCAGAAGATTTGGGCACTGGGCATCAGTTACAGGCACATCTGCCCTCCAGGGCTGACAAAGTGGTTTGAGTTTTAAGAAAGACCCGAGAGGTTGGATCACGTGCCAGCGCAAATTGGCTGACCTGTACCAAACCACATGAAGGCTACTGCTCCCTGAGGAACCACCACTCAGTTGGGCAACGTTCACAAAAGAGTCATTCTTTGCAGATAAGAGTTCAAAGTTTCTTGAAAATACCAACACCCCCAGGCTCACAGCCTCTGGTTTGCAAGCCCCATCAAGGGGGGACACTCCCAGAACACAAGGAACAAGGAAAGGCGCTTCTCCAGGGAAGCAGATCAGCTCCCAGCAAGACACCTAGCTCCAGCTGACTACGTTATGCTAGGATTCCAGGGGCACCCTTATTTTCCGAATTTAATTTGACAACCTAAACTTCCTCTCTAAGTCATAGAAATGACTGTTTTCAGTCTTTAGTGCTTCTAGAATATCCCATTTATTGCTTCCCTTTTATACTATAGGCATTTGACAGCGATCCTAATAAGGCCTAAAATTCCCAAAGATGGAGACCATGTGTTATCCATGTCTACACCCCAATAACTGCTCAGGGTCTGGCCAATTGTGTTTATTAAATCAACAAAAGAAGTTGGTTTTCTCGCCTTCCCACCCCCAACAATCACATTCTCTACCGTAGGACTGGAGAGCACAAAAACACTGTGATTAAAAAAAAAAGAAAAACGATGACGTTATTTCAAACCAAGCTTTGCTAACAGAAAGGAAAGAAGAGGAGGAGGAACTGGAGCAGGAGGAGGAGGAGGAGCTGGAGGAGGAGGAAGAGCGATGATGTTTGATGTTTTGCTTCTTTCAAGAAGTTAATACCTGTATGCAGTAGACAGTTTCCTCTATAAATCCTATTACCCATGTAAGCGGCCCTTCTGGAAGCAGATCAAAAGTTCTGAAATGATGCAGTCAGAGACAGTATAACAGCTATGAATAGAATGCAGTATGATCGCTACATTACTCACAATGAGAGCGAGAGCAGCCCCAGTGCTGCAACCAAAATATAAGACTGGAGAGTGCTGCAAATGGCACCAACAGATTGTAAGCTGTACCTCCGCAGCCACAACAATCTCTTGAATTTTAAGTTTCGTCTTTGTTTTCACTGGAATGAGAAAAGTATATGGGAAAAAAAAAACATAAAGAAAAACACGCCACAAAAGAAATGAATGGAGATGGTCCAGGAGCCAGAGCATGAGCAACATCATTTCATGAATAATCCCTTAAAAGTGGGAGGGACACTGCCTTTTTCCAAAGATGAGTCTGATGCTTCGTCCTGGTGTTAATTATCATGGAGAAAGTAATTATCATGGCGAAAGTCTCATGGAAGCACAAGGAACTTCATCCCCCCGCTCCATGGTCAGTACCGTCAAATTATCCTGAATTAGAAAAATGTTGTAGGTAACTCAGTATAAACTGAAAATTTTGGACCGAAATCTCCTTTCTAACCTCCAACCTGCTAATATGAGCCAGATTTGCTTTTAAGTAAATCTTAACTCCCAAGTCATACGGAAAGTTGAGAAGGCTTCCAGTGACTTACGTGGACGAGAAAGCGCCCAGGCTTGGAGCAAACTCTCTAGGTCACTCTGGACGCAAAGGGCTCAATGACCCGGCCCACTGCACATGCAAGTCACCGAGGTAAAAGAAGCGGGTATGGGGCCGCCACCAGGAATGACGGGGCGGGAGTTCCCACTTCCGAGCCCTTCATTTTGCTGCCAGAATTAAAATCCAAGCAGTCTGTGTGGAGAATGCTGGAGCCTCACCATCATGACACTCAGAGGGGCCACCACACGACCTCAAGGCACTGTTCATTATTGGTATTTGCTTAGTCCCCCCACCAAGGCTGCAGTTTATCCATAACATCTGGGCCTCATCGTCGACTGGAAAGCTTCTGCGCGCCCTCGTGCCGAGTGAGGCAATGGAAACAGAAAATGATGTCGGAGGATTGTCAACAGGCATTTGGACATGACCAAATGTCATGTTCTTTTCCAAGGAACATTCAGGATGCAAATAAAAATCAAATAACACTTCTTCTTGGCAAAAGAATGGACTTAATTTGCTTTTGTTTTCTTCTTGCTTGCTTTTAACTTGAACTGGGCTGCAGAGGGTTATGAAGACTTTATCAACGCTAGTTGTTCTCCTAAGATAAAGAGCTTTAATAGGCTTTGAAAAGGAGGACTGTTTCTTCCAAGAAGATGCCCCCCTCCCCACAGAGAATTCTAGAGTGGCGTCATGTAAACTCCCTTTACCTCCAAATTAACTGCTTTGGGGGATTTACTGGAACCTGCTGTTCTGCCTCTGGCAAGTCGTCTGTTCTGGTCATTGCTACTTTTCAGCTGAAATGACAGAACTTCATCCTCCCTTTCTTCGAAGAGGTCAGAGATGACCAGAGCGCCTCCAGAACATGGGCGTCTCCTGCTCATCAGTTGCAAGGCCAGGATCCTCTAATGGTCCCTGGCGGTATAGAAGGAGAAGGGGATGCTTTCTCCTTAGTCTGGCCTCATCACTGCCCGTGGTCCTTGATACTGAAGCCCTTTCCTCTCTCTGCCTCCTCTTCTTCCATTACTTCAGGCTATGTAAAGCAATTTAAGGTTTCATGTACCTTTGTACATGCTGAATATACCCTCTGCCTGTCTGGCGTGCCTTCATCTTCCTTCTTTGTTGAACCTTTACTCATCCTTTGAAACTCAGCTCAAGTCTCCCTTCCTGCACTGGGAAGATGGAGCTATGCTCCCGGGCAACGTGGAGTGCCCCGCCTAACATGCAGCGCCTTCATACTTCTGGTGCTCGCGACAGCCACTGATCTAGTAACCTGTGTCAACTATTAGGCCCAGGTCTCTGGCTACAAGGAAGTCAGCCGTTTGCCTTTGTACCCCCAGGTTTGGACATAACAGGTGTTCAATAATTGTCTGCTCGACTAATAGGAGTTCCCTATGTTGAAGAGACAAAGCAACCAAACAACCATGTCTGCTATTTAAAAGTCAAGAAACAGCCCTAGTTGGGCAAAGAACGGAACAAGCTAGAAGAAGGGTTAACAAACGTTTTCTATGGAGGGCCAGATAGTAACTTTTTTGGCCGTGTTAGTTCTACGGTATTTGTGTCAGCTACTCAGGTCTGTTTCTGCAAAGGAAGCCACGGACAAACAAAGGGGTGTAGCTATCTTCCCACTAACCTTGATTCCCCCAAACAGGCTGCCAGCAGGTTGGCCGTGGCCTTTCGGACCTGGTTTGCTGATCCCTGATGTACAATTTCAAATAATTCAAAGGCATCAAATGTCACGCCTGGTGAAGAAGGAAGTGCAGTCTCGCGGTATGCAGGACTCCTGGCAAGAGCTAGAGAGAGGAATGCCCCAGAAGAAAAGCAGAAGAGGACACTATGGGGACGAGCCTCATTTCCAAGCACATAACTGGCTTTAGTGACCAAGAACTATGGCACTGCACCCAGTTCTGTGGGCAATTCTGGTGAGACCAAGGGCCCGTGAAACAGGAGACAAATTTCAGACAGGGATAGTTCTAGGGAGGGTCGGAGCAATGCTTCCTCCACTATATAATTTGCCACTTCCTGCTTACTACACTTTAAAAAGAAGTGAAAGTACCACCTTTAAAAACTTTCGCCAAATTCCCAAAAAGTAGTGATACCCACTGTCCTCTTCCACTGGCTCATTGTTTAGCATTCTCCTATTTCCAACATCAAATTTTCAGACAAAAATGACCCATCGAGCCATCAATAAATATCTACGAAAATTAACAGACAACTCTAAATCAGAGGCATTCTGCAGGAGAGGGGCGCAGGGCGGGAAGGATCAGAACAGGGGAGGGACGAGCACAGGGACTGTGGCAAGGTGAGCTGGTGGTGGGAATTCTCTGGGGACTACACCTGAGAGGAGAAAGCATGCACTGTACAAAAAGGAAGAATGAGGTACAATATATATCAATAAAATTATATAAAAAAGAAAAAAGGCTGAGTAAATGACATTAAAAAATAAAAAGATTGATTAGAAAGGTTAAAAAAAACTAAAGTTCCAAATTCAATGATTATTTTGTAAGCCATTTTTCTGACTCTCACAAAATAATTTCTTTGTGATATCTGGCTAAAAATTTCAAAACAGAATAGGATGTACTACCTTCGGTGATTCCAAAGTGCGATTTATTTTTTTTGTTGCCTCTGAGCTACCAACATCAACCATCGCTCTGGCTCCCACCTTTGAAATGCAATGCCACTCCAGGTTTGCTGGCTATTTTGAGAATAAGCAAATCTAATTGTTCAACACTTTTGCAAACTCACGCCACCCAGAAAAAGTCAATGCCTTTATGTTCATTTGATTTACTTTCTATTTTTAGAACTTTATTTCTTTGAACACAAGCCAGCGGTCATGTTTCTAATTTAACTGCCCAGTCGTGAAATTTCTACGCCATGAGTATTGGAGTCACTAGTTTCTGCTTTGGGGAGCAAACCCACAACAAGGAAAAGTTATTTCAACAAAAATTTAATGACCACTGAGCTCCTGGGATAAATGCATACTTACAGCCACAGGTTGATGCCACCTTTTAAAAAGACATTGACTTGAAAAAAGAAGAGTAGAAAATATTCATTTATGAGAAAGTGCTCAAGAAAGCAAAAGAGACATTAAATGAAACTATTATTTGAAATAGGTAATTTCAATATTAAAATTCCTTGAAGAAATTAATGACTAGCTGTAATTAAGTGAGCCATGCATAAGCATACCCACTTACTAAAATCCTAAGAACCCAATTTAACAGGATAAAGACACTCAGATATGTAAGTAGCAGGGGCCATAGAGTAGGCATTATGGAAATATGCCAGGAAGAAAACTAAGTGTCATTGCTTTTGGCTAATTTTCAATTTTATAAAGTGCCACAAGATATACATAATTAGAAGCACATTAATTGAGAATATCAGCTTTTCTCTTTCTTACACGCATGTACAAATATCCACTGATTAATCAGAAAGCCTCTCCCATGAGCCATAACAATGATGCCTTTATACAAAGATTGAAAACTTGAATTTCAATATTAGATGTATCTCAGTGAAGTCTTTACTAATTAGAATTATAAAAAAAATCTTCCAAATAACATTGATTATAATTCAGATACAAATTTCATAGAAGAAATGCATTAGCAAAAGTAGCTATCAAGGTGTTAAAAAAATTAGAAGCTAATATTCTAGTTGGATTAAATCAAGAGCACCTAGCTGCTTAGGTTTTTATTTGACTTATCTAAAAGAATGATTTACTTTATGGAGTTTTGGTTTTATAATGTGTTCTTCAGGGAGAAGCATAAATCATATCTTGATATTGACTATTAATGAAACTAAGGAGAGTAAAACTCCGTCACAAAATCTAATAATGCAAAGACTATTTTGCATTGTGTTGAAAACTGCCTACAAGCACGCTATGAGGAATGAGCCAGACTTTTGATTTGTACTATGCAGTGACGGGTCTGAACAGCACTCAGTGGATTTTGCAGACGCCCCGGCTCCCAGTTGTGTACCCAGGCCAGAAGCACGGCTTCCGGGAGCAGAGGTTGTGAGCAGAAGGGCAAGAAGGATACGCCACTGAAAACCACCCGACGGCAGTGGTTCTAGTGCTGTGGCCGGGTCCCATGCCTTGCACAACTAGCTGGATGGCGCAGGTGTCCAGGGAGGACCCTGGCCCTTCCCATCACCTCCTAGAGACTTTTTCCAAGGCTTGTCTGTGGAGGAGCAGAGTTAGCCAAGACGTAAAGAAGTCCCGGCCCCCAACGAGACTGTATTCTGAAGCACGGAACCATGCGGCGGAGTGGTCCGCTTTCCCCGTCCGTCTTCTTAAAGCGCAGGAGCCAGTCTCCACCTATCCCACATGAGCGGCTATGACGGACTCTCAAGGAAGGCCATCACATCCCCACCGCTATTTCTCCCTTACGCCTGTTGGAGGGTAGCAAATCAGAAAGGGTTCTCTCAGGACTTTGGATTTTGAAGGACTCCCATCCTCTTCTTTGAGTGCTCCAGGCTCAAAAATCAGTTTCGGAAAATTTCTAGAGACAGGCCACGGCTGGAACTCTCAGTAAACAATGTTCTTTCTCGCATGCTGTTTCCTATATCCCTGCCACCGCAGTTCAGGATGAGGTGACGCAAGTAAGACAGGCTCCCCGGGCAGAAGAAAAGTCAGTGTGGTGGTGGCAGATGGGTGATGGGTTCTGGCACGTGGCCACTGAGTGTTGTTGCAGGTGCCTAGCAGGTAGGTGAGAGAGCCAGTGGCACTTCCTCATTGCGCTGTCCTTCTCCTTTCTAGAATGCTATTTGTAGTCAAGTCTTCAGTGAGCCTCTAACACATATACGAACTTCTTGAAGTAACTAAGGGGTTTGTTTTCCCCCACTGAATCCTGATTAGTGCAGAATGGCTTAGCCATAACGGGGTTCACTGCTGGCAGAGGGTAGGCCGAAGGGAGGTCAGTGGGTTCTATAGGAGCAACTAGAACCAACAAGAGCAAGAGGCAACTGGTTAAAAAATTGGACTGAGCCCATCGTCGGGAATGACAACGGTCAGTGGGGACCCTGACTTGGGGCCAGGTGTTAGAGGCAACAGCCTAGCTCCAGAAAGGCACGGAGAACACTGGGATTGGACCGGACCTCAAAACCCAGCATTGATATGTGCAAGGCACCGCCTTCTCACCCCAGATGCACATTTACTGAAAGCAGGCTGAGACAGGGTGTGAACCCACACAGAGTGGCCACAGGGCCCTGGCTGGTGATACGGAGAAGATACTCAGCAGAACGCAACAAGCAAGTTCCTTCTGCAGCTTTACTGGTGCTGAGAAGCCACGAGACTGATGAAACAGTGAAGGCGCTCTCCCGCAAGGTGAGCAGAGCACCTGGGAAAATGTGCATTGGCCTCTGACTGACAGGTGCTAATTTTATCAGTGATAACATAAAGAGAACGCTCGCCTCTCCTTCACATGAGCACATGGCCAATTGAAAAGCTGAAAGAAGGCAAGCTCTAGGCCATTGCTGAGGTCTGTATCATTCCAGCCCCAAATTCCCCACCTCTTACAGTTTTGCTGATAAATACCATGCTCCCTGGGAGATTTCATTCTCCATCTTGTTTGTCTTTGCAGACTCACTGGTCACAGTCATGAAGGTTTATGACAACCATGACTAGACAAAAGTGGTGAACAGAGACTCACTTGGGCTCTCTGGAACCTGGTTTCCTCTCTCATTAAACTGTGATGGTAGTTCTATTATTCGGGGGGTTTGTGGGAATCAAAACAAACATTATTATGTATAAGAGCTTTTGAGATTGAAGTATGACCAGTAAAAATTTGTTGCAATCACATCCATACAAAACTAGCTACAAAATACCTCCGTGAGCAGTCAGCAAAGCCACGCACCAAACAAAGGAAGTCAAAGCCTTTAGAGCAGAAAAGGATTGCAAAGCATAACAAAAGCCACAATTGAAAACAAAACTGTTTTGTTTCTTTAAAAATAATATCACCAGCCAAAGCTGTTTGACTTTCAAAGTCATGGCTTAGAGCACGCTCAAACAATTTCTAAAATGTGGAAACATTTGTGGAACTTGTGGGAAAACACAATTTCCAAACGCTTTGCTCAGAACAAACCCACGAGAACAAACAACATCCACATCATCACAGACATACACATGTGCGCACACCCGTCCCAGTCAGTGTGGCCCACCCGGAATGGAGGCCTTGGAGGACGTGGCGACAACATTGATCAACAACATTTCACGGACAAATCTCTGCGAATTAGCTCAAGATTTCTCTAAACACAATGAATTGCCATGTTTGGAACTGAGAGTGTTGGTGCTGAGACAGGATTCGAGTGTAAATAGCTGATTCGGGAGTTGAGTCAGAGAAGGGAACGAAATCGCTAGAGGTATGCCCGCAAGCAAGTTCCTCCTGCAGGCCCTGGAGCTCGATCCCACTGGGGAAGGCTGAGAGGTGGCACCGAGCACACCTCAGAGTTGTCCCCACTGTGGGACTGGGAAACCGGAGCCACTCTCTCCCAACTGCCCGTCCATCAGTGGTTGAGGCCTGCTCCCACATGAACGTCCTGGCAAGTCTTGGTGTCAGAAAAAAGCCTGTGGGTGCAGAACTCCAGGTGTTCGCAATTAGCAGCCTTCCAGGTAAAGAGTGAAAGCTGAGGGGCAACAAAGAATCGGCCTACCCTGAATACGATGTGGGCAGGGTTGAGAATCACTGTTTGAAATGATGAGACTACTTAAAAGGTTAACATGGAAGCTGGCAATACACATTACTCAGTAAAGGATATCACAACTGGTGTTTGGCAGAAGGTAAGCAAGCTAGAAGGATTTCAAGAGGATTCATTCACTAGAAATTTCGTTCCTCTGCTGCCATTTTAAGGAATCAATGTAAGGTGGTCAAAATCAAATCTCTGACTCGAGCACCGACTGTAACATTACTGGACCGCTGAGCATCTCTCTTGCTGACTTCTACAGTCTCTGGGGTGGTTAGGTGTCTGCACCATGGTGGCCTTACCCAGCCCCAGCCCCCCATCCTGACTGAGGTCTGGGGAACCCCACATTTTCTTCAGTACGTGTGGCTTACAGTCTTAAAGCTTCCTCCGAACATCCTCATCCTTCATACTTCTTCATTCAGATTTCTGCTGAAACCATTCAGGGGTCTCAAACTTCCTCCCATGGAGGACTCAACAGGCACTTCTGTTGGCTGTCACAAAGGCTTCGTTCCATGGCATTTATTTTTCTCACAATTGAAAAGCTGGCTTTACAGAAGCCTAGGAATGTCGTGAAAATGCAGAAAGAGAAAAGCCTTTTGCAGAGCAAAAAGACTAAAAATAAATTGCTTGTTTACAGCAAGCCCAAGTCTGGAGTAAAAGTAAAATGAAACATATGTTAGAGTCCTTGCAATGATGGGTCTTGGATCAAGAGGAAATGGAGAAGGGCAGCTGAGAGGAGGCTGACAAAGCTGACTCTGAGTCTCATGACATTAAATTTATATCCATCTAAGTTACTGGCAGAATCAGAACCAGGTGGACAAACTCTAAATTACAGAAATGGCAGAGAAAGGATATCCTCCTTTCTTTTTTCTGAGTCTTCAAGAGATAAAAAAAAATATACTATTTACTAATCCACAACTGAGATTTCAGAAGTAAATGCAAGTTAAAAATGAGCTCACAGACATAATTTTTCTGTTCATTTGATAAATAAACAAGGTTTATTTTACATGTTATTGATATGAAATTATAAATATGTGTCCCTACGTTTCATACATAGTTGCTGTCCAGGTTGATGCTTGGTGATGACAACACGATGATGACGTTTAGCAGTTGAGTTTACAGTGCGCCAGGAACTATGACAGACATTATGCAAGTGTCATTGTTCAGTCTCTCAGTGTGACCGTATGACTATAATTTTCCCTGTTTCACAGTGTTTCAGAAACCGAAGCTTGGGGTTTTAGAGTGAGTAAGCTGTAGCTCTTGGAATTTATCCAGATTTGTCTCTGTAGCCTCCACCGATCCCATCTCTCCAGTGGTGGAATTTCAAGTCCATTAAACCCCTTTAACTTCTTAGGCCCCCAGTTGTCCATGCAGGGAACCCAATCACAATGCGTGAGAAGAGTTCTTTGAGGAAAACAACTCTTCTCATTTACACCACACTTTTGACTCTGAAAACGCTTCCCATCTATTTTGTATTTTTAACCCACACAGCCACGCTCCAAGGCAGGCATAGAGAAGCAGAGGTGGCTAACTGATGACTAACACCTTGTACTAAGGTAGGGGTCCGTGTTTCCCCCACCCTCTTCTGGACCTGGGATAGGGCCTTGTGTCCGAGTGCAGGCCAGTGGCCTGCTGGAGGCAGCAATGCATGTCACCTTCAGGTCAGACTCCTGGAACTGCCATTCTCTGAGGCCGTTCGCTGACGCACACAGGCTGTGTGTGGGAAAGGCCAAGCCCTTGAGCGGCTGCATGAAGCCTGCCCTTCAAACCGCAGTTTCACGTCAATGCCACCAAAAATTAAACTTTCACTGAAATGTTCAGACTGCCCTAGATCTTTAATGTAAGGTGCTAGAACCAAGACTGGTAGGTGTCTAACTGGCCTAGCCATTGGGTAAGAGGCAAAGAGGAAATAGGGATCAGAAAAGGACATGAAAGGAAAGATGGGTAACTCTGTCATGCGGCCCCCAAACACTTGCCAGAACTTTCGCCTGTGGTGCCCCAGAAAGCAGACCACACACACATTTGGATCCAGAACCTTTAAATTTAAAGGGTTAGCCTGTGTCTACGACTCTTTTGGTACTGAGATGTAGAGACTGCAAGAAAAGGGGAGTCCTTGGGAGCTAATTCCATTCTGGAAGAACTTAAACAGCCAGAAATTGGAAAAGGTTACTCTTCTAGAAAGTAGAGACAACACTGAAATGATAATTTTTTTTTTTAAAATTCGAGGCAGCTGAGAACTTTGTGCGTGCCAGTCTCCACCAGCTCCTGGGCTGCGTGGTGCTTGTCATGGCAGCAAACGCAGCCCACGGCAGCCCATGGCCGCTCGGCGGCCGCCTGAGAACACGTGGCTGCCGGAAGCCCTGAGCGCTACATTGGGACTCAAAGCTTGTAAATGTAATTTCAGCTTTCTTCCAGCATTCTTCACAGTCACCGTGCTGCAGTAAATTATAATTCTGAAAATGTGTTGATGGCTCAGGAGCTAAACAACAGTGGATTTCCTTGGGAACAAAATAAACTTTCCAAGCTTTTTACGGGAACTAGAAGGTGAAATCAGCATTTCAGTTTCCCTAAAATGGGAGCTTGCATTGTTTTCACTTGAATCTCCTTGTTCTCCTTTCCTTCTACTGACAGAGAGAGCCCGGCCCCTGTGACGGCAACAGTGCGTTTTAAGTGGCTGAAAGGATTCAGAATCAGAATAGCTCACAATAGGTGAGTTCTAGGAAATTCAGAATTCAGTGTCTGTGCAAAGTTTGATGGACACACAGCCACACTCACTCATGTCTGCATTGCCTATGGGGTCTTCTGTTTATGCTACAACTGAGAGTTAAGTCACTGTGACAGAAACCGCACATGTGCAGAGCTGGAAATACCGACTCTCCGGACCTTTCCAGAAAAGTTCTGTATCTGATCAACACAGCCAACACTCACTCACTGCCTCTGTGCCCACACCCACATCTCTCCATGGACACCAGCCTGTGGACGCCTGAAGACCCTCAGCAGTCCTCACTCGAGGGCCCACTTTGCCCTGAGGCCTGGTGCGCTCTGCAGCAGGGAGGAGTGCACACACTGAATTTCCAAGGAAAAAGGGAAAGAAAGGGTGGGAAGGACGGGCCAAGAGGACATTGGCACACTTTTTTATAGAAGAGTGAAAGGAGTAGAGGTTCCATCTAAAAGAGATGTCAAGGAGGCACTGCTGTGCTCAGGACAGATGGGGCCCCAGGGCCCCATCCTCCCATCTCCTCAGGCTGGTCAGCAGCTGACAACATGGAGACGCCAGCATCTGAACAACAGGACACGGTTTCATTGGTGGGGGGTTAGCACTTCAATTCTGACTGTGCACTAGAAGGTCTCTTCTGTGGTGATGATCAAAATTCACGGGAGCTTTCCTTACAGAAGCCTTTGGAAAATCATGGATGCACTTGGAAAAAGCAAATAATTTCAAGTACAGATAACGATGTATCTCAACTTGCCTGAGGTGACAAATTCTTCCTAGAACATAGCATCACCTGCACAGTAATACTACAGTATAACATTATACAGGAAAACTTTATGATTTAAGCTAAAATTTAAAATCATAAGCACATTACTTCAGAGCAAAAATTTCCCAATTTCATCAATGGGTGTGCAATAAGTCTTGATAATGCAAAGGTCCCAGAAATAAATGAATTTCCCATAGTCCCTCTCACCTTATCATACAGCAAATTGTTATATGGTATATCAAGGATCAGAGATCTTGGTCTTTCTAACATCCCCAAACCTACAATCCAGAAAATTCCCAGGACTTTCAGCTGCCTAAGAGGTATCTCTAAATGAATTATTATGATTCTTCACAGCTTGAGGGTTTAGTTACATTTTCAGAGAGAAATCTCAAATTCCAAAGATGACTTCATCTGAGCAAATATTTTACTGTAAAAGGTACAAGACTCAGCACTTGTGAAAGTCTCCTTCGAAACTGCGTCAGGAGACAACCTCTCCCCCGAGGAGGGGCAGAGGAGATGCTGACAGATCCCTTATGAGTTCTAGCCATGTATGTGCATCCCCAGACAAATCATTTCGCGCCTCACATTTTCCATTTTAATGTCTCAACGGCAGCACAGAAGCACCTCCAAAGAACACCTCCCGCCACGGCCAGTAGCCTTAACCAGCACTTGGACTCACTAAGCACCAGAAACAGCCCCTCGGAAGCGAAGCAACATGTCCTGTAGAGCAGGTGAGGAGTGTATAAGGGTGACGGCTACCAAAAAAAGCAACTAATTTGAACAAACCCCTAGTGTCCACAATTAATCTCATTAAACTCAACTTTTCATTTCCAGCTTCTTTTTCGAACTAGTGTTTCCTACGGCTCTTTCATACTGAGGAGGAAATTAAGTGCCTGGAAATAATATAACCTCATTTTATGCTCCAGTGGGGTCTGTGGACAGCCCTGCTACCTGGGAGCTGCTGGGAGATGCAGATTTTCAAGCCCCACGCAGGACCTAAGGAAGGAGGACCTGTATCTTAGCCAGCTCCTGGGGGAACTATGGCCAGAGGGTGAGCAGCATGATCTACTAGAGAGTAAGAGTGCAACAGAAATGGCCGTTGTTGCAACCCAAAAGCTGGAAAGAACTAAAACATGGCATCTGAATAGATACACAAACAGCCAATAAACACATGAAAAGATGCTCGGCATCACTAGTTATCGGGGAAATGCAAGTCAAAACCACAACGAGAACTTCATACCTATTAGGATGACTGTGGTGATCAAAAAAGTAACAAGTGCTGGAGAGGATGCAGAGAGATCGCAACCATCACCCATGGCTGATGGGAATGTGATCACCTGATAGTTCCTCGTGTGGAATGTGAACCAACAACTCTACTCAAGAGAAATGAAGACATGTCTACACAAAAATTTGGGCACAAGCGCTCATTGCATCCTTATTACTAAGAACCAAAAGGCAAAAGGTAGAAACACTCCAATGCCCATCAATGGATGACGCAATCAAGTAAATATGTGAAAGTCATAGAACGGAATATTACCCAGCCATAAAAATGAAGTAGTGAAATATGCTACAACATGGATGAGCCTTGAGAACATTAAACTACATGAGAGAAAACAGACACAAGAGGTCAAATTTTACATCGGTCAATTTACATAAAATGTCCAGAACTAGCAAAACTATAGACAGGTGGTAGATTAGTGGTTACTTCAAGCTAGGTGGGTAGGTATGTGTATGGTTTCTTTTTAAAGGGATCAAAATGTTCTAAAATTGTGGAGATGCTTGCACATACCTGTGACTACCACAGGTATACTAAAAAACATTGACTTGTTCCCCCAAATCACTGAAATACCGCCACTCTATCCCCCACCACATGTCTACGTATGACATGCTACCTAGAAGGGCTATGATGTGTAGCCTAGAACAAAGAAAACTGAGAACAAATGCTTGGTGCCAAATGACATCTCTGATGGAAGATTTCCAGTGTGCAGGGCCCCTGTTAACACTGTACAGGGATTTTTCCTTGAAATTCTCCCCACGGCCTTGTGTTAATTGCTATTATCGTCATCACTTACAGATGAGGAAACAGAGGCACTGGAAGCAAACCCAAGGTCACCAGGCTGGATAAGCAGTGGTAACGCTCAGATTTGAACCCGGGGAGTCTGGGAGTAGAGTCTACACCCAATCCCACTCTTTCTGGAGCCCCCCATAAGATAGATTGGCTGGCTATTAACTGCCATAGTTAACACACAGGTGGGGAGCAATAAAGACGGGGGTTACCCCTTGTCACTCATAACTCATATTGTCCAAGTCCCATTGCTTGTTGACTGTGGTTGATGTGGTTTGATGAGATTTTGTTTTGTATCAATAGACACATTGTCTTAATCTGATAATCAGCTTCAATCACATCTTTCTGAATTTTCCAAAATGTAAAATACTTTGGAAAGATCAGCCAGACCTTTTTTATTGGAAAAACACTTAGTCAAACAAAACTGCCTATGTTCAGAAATGCCTTGAATGAGTAAAGGGCCAGTCCACTTCCACACACGTGTTCTCACGAGTCATCTTAAGGGAAGGAAGCACAGGTGCCATGTGAAAGTAGTGGTATCGCTAACAGAACTGCCAAAGTAGCAACTCTGACTTGATTACTTAAAATCACAGCTAGCGCATGTATTACACTGTCCATGCCCAGAGTCCCAGTCTTTTTTTTTTTTTTTGAAATTTTAAACGAACAGGTTTATTAGGAAAAGAAGAAGCAAAAGAGAGAAACCTGCATGGACAAGTATGGGCAGGACAGCTACATTTCCTAAGTACTATTTTTAAGTGTTTTATACTTACTCATTTAATATTTATTATTGCCCATAAGATGCTTTCAACAGTCCCAGTTTTACAATGATGCGACCGAGGAATTAAGGTTTCACATCTATTTAGTGGCAGAGCTAGGGTGTGAAAGCAGTTCTCACTCTGAATTCCACACATCACAAACGGCCCATGACGACTGAGGAAAGAAACAACTACAGCTTCTGCAACTGGAGATTACTGGGCAAAGATTAAAGCAACACACTGAAATTGAATAAATTTCATAATAATAATTTCCACAGGTTCAGGAAAGAAAGAGTTTGGTCAGTGAATGATGCTTATTGCAAACTTAGGTGAACTTGAGCGGGATGTTTAGACACACAAAATAAGGACTACTCCATGTTAAACACTACATGAATTACTAAGAAAAAATATCGTCTACACAGCCGACAAGTCAATCTTCGTATACCATCTAATCCCATTGCTCATGTCTACATGGAATGGAATTACTCAGGAAAAAAGTGAACAGTATAGCCAACTAGCTTATATGCCTATTTGTATTCCTTGCTATAATTTCAAACAACCTCATGGTTCATTAGATATTTCGGTATATTCAGCCAGTAAGTATTTTTTAATGGAGAATGATTACAAAGTTAAGTAAATAAAAAACTCCATAATAATAAATCATGGTCAAGTAGGCTTTATCCCAGGAATTCCAGGAGGTTCAGCATTAGGACAGCTATTAATGGAATTCTCTATGTATTTATATTAAAGGAATGGAGAAAACATATTGTCATTGCAACAGATGCTAAAATATATTTTACAAAATTTCAAAGGCTTTCTAGACTAAAAGAAAAAAATAGACTACTAATACATAAAGACAGAAGGAACTGCTTTATCTTGATCAAGCGGACCTACCAGAAATTCATAGACATCAGCCTGGTTTAACACAGAAAGTTAGGTGTGGTCCCATTATACTCAGGAACAAAGCCAAGAAACACTCAACATCATAGCTGAAGACTCAGCAATATGTACGACGAGAAGATAAAAAAGAAGCCTCCACAAGGGACTGAGATGACGGTGCACTGGTGACACGGTGGTGGAGATCCCATGGGGACCACAACTGATGTCAGATACATGTAAGTAAAGAAAAAAATAAAAAAGGAGCCTAGCATATGGGGAAAGGCTACGACAAACTCTTAGTGGCAGACAAATGATTCCTGTCTACGAATCCAGCACTGTTCACCAAGTTTATCGTAACTCATTCAAAAACTATACAGTCACTGGATAGAAGACCTACAGAAAAGCTAACAGTTTCTGCATAGCATTAGTAACCAAATTGAAAAAATAATGGAAAAACAGATTCATCTGGATAAGCGAAACCACCAAAAACCAAACTAAATCTCTAAAACACCAAGAATAAAATTAACAAGAAAGGTGCCAGATTTACATGAGAATTTTGCAGAAATGAAAATGTTAACTTTGGGAATTACTTTGGTGAACAATTATCAATGAACAGGAGTGTGTCAGCCACTTAAAAAAAAAAAAGGCCCATGAGGAGAGGAGCTAAATTACTCACTTTGGCTGCCCAGATCTAATTGCCAAGTAACTGACACGTTGCCCATGCAGCCAACTGCAGAGCCACAAATAGATCACCGCCCTTGGGCCCTTACCCTCAGCCTCTCCACTGTTCAGCAGCCGTTTGCAGAGTAGAAGACCCTAAGGTCGCTTTCTGGCCAGCTTTCCCTGGCACCCTACACTCTGCCCTGAGCAGCAGGGTCTGTCTGGAGTATTTTGGAGTCGCCTTTACTGTTCAAGGAATAAAAACAACTTCACTCATTGAACAAGGGGCCACCTGGAGTTCTTAAAGATTCAGGTCATTGTGCTGTCCAAAGTGCTGGGTGGTGCTGATCCTTTATCTGTGTAGTGCTGAGGTGCTAGCATGGCGATGAGTGTGGACATGTGGAAAGGAATGAAACCACAGACTGGAAGGCAGTGTGTTTGGGAATCCACATGAAGAATGTGTGAGTGTCAAAGAGAAAAGGATGCTAGACAAGAATTTGGGGGAAATTGTAGGCACTGAGGTAACCTGAACCAACACCCTAAGTCGATGTTGCTGAAAGGGTTTCAAGAGCTACCTCCAGCGATAAAGAATAGTGAGACTGGCCTAGAAAGATGGAAAACAGGAACACGCTTATATGCATAAATAACTGCTTGGTTCGGAGCCAACAGTTCCCAATAGTTTACAACGGGAAAGGAATCTGGGATGTTGACTCCCTGCAAGAAAAAGACTACCTGTGACTACCCGAAGGCTGGGCCAGGGAGAGAGCCAGTGGAATAGTGGGGGAGAGCACGTATGCTGTTGAGCGTCACGAAAGTGAGTCCTTCAGCAGAAGTGGATTTTGAAAAGACTGCCATTCCTTACTATGCTGCACGATGAACAATGGAGAAACCCATGGGTCACAGCCTCCTCACCCCCACCAAGTGAGCACACAGAGCCGAGCTGGCGTCACTGCACAAAGCGAAGCCTTAGCAGCGATGGCCATGGCGTGCCCGCTATACGTTTAACCCACGTCAAGTGTCCAGAAGGAGCAAACTGACAGAGACAGAACATAGACACACAGAGTAAGTCCTCACTTCAGGTACTTGAAAACTGAGTGAAAGATGGTTAAGGAAGCCAATTTGGTAGAATTGGTCGACTGATAAAAACAAGAGTTTTCAGTTCCTACAGCACATTTCTGGTCACAAAAACACTGCCACATTCTAAATAAAGACCCCAAGTACTTGTAATACGAAACAGTTACTTGAATTCATTCATTCACTTTCCAGCCTACTTGCTTCTGCTCGAGAGGCTTGGGTGGCAGAGCCTGCCTGCCAGCTCAGAGGCGAGGTGGAATGGAAGCTTCTACCTCCAAGCATTCACACACGCCCACATTCAATTAGCTGAGACAACCTGACACGCCCACGAACCTGACCGCACACCTTAGGGATGTGGCCAGAAGTCACAGTGGCCAGAGAGAGTCGAGCTGCGTGGAGAGGACGTGCAGTCTCCACACAGACAGTGGTCCGGCTGGATTCTCTCGTCAGCATTATACCGAAATAACGCTACTCAAGGACCTGTTGTATACTAAAAACGCCTAATCTTGCAGGCTTTAAAAAGGTGACATTTCAGTGTGTGAAGTGCTTCTTAATAAAGCTGTGGTCTGCTGTTTGTCCATGATGCACTGCTGATACCTGCAGACAGGCTAGTGAGAGACATGTGTCTGCAGAAGTGGAAGTGAAACTGGTTTGTCCTACTGCTCTTTTAAGTAATGGAGAGTTTTTACAACCATTTGTACAGCTTCTCGCACAGGGCTATCCGGCAGAAGCTGCACAGAAAGAGGCACACTGTGCTTGTAGGAGTTTCTGAGTGGACTAAACTACAAAAAACCTGGGAAAATATACTCACTCAGAAAGTGCCTTTGAGAAATATTTCAGCAAGCTCTTCTTGTTTTCTATAAAAACAGCAAGCTTTTCTGAGTGAAGGAAAGAAGGTGTTTAGTTACTATCTGCTGAAATGCTGAGTCTGAACAAAATTATCTAGTGAGGAAGCTGATAGGCTGGTCTGGAGGGGCAAGGTTGATACATGAGAGTGACAAAACCCAGACCAGCCCACTCATGTGGGGATGGCTCATTAAGAGACTCGCAGAAGAAACTGACCTCATTGCAAAAACTTGCGCCCACACTTCCCAAATCCCCCTTGCTCTGAGTGAACACTTAGCTTATCACGAGCCTGTGAGAACCCAGAACATGAGCCTGAAACAGCGAGACATACAATGCTCCCGTTAAAATCTTAAAAATAATCAGTTGCTATTGAGGAGGAAAAAAAGACAAGACTAACATGCCTTTAAGAATCAGCCTCATATTTAAAGAAATAGAAGAGTTGAGAGAGGATGAGAAGGCAGGGTGAAGACAGAGTAAGACAAGTTTTTATTAGCTTTATCTTTTCAGATTTCTATGGCCCTGAATGGGATCTGATATTTCTAAAATACACTTCAATGATAATAAAGAGGTTTTAAAATATCATTCAAATTTGAGAAAGATTTAGATCATGACCCTAATTATAACTATAACCAGAGGGAATGGTTAGAATTCTTTGTATCTTCCCTCCCATATGCCTTATATTCTATTGGACCAGTCTTGATTTCCAAAGTTCTGTTCCATCATTTCCATCAATGCATATGTAGTTTTCGAATGATGCCCTTATTTGAGGGATTAGAAAAAAAAAAAAAGAAAATAAGATCGTGTATTTCCAGAACGAAACATGATAAATACTGGCACAATAAATACTAAAGAAAATATATTGAGTTGTTAAATAAATGACTACAATAGACTGTGATGGAGGATTATAGGGGGCTTGGTGGGGGGTGTGGCGTGGTAACATATATCTGAAGAGGTGTGATCTTATATGTCTGAATTTTGCTGTATTGCAAACCAATGTTACCTCAATAAAAGAAAATTATAAAAATGAAAAATAAATGAATATAAATAAAGTGCAATCATTTGATTTAAAGATTTGGTAAACATTTGAAAACAATCACAAAGGAGATATTACATATAATGTGGCATACGCATATATCAGAAAGTTGTATCATAATTTGTTTATGAATTGTTTTATGATATAGGAGGATGCTTTCATCTCAGTAAGTGAAAGAGGAAGGAGACAAAACCAAGCGCACGGAAATGTCTTGATTCTGTGAAAACCCATGGACACACAGGGAAGACGCCAGACTCGTCAGTCATCAGGGAAGTGCGAGCGCAAAACACAGGCAGGTACCACACCACACCTGGGTAGCTCTAATCCAAAGAAGAAAATACAAGTGCTGGCAAGGATAGAGAGAAAATGGAACCCTGACATCGCAGGGCTATAAAATGGAGTCATTTTGCAAACCATTTGGACAGTTCCTCAAAAACTTAAATATCGAGTTATCTTACGACCTAACAATTCTACTCTGAGGTACACACCCAAGAGAATGGAAAACACCCAGCTAAACAAAGACTTGCCCGCGAACGTTCATAGCAGCCTGATTCACAGTGGCCTCCAAAGGGGAACATCCCCGTGCCCACCAACCAATGAGCAGGTAACAGAAAACGGTTTGTCCACGCAATGGGATCCTATTTGGCGATAGAAATGAATGAAGAACTGATACATGGTTTAACGTGACTGAACCTTAAAAACATTATGCAAAATTAAAGCTGACACAAACGACCAGAAATTTTATACTATTTCTGTGAAATTGAAATGTCTGTGTGGGCAAACCCACAGAGACAGAAAGGAGACTAGCAGTTGCCAGGGGCTGAAGTTCATAGTCATTTCTATGGGTATGATGGGTCTTCTCGGGTAATGAAAACGTCCTAAGACCAGTTTGTGGTAATGGACAGACAACTTAGCAATTTCCTACAAACATTGAAATATACACTTGAAGGGATAAATTACATGATATGTAAAATGTATAGGCAAAATTCTTTGACTTTTTTCTAATTCACAGGAAAAGACTGACAGAGGGTTTCCTGGAGTGGGGGGGACAGCCTGGCCCTTCTTTCTTGTTTCTTCCTTTTGCACCATATAAAGACTTGAAAATTTTCTATGAGATTTCAAGTTAATATTCTGGAAAAGGCAAAACTATGGGGACAGTGAAAGTGTCACTCTTGCTCTGGAGTCAGCAGAGGCCAGAGATGAAGAAGATCTGTAGGGCGGTGATACTACTCTGCCTACACTGTAAAGGTACCTGCGTGTCAGGATACACGCACAAGACCCACAGAATGTACAACCCCGAGAGTAAACCCTCACGTCAACCGCAGACTTTGGGTGATAAAGCTGCGTTGATGTAGGTACGTAGAGTAGCAAAGCTACAGCTGTGGTTTAGGGTGCTCTATGGGGAGGCTAAGCATATGTGGAATCGGGCTACCTGTGGAAACTCCCTGTACTTTTTCCTCAATTTTGTTGTGAACCTAAAACTGATCCAAAAACTAGTCTATTAAAGAAAAAAAAAAAAAAAGCAGTGCACAGAAAAAAATGGTCCTCTCAGTTCTCAGTAACCACTCAGTTACCATGTCCCATTTACCAAGGGCCTAGGCCAGGGCCAGCTCGGTGATTAATGGGACCCAGAAACAAAAACATGGGGGCCCTGGTTCAAATTATGAAGAATTCTAAGATGGCAGTGACAGAGCGTTAAGCCAAGCATGGTCCCTCTAAGCCCCGGGCCCTGTGTGACTTCACGGGTCAGGTCAATAAGGTTGCTCTGGCCTCAGCAGACAGCCACACTCATTGCGGAGCCCCTGTGAGGTGCGGAGAAGTCCAAAATCCTCACTGACTCTACGTGTCCTTCAGTGGTCCCAGCCCTCAGTCCTCACGTCCCATCTGCCCCCTCTGTCCTATTCCAGAAATTTCTTGTTTTCCCCGATTTCTTTGAGTCAGCTTGTATTTCCCTTACCTGGACTGTTTCCCCCAAGTGTTCATTACCCTAGCTGCTATTGAAACCACAGGTCTTGGTTAAGTAAAGAAATGCTAGCTAAGCTCATCAATGTTTAAATATTTTGCACGGTTCTAAGACTATTTAAACATACTATTTAAAGCACTATTTAGGCCAAATTATGGGAACAACCTAAGTTCCCAAGGCCAGAGGAGTGGATTAAGAAGATGTAGCATACACATGAGGGAACACCACTCAGCAAACAAAAGGAAAAAAGATGAACCTTTGCCATTTGGGACAACATAGATGGAACTGGAGGGGTGATGCTGAGTGAAACAAGTCACGAGGAGAAAGACCAATACCTCATGGGTTCACTCATCTGAGGAACACAGAGAAACAAAGCAAAAGGACAGAGCGAAACCAAACCAGAGAGCTGACTAGACTTAGGGCTACTAGAGGGGGAGGGGTGGGGAGGTAAGGAGCAGGGGCCCAGTGGACCCTGGAGGGGGACAAGGGGGCCTTGGAGGTGCGTGCAGTGTGGGGACGTACATCTGATGAGGTGGAATCCTGTACCTCTGAATCATGCACAACTTCGTAAAGCCATGTTACTCCGATACAAACACACTTTTAAAGAAAATAAAAAAATAAATTTAATTTCAGAAAGACAAAGACCTTTTTATACAAGAAGTTATCTTCTCACTTTTTTGGTATAAGTAAATCTATATTTTCACAGAGCGTTTTTACACAAAAGAAGAAGACCGGCAGTTCTCAATATAGAGCTTGTCATGTTGCCAACTGTTGAAGAGGCTTAATTTGCTTTTGTTTACAAAACAAAGAACAAAGCCTTTGTGGATGAACATAATTTCCTGCCGCTTTCTCCACTCTTAAAAATGAAGTAACAAAAAAAGGCTTAGACTCCTCCAAACGCCACTTTTATTATATCGCAATTTGGATCAAATTTGTCCAAAATTACCAAAACGACCCCAAATTGGTAGCCAAACACTTAGGGATTAAGGTCTGTACCCCACCACCAGGCTTAGGATCTGGAGGGTATTCAAATTGGCCTCTTCTTAATTTTCTGATCTCCTGACCTACACTTACCTCCCAGCCCTGGTAATCGAGTTGAGATACTCTAAATTCTGACATGCACCTGTCTTTGATGGTGCTCTTTTCCTGACCTGTGAACATCTTGGTATAGCTCCTCTGATCGAAGCACTAAGTAAATCTTCTTTTGTTGTTCAAAGTCACTGTCTGGTGATTCGCACGAGATGACTTGACTCGGCTAGTAACCAGGATTCTGCCATGTAGTCAGCGTGATCAACCTACCCTGGTTTGCCTGAGACTTTACACGCTGAACCCCTCAAAGCCCTGTTCTCAGAACACCCCTCTTCCTCTAAACACAGGCAGACTGAGGTGGTTGGCTATCTTGTAAACGTTGCTGTAAATTATGAGCTGACCTGTTTTTCACAGACTTTAAGCATAATGCTGACTGTAAAATATTTTTGATTAATTTCAGTTGCATGCATTTCAGTCACTGCATTTTTAAGTCGTCATTTCCATAACAGTGATTTTCTGTGAATTCATGATAAGTTCCAATACTGTTAGAATTAGACAAAATGGTCTGTTAGTTCCTGGCAACCTAGCCGTGAAGAGAAAAACGAAAGTCCAAAGTCAAAATGTTAATGTCCTTTTGAAAATATGGGGGAGCTAGAAGCATCCTCGTTAACTAGGTCTACGACTTACTGTGACAACTACGAAGTGCCTGAATTGGACTGAAGTTCATGACCATGTAATCCAGTACAACCAATTGACATGTGTGCTACCAACCACCTTTATTGGTGGTAATGGTAGGGTATTGAATCTGCCTCCTTTTTCCTTGTCAAATATATTTCATTAAGATTACTTTGAATTCTCATGAAGGAAGCAAATATCATGCTGTAATCTGTAAGGAATTATGGAGTTTATCACTGTTAATATAAAATGCTGAGCCAAAATCAACACTTTTAATCAAAAACTGACATCAGGTCAGAGCTTGAACTTGGCTCTTGAGAAACACAAGTATGAAGACCAAGCGCTAATGTTCCAGGCAGACCTATACGTGAGCGAACATGAAGCATATCCAAGGAGGTGAGACTCTGCTGAGTTTCCAAAGGATCTGAGAAGAAACTAGACATTAATGAACTAGAAATGAAGAAGCAGAAAGGAGGGTTCAAATCCCAGGGGGTCTGATAAACGAAGTCATGGAGTGTTGACTTCTTTCTAAGAACAATGGAAGGACATCAGAGCGTTTCCACAGGGAGGTGGATGTCAAGTTTTCACTTTCTGACAAACCACTGGAATACAAAAGGAGAGTGGGGTGCTGGTGGGCCAGAGTGGGGACAGAACCACAGCCTGCGTGTGGTCAGTGTTGGGCAGTGGAGGTGGTAGAGGGAGACTGGGGAGAAGTTAGGGAAGTAGACAACATATCATTTGGTAGCTGCTGCAGCACGTGAGCCCAGCATGAGGACCACATGGAGCATATTCTCCCTATTGCCTCCTGCCCCTGCGTGCAGTCACCGGCTCGCCCAGCTTTCCCAGCAGATCACTGGTGCCAACCGCAGTGGTCTTTGGTGTTCCGCTGAGGCCCCCCCCAGGGACAACCTGCTCAACTCCAGCTGCCTCGAACGGCACCCACGGAAGGCTCACAGCGGTGCCCCTCACTGCTCTTGTCCACAGCCCCAGGAACTGCCTCTCCCAGGGTCACAATCCCTTAAGAAAGCCGTCCAGGTCAGAAATATTTATGAATGCCACCAGATTAGACAGTGAAGAAAGTAACATGCATTCAGTGTGAGAGCAAAATATCTAGTGGTTTGGCAGCTCTACGATGTCCCCATTTGGGATAAATCAACCCTTCAGGTGAACTGTAAGAATCCAGAGAAGATAGCAGGACCTTACGACAGCCGCAGGCGACGGCATCCCAGGGAGGAAAAAACACAGTAGACAGGAAGTGGTGAGGGGGGACAGTGCTGTGAGAGAGACGAGGGCCTGAGTAGGCTGTGCAGGGAGAGGAAGAGGAGAAGGTGAGGAGGAGGAGGCGGAGAGAGAGGGAAAAGAAACAAAAACGACGCACAGATCATTACCATGCTGTAAGGAGTAAGATTTGGAAATTCTGATCATTAAAGATTTTCTGTGTGTCACGCAACTAAATTGAACCTTAATTCTTTTGAGTATAATAAATTGTTTGAATGCAACAAAGATTCAAGCTGCTCCAGAGCTTTCAGAGGGTGCTGGATTTGTGTTCATTTGAATGTGACATCCAGTTGAACAGGAAGTGGACAGGACAGGAAGTGGCTTAGCATCATCCAAGAAATATAGCTGAAGTGAGAGAGCTGATCAAGGTTTGGATGTGGTGTGACACTTACTGGACGTCCTTGCAGTGCTTTTCAAAGGACTGTCTTTCCATAACTCGCTGCTGTGTTCTCAGCTTCTGAGGCCCCCCCCAGAAGGGGCTGCAGCTCCCCTCACCCGTAGTGCGGGCGTGCTCTGCGATCACTTTGAGGATGGGGTAACCACGCATACGCACGGTTCTTAGCAGCCCTTGGAGAGCACAGGAGCCGTGGGTGAAACTCGAGAGAATGTGCTGACCGTCACACCAGCAGCTGAAGTGCAAGTGAACTCACCGGCCAGGGCCACCCTATGTCTAGACCAGGGAACATCAGGGGAAGGCGCGGCGGGAGCGCCTTGCAAGCGGAAAAGACACCATTTCTCCGACTGCTTTTCCATCTCTCAGAGGTTCAGTTTTACTTCTGAAAATCTAAAATCCCACCTGGACCCAACATTAAGCTTAGTCATTGTTTAATTCACATGCCACTTTCACTTTGAGAGGAACCCATCTACCAGGTGGGTTTAATACCTTAATCACATGAGGAATACACAGCAAAACGGAAATGTTGGTCAAAATGGAGTGACTAAAATGCCACCTTGTGAAACCACCTCATTCAAGGTTTATTTCTCTCCAATCTATTTCCCGTAACAAACGCTCAATAGTGCCCAGTAAGTACTAGTTCAACTGGGACTTGGTCCTTACAGTTGCTAATTCATGAGATGCATCCCTAATTCCCGTAAGTTTTATGCAAACATCTTCATTGTGACCCTAAAGTTAACTACCATGCACGGACTGTATAACCTGTATAAATGTGACAATGTGCAACTGTCACCTCCTCTGACATTCAGTGATGTCACATCTACATCTATCTCTACGACACTGGATGGGGAAAGGAGGGGGTAGAAAAGAAAGATTGCAGGTGGCAACTACATCCCCCAGTTGGTTCCACCTCTCTGCTTAACTAGAAGCAAGCTGAGAACATACTCCCACCATCGTCTAGTGTTCACGTGGGTCAGGTAACGTCTGAGTTGTCCAGAGAAGATTTTCATGAAACTAACAGAATCAGAATTACAGGCAAAGTAACACAATTTGAGGTTATGTTTCGGGTTTAAAAATCTCTGTCTTCCTTTGTAACTATATATTTTAAAAATAGCTGCGAAGGAATGTAATCTATTTCTTATTGCCGGCTGCTTGGTGGCTGTTAAATGAGACCATGTCGACAAGGCTAGCCTGTCACGATGACCTGGCAGTCCACTCACAATGTATGTTCAGCTGTAGCCAAAAAGCCGAGCCAACAAGTAACTTGCAGTCTTCTGGCCTCCTTCAACAGCGCCTTGAGTGAACCAGCAAAGCTTACCAGCACAAGTGCCACAGCGGGCTACAGGGAAAGCTAAGGGGAAATCATCACATTTTGGTTTCTCTTACAATCCTTAAGTCAAAAACACTGACTTAAGGATTAAATCAGCAATCTGTATGAAATCATATCTTCTGGATAAAACAGACGATTATTTAAAGATGTTTTGACCTTCTTAGTGGGGGTGGGGGGGAAGAGATAAGCCTGGTTTTCATTAATCTCCCATTACTACCACTTCAGAAGTAAGTCTCAGTTTTACAACGTGATATTCCACAGTGCGACGCTAGAGAAAGTAACGGGCTCCGGTGCAGAAGGAGCAGGACTGGTGATACCGCGGCGGAAATAACGCTCTCCTGTAAATGCAAATCCATTCAAGTGACAGGACAATACAGGCGACAAGAAAGTGATGGTTCTCGTACCTTTTTGTGTTCCAAATCCAAAGGAGACTATTTTTCTCTTTGCCGTGAGGCTGAACCGTGGAATGCCTTAAACAGGAAACTACGCCACGTGCACGCTGACCTGACAGCATCCCAGGGAGGAAAAAACACAGTAGACAGGAAGTGGTGAGGGAGGACAGTGCTGTGAGAGAGACGAGGGCCTGAGTAGGCTGTGCAGGGAGAGGAAGAGGAGAAGGTGAGGAGGAGGAGGCGGAGAGAGAGGGAAAAGAAACAAAAACACTTTGACCACCGAACTGCCACGGCCATCGTCAGCGGTATCGTCACCACCTCCACATCATAAACTGACCCGGCGGCTTGTGGGCCTAGGGGAGGGCCTCGGGCCTCGGCCCAGATTACTCCAGCTGTGACATGTCACGACTCTGTCCTTGCAGTTGTGTGGCCTGTGCTCACTGGCGCACAGCTGGGCGTCGGCGCAGCAGCATCAGCGGCTAATTCCATTAAAATTACGAAAGAAACTCCTGAGCTATAATCGCGCTCATGGCGTCGGTGGAAGGAGACACGATGTCCTGCAGTGAAACAGCCAGCAGCAAGCCTGGCCTCACTGTTTATGGCCAGCAACCCGGAGCGCGCTCCCGTCTTGTCCCGAACCTCAGTTCTGGCTTCTCCGAGTGGTTATGGTAACTGTAGTTCCGCCGCAAGAAGAGCGCTGCCAGCGTGGGCATGCAGCAGTTACACGGGAAGTGACCTCGAGGAGCCCAAGGGCAGGTGCATCAGTGAGCGGCTGGACTTTTGTGCACGGAGAAGGCACAAAAAAGTTAGTATTCAATCCTGCTGGAACGCCCTGAGAAACCAAGAAAACATCCCTCAGCATCACCCACGACAAAGGGGCAGACTTTCGCCTTTTTGACTCACCTCTCCCACCACGATTGAGGGTGCCCTCTGGAGCGTCAAGCCCTGGCACATCCAGGTAGCTCTACCTGCAGTGACCAAGCTGCTGGATGCTGAGGCAGCCATGGGCCAGACTGCAGCATGAGGTTGGAGTAAGTGAGACTAGGAAGACGCCAGTGCTGGGCCTATGCAGGGGAAGCCGGCAATGTGCCCAAGCTGCCTCTGCGGGTGATCTCAGGTGGTTAGGCGGGGTCGGGGCCTCAACAGCGGCCACCACACTCAGGGTCACACTAGTTCTCTTTCCGGGACAGTGTGAGTGCTAGAGGCAGGAACATAAGTGCCTGGCCCAAGACAGGGACTCAAGACAGGGCAGGTTCCTGCCTTGATGGGACCTTTCCTCCATTAACAAATACGCGAGCCTGCATTTTATGACCGCATTGGTAGAAGGATGAGTATATATACTGCACATCACGATATTGTCTTGGGCCTAAAAGAACATCCTCCCCTCTGAGTTGCAAAGAAATTAAACCATTAACAGTTATGGGCCTGTGAAGTACTGTGGCCCCAGGCACTGTGCCAGCTGTGCCAAAGGAGCAGCTGACTTACACATACCCCTTTCATTTCATTCTTACAAGGACCATGCAAAGATCACTTCTTGCTCCTGCCTTTCAGATGAAGATATGAGACTAGGCGAGGTGACAGGACCCATCCGAATTTGCACAGCCAACGGCAGAGCCTAGGAGGCTTGAACGCATTCTGCATTCTTCTAAAAGTCACATGGAATGAGGACCACACTACTGATTCTTCTGCGTTTGCCAGAATCGGGGGCAACACAAGTCTATGTAAACTCACAGACACATACAGACAGAGGAGTACTGTAGTGACTTCATCAGTTACCATCAGGGAAATGCAAACCAAAACCACAATGAGCTACCACCTTACACCTGTGAGAATGGCCCACATCAAAAAGACCAGAAACAACAGTTGATGAAGGTGTAGAGAAAAAATTCTCCTACACGGTTGGTGGGAATGCAAATTGGTCCAAGCCCTATGGAAAACCATGTAGAGGTTTCTCAAAAAATTGAAAAGAGATCTACTATATGATCCAGCAATCCCACTTCTAGGCATGTATCCAAAGAATATAAAAATACCAACTCAGAAAAATGTATGCATCACTATGTTTACTGCAGGACTATTTACAATAGCCAAGATATGGAAACAACTTAAATGCTCATCAGCAGGTGAGTAGATGAAGAAGAAGTGATATATTTAAAATAGAATACTACTCTGTTGTGAAAATGGATGAAACCGTGCCATTTGCAGCAATATAGATGCACTTTGAAGGGATGATGCTAAGAGAAATAAATTAGACAGAAAAAGACAAATATCACATGATTTCACTCACATGTAGAGTATAAAATAAAGCATAGAAACAAAACCAAAATGAAACAAACCCTTGGGTTCTGACTGCAGAACTGAGATAACCAGAGGTATGAGGGTGGGGCATAGGATGGGTGGGGCCTAAAGGGCTGTGGTGGAGATGTTTTGGCACTTGGTAGTGGACATGGTGTGGTAATATGCATCTGAAGTGGTGTGAGCCCATACCACCGAAACACACCGTGTTTAAATAAACGCTGCCTCAAAGGGAAAAAAAAATGGAGTCTGCGGTCAATAATTAAATCAAATTATTATTTCTTAGTTACATACCCAATAAGCCCACCAACCACAGACTTAAAATAAGAAGAGAAGCCTGTTTAGGCACTAAATTCCCATTCGTCAACGTGCCCATCAGTTCCTGAAGTGAATGGTTTATACAGGGTGGGCCAGTGTGGGCTCGCTGCCTGCGGCAGATACCTCCAAGGGTCAGCCTTCGCTGTCGACTTCTCTGGGACCAACCACCTGCGTGCCCCCCACCCTCCTCCCACTGCAAGGGTTGGCAGCCTGCAGCAGCCGGGCTTGCTGGACTGCAGCTCACCACGCTGGAGCACTCAGCAGACTCAGCAGGGCCAACAGTCCTCCTGTGCCTGGGGGCGCGAAGTGCACGGCCAGGAGCTATGAGCGGGCAGTAAGGTGGGAGTCAGCGCCCGGAGGTTATACCCTTAAGAGTAGGCCGCCATGTGGACACGGGACACTGGGGCTCTAAGAGGCACAACTGTATAGGAAAGATGAGTGGAGCAGATGCGTAGCGACGAGAGTCCAGAGCAACACACATAGTTCAGATTGTAGGCCCCGGCCTTCCCCGGACCTGGTGGTCTCCTGGTCTTGGGACCCACGCGTGCCTCAGCATGCTGTTCTGAAACAGTCTGGGTCTCGGCAAGCTCCTGGGCAGGCTGTGTCCTCCAATCTGAGAAGGCCACAGAGCGGCTTCAAGATATGTCCGCGTTGGTCTCTCCACTGAAAAGACCCAGCCCTACTTATTTTTTGTACTCCCACAAGCACCAGCAGCCAGGAAAATAAAATACTTAAAACATCCTGTCCAAGCTCTAATCCAATAGTCATGAATTAGACCATTTTTAAATAAGCCAAATATTATGAGACAGTAAATCAATACTGGAATGGCCGTACTTAAATTCAAGTGCTAAACATAAATACAATATAAACAATGTTGACTTCCCCTCGCAGACAACCTATAGTTTACAGAGTTGCTTTATCTACACTGTCTCTTCTGAGGCCCAGGCAGGCTAGCTGCTATTTTACCCATCTTTAAAAGGATGGAAGTGTGTAGCAAGTTCAAGTGGCTCCCTCCGGTTGCAGAGATGCATTTAGAGAACAGAATTCAAACTCGAGCCCTCTGTGGCCTGCCCAGGGATTCTCACTCAATCGGGGACAATTTTGTCCCACAGGGGACATCTGGCAATACCTGGAATCGCTTTTGGGTGTCACAAGTGTGGGAGAGGGGCTACTGGCACCTAGCGGGAGAGGCCAGGGAAGCTGCTAAACACCCCACTACGTAGAGGACAGCTCTCTAACCAAGAATTACTTGGTCCAGAATGTGTATCTGTGCTATGGGAGCTCCACGGGCAGACACCTTCGCTGAGGCTGAGCCAGCCAGGCCACAGAGCTGTGCTTTACAGCACAAGAGCCATGCACTGCGTGCATGTACTCGGTACACAGAACGTGTCCAATCTGTACTAACTCTGGATTTTGAGGACAGCAGGAAAAAAGTATGTAAATTATCTCCATACTAGTTCTGAGGCTCACATGTTCACATGATAATATTTTGGATCTACTGAATTAAATAGATAAAGTTGATTTCAGTTGTTTCTTTTCACTTTTTTAAAATGTGGCTATAAGAAAATGTCAAATTCCCTGTGTGGCTTGCACTTGTGGCCTCCATTACATCTCTCTGGACAGTGGTGCTACTGAGATTGCTGTTGTGGAAACATCTAGTTAAAACACATGTCATGTCCACTACACAAGTAATGTAAGAGTAAGCCATTTCAAAATCGCCTTCCAATTTGTGTAGGTAAATGCGTGGCCCTCTGGCCCCTGAGGCGTCCTCATCGGGGGAGCCATGGAATATGTTCCTTCACTTGGCGGAAGGGGCGTTGTGAATGTGATTAAATGAAGGACCTAGACATGGGGGAAGGCCCTGAGTCATCTGAGCAGGCTCAATGTAATCACAAGAATCCTTACAAGGGAAAAAGGGAAGCAGGAGAGTGAGACACGATGTGACAACGAAGCAGTGTCTGGGAAAAACCGGACGATACTAGGCCTTGGCCACGGAGAACAGGGCCACCCATCAAGGAATGCAGGCAGTTTCCTAGAAGTCAGAATAGGCACTGGAACGGATTCTCCCCTCGAGCCCCTAGAGGAAACAGAGCAGCCAACACCTTAGTTTTAGCCCACTGATGCCCATTTCGGACACCGGGCGTCCCGCTATGTAAGATGCTCAATCTGTGCTGTCTTAAGCCACTAAGTCTGCGCAAGTATTACATCAGCCACAGGAGGCAAACACAGCATTATGCACAGACATGAATGGAGTGTGTGAACATCACCTTTTCTTCCTAACTGAAGGTTCTACCAAAATATGCAACTCTATTTTAGTAAGTAGAAACCCATATGATTATAATTAAGCACACTCACTGGCAGATGATACATTCCGGGGTCTGTACCCTGTCCACATTTATAATACGACGCATGCACTGAAACTACCTTACCCAGTGATTTATTGTAGATTGTACTAGGCTCATATATGGTGACTTGATCTGCACAACACACATGATACCACAAGCAGAAATCTCTAAAGAGAAAAGGATGAGGCAACTAAGAAATAAAATGTTGATTGCTCATATAGCATACTTTTTTCACGTACATCTCCATGTTCGTGGGGCAGTAGGTGGAAGCTCGTTATCCAACCTACACCACGATGAATCCAGCACAAAAGGGAATCGCTGTGAGTAAACAACAGTTACATATACAAAGGAGAAATTTTATCTGAACGCCTAAGTAGAAGTGCAAGCATAGTCACCATTCACCCTACATTTCTACTGATGTAATACCTAAACTCATACAATTACCAGGCAAATGAAGATTTTTAAAAAGTGCACAGCACTATTCTTTACAATCCTCTGTTTGATTGCATAGCTAGAGGGTTAATCCTTTGGCTAATACTGCTTTTCAAGGAAGGTGGGCTTTAGCAAAAAAAGAAAAAAATTAAATAGGAGGGATTAATAATATACTAATCTCCTTAGTAACTGAAGCTAATTTATGAGAACTATAAACTTTAATCTATTTCCAACTTTAAAAGCAGAGAACATAAGTCAACCAGAAAAGTATTTATGGCTAGCTACCAAAATTAAAATTGATTCTCTTTTGGACAGAAGTAGCAAAAGCTCTGGATTAGGGGGAAAACATAAGATCTAGTCCCTGTTCCGGAACCAAAATACTATGCAGCTTTAAGCAAGTCCCTTGGGCCCTCAAATCTTGGTTTTACTCCTCTACAGTATATAAATGTTGAACGACTTGTGTGCCTCTAAGGCTCATTGCAGTTCACACACAGTCCATGCATAAACATTAATGTAGGTTTGTTTAATTGATTTCATTTTTGTTAACATAAAGAAGCATAAGTTATGAAGATATTTAAATCTTAGGGTGTATGCATGATAATGTGTGTGTGGTGACTCAATGAAAAAGGACATGATTTGTCCTATAATTTATTCTGTGTATAGGGATTTGATGTCTTTACTTGACTTGTTTTTACAACATTGCCATGGATTACTGCCCTCTAATAAAAATAATTTTCATTATGTTTGGCCAGAAATCCGTGTGCTACAAAGAGTAGGGTCCAAACAACAGATCAGCATATCAGCTCAAGAACTTTGCCTCCTCCCTTCCTCCCAGCAGCCCCCTCCCCCTTCTCCTATCCCTGTCCAATGTCATTAATCAAAACCAAGGCTTAACTATAAATAGGCACTGGAATTGACTTAACTAACTTTAACATGGAGGGAAAGGGCTGGGGTAGGTTCCAACTTGGCTACATTTCGCTTCATTCCTGAAGATGTTCCAGCAAGGTCTAAACCTCCTACTGCCCTCTTCTCCTTCATAGTCTTTACTGTCCTTCTACATTATAACTCTAGGCAGCACTTCTTACTTCTTATTTTGTAGGACAATCTCCCCATTGTCTTAATTTGGCACATGCCATGCTTGTGCTTTGTCCCAAAGAGAGAACATATAAAGTCATAGCAAGATGTTGTATAAATCAATGAGCATATCTATTGGTCCTAGTTAGTCTAATCAATATTCCAAATGCACAATTTGGCTAAAAATACAACAGAGGTGTTGTTATAAACAGAAAACAAAAAAGAAGACACAAAATCATAATCTATTTGGGGTAGGAAGGTAATTAAAAGAGCATCAAGTGGAGTTGAACTATCAAGAACAGCTGAGAAAAAAAACCCCAACTTTTTTGTAAAATGTCTTCTATGACTCTGGAGTAAGAAAGGATTTCAAATACATGTTGTTTGCATATAGTTGTGAGATGTGAAATATTAAAAGGAAATACCAAAGACAGTAGCAAAATACACACAAGATACACATCCTTGGGAACCAGTAGCAGTGAGTGCTAAGTCAGAGCTTGCTGGGTACTGAAACCTTAATAAGGCAGTAGAAGGCAGAAATTTGTTTTCAGTGGGGGAAAGGCCTCCTCTTAATAAGGACTGAACACTAGGCTTAATGCTGTCCTATGCTTGTTAAAAGATGCTAAAGCCAACTATTGTCACCTGAAATCCAGAGTTTGTAGGTTATACCATTGTTATCAAGAGGGGAAGATATGATTTTGTCCCTCAAGGGACATTTATCAGCTTGGAGACATTTTTGGTTGTCACAAGTGCTATTGATATCTAGTAAACAAAGGCCAATACTACTGTTAAACGTCTTACAATGTGCAATACAGTCGTTCATAACAAATAATTATCTAGTCCAAAATGCCAACAGTTTACCCACTTAAGGAATCCTAAATAAGATGAAGCTGAAGACCCTATGGAAGCAGGAGGCATCAACATAGGTAGGCTCTCTTGTTCAGAATCTGAACTGAACTGCTACAGGTTTATAACTGGTTCTGCATTATTTCTAACACCATTATGATTCAGCAGCTCCAAACCATCAGACAAGATGTGGTTCTGTACTGGAGGCCCACATGGAAATCACCTGAATACAAAGAGAAGTCCATAAAAAAAGAAAGAGAATGAAAATGCAGGAACAAATGAGTAAAGGAGAACTACCAAAAAAAGCACAAATAAATCAACTCAAATTTTTACCAAAATTGCAAAACATATGAAGAAATGGACCACTGAAAAAGACAGCCAATATTATCCATATTCAGAAATAAGAGTTCACGCTGGTGAACTAATTTTATAAAATTGACTGACAAAAAATTTAAAAAAAGTATGTTTAAGATGCTCAGGGAGATAAAGGATAAAATCACATCTACAAAAACCCAGAAGTAATAATGATACAAAATTAGAGAGAAAAGAAGAAGAAATATCTGAATGTAGAAAGAAAGCAATTGTAAAAATAAAAAAATTATAGCTGTTAAAACTAAAAATTAAAAGGCTGAGTTAATCTTTAGACTTGAAATTGTTGAAAAATAAATTAGTAAATTTGATTTTGGCACCAAAAAATTTTCCCAGAAGCCAGCATGATAAAAAAAGGAAATTTGGGGCCTCCCTGGTGGCGCAGTGGGTTAAGCAACACACTATGAAGCAAGCCACAGCCACTGCAGAACAAATTCGATCCCTGCTGCCGGCCAGGGAGGGGACCCACAAGGCACGGCAGACCTCTCCTGCTGTGTCCACTGCTCCCCTCAGCAGTGTACTTCCGTTGATCTGCCTGTTCTGCTCCCTGCTCTCTGTGGTGAATCCTCTCACTCCGCCCCCCACACCTCTGGCCGCTACCCCAGTGATTGTATGCATAAATAAAATCTTTTTTTAAAAAAGGAAATTTAAAATTATGAAAAGTGTCCTTAGGGATCAGAAGGGAAGTTTGAGAGAATCCAACCTTAGAGGTTTATAAGCAATTCAGAACATTTTATTAGAGATTCTGAAAAAGTCTGAAGCAACTGAAGAGAAGAAATTGAACATTAAAATACACACACACGTATTTTCCGAATCAAAGAGAAAATGAGACTCCTCAGCTGAAAATATTCTATAAGTGTTCAGCATAAATACAAATAGATCCCACAACTAAACGTATTTTACTAAAACTGAAAAACATCCATCTTAAAAGTCAGTACAGACAAATGACAACTAAAAATAAGTGACTATTACATTCAGCAGATTTCTGCTGAACAATAAAAGAAGTAGAACTTGAAGTAATAACAGGAATGTGATGAAGGGAAAGAACTGTTAATGTAGACTTTTATTCCTGGAGAAACTATCATGCCACACTGAGGGTGAAATAATATATAAAACGTTGAATGTTTAACACCCACAGGCACTCAGTATAATAGAAGATTTATTTCAGCAAGAAATGTGAATTCAGAGGAAAGGCATGAATGAAAGCAAGCACTTGTGTTCCTTATCAATGAAAATTAAGGGACAATGCTGTGGTGGTAAAGTCGCATCACTCTCAAAAACGTCAAAGGCCCTTGCATTCAGTAATCTTAATGTTTTACCTCTTATTCCCTACTTTACAATATAGCTTTTCATTTCATTAATGGATAAACTTCTATTTTCAAGAAAGACACAAAGAAATTTGGTCAGAACAAGCATTTAGAAACTTTAATGGAAACTTAAAATGACAAGAACAAATCAATTACAGACACAAACAATAAACACTGCCAAGCAAACAAAAAGACTATTCCATTAAATAGTTATTAAACATGGTGGGAAGGGTAAAAAATTGAAATGGGAAGTGATGAATCCTAGACCCTACTCAGTCACGAAACAGATCATTTTAACTACTTAATCTATAAGAGTTTGAAGAAAATCGACATCTTCGATCCTTGATCAATGGTGCTATTAGTCTAGAAGATATTAAGGAATATTTTTTCTCTATTATTTAGCAAAAATTATCTAGCAGTCACAGGCAGAAAACCTTACCCTTAAAATATATATGGATTAACGTTTTTAGATGTTCCCCCCAAAAAATACTTCACGTATTCTCTATGACTCTATGCCAACCCCTTCCAAAGCAGATATTCAATAAAGATAATGGAAAGAAAAAAGAGCATTTATCAACAGCTTAGATAAAATTTTAGTATTTATAAGCCAAGGAATCATGTTCTATGTTACCTTTAACATTTATTGATAAAATTGCAAAGGAGTCATTGAACCCTGAACTTTTTACAAAATTTCTAATAATTCCTTAAATTTGCACTAATTATTGTATGCTAAATGTCTCAGCAGCAACTGACCTGTTACATCCTCTCAAGCATATTCATTAATAAATAAAAGAAAATTCCATGAAAATATAGAATACAAGAGAAATGTAAAATTTGATGACATGACAGACGTGGTATAATAAAAGATAGGTAACACCAAAGTTAGTTTTTAATAAAAAAGAGACTTATAAACTAGAAGAACAAAATATTGTTACCAGAAAGAAAGGGGAAAGGGCTCAACTATATGGTAGTGGGTGGAAACTAGACTTCTGGCAGCAAACATAATGTAGTAGTTAAAGATATTCATGTGTGAGGCTGTACACCAAAGCCTACAATGATATGAAACAATGTTACTTCAATTTAAAAAGAATTATTTTATAAATAGACTATGCACCATTGGGGGCTGGGGGAGGGGGAGGGAGAGAGAGCAAGAGAGCGAGAGAGAGAGAGAGAGAGAGAAAGAGAGAGAGAGAACCTTAAGTGATCTATACCAAGAAAATATGTATACCTCATACATTAATAATGTAAAAGACACAAATATAGTAAAGACCTTAAGTCATAAAACATGCAATAAACTTTAAAACTGAAGTAAACTGGATCATTTTAAAGAAACATAAATTTAGAAACTGCTCAAGTAGAAACAGAAAACCAGAACAAATAACCATTAAAGAAATTTAATTTGACAATTAGAAGTATGCCCTTGAAAATGCCAATCAGGGCCAGATGGTTTTAACAGCTTCTACAAAATACATTGGAAACGGTGGGGGAGGGGGTAATAATTCCTCATTAAATGATGATTATGACCATTACTACAGAAAACATTTCCTTTGCCATATCCACAAAATTCAAACTCTGACGGTTACTTTTCCAGTCCACTCACTGTCTTCTGTCTCTCCTTTCAGACGCAGACTAAAACTCATTAAGAATGTACTGAATGTCACTGTAAATTTGAGGAAAACAAGAAGGATGAGCAATTTTCTTTGCAATAAATCACTCTGCTATCCCCCAATTGTTTATTAACTCAAAATTCTGAAAAGGGCTGGCTTGTGTAACATTCAAGATTGTAGAGGAAAACAAAATGTACTAGGTGGATATGACTGTCACCTAAAATGTTTGACTTGGAGGAAAATATTTATGATTGTGATGTCATGGCTAAGCTTCTGAAATAGAAATCACAAAATGATTTCACAGACAATTATTTGAAAGCTACAGAGCAAACTCTATTACTGTTACATTGAAAAAGCAACTATCCTCCAACATCATTTTCTGATTCAACAAAGATATAAGAGAATCTATACAAAAAGGGAACCACACCATTATCTACTATTGAGGAGTTAAAGATTTCTTAGTGAAAGTTGCTTCTTGTGAAGGCTTCCTTCTAAAATAACTATAGTCTCTGAGTATTTTGCCTCTTTAAAATAGCAACAAGACTATGCTCCCCTCTGTGGTATTCCACAGTAAGTTGGTCATCAGAGACTAAGGAGATTATAACCATACACACTTTTAGGAACTGGAATAATCACAACCACTTCCTCCAGAACTCCCCTGAAAATACCACCCAAAATCTGCTACATCAAACTAAGTGGGCAATGAACAGATCAGCTCCTCTTCCCTGGCACGGAGCCTTTCCCACAACATGGATATAAGGCTAGCTTGGCAAAGCTGCAATTGGTTTCTTCCTGCTTAAATACTTCATACGCATGTAAGTAATTCCTGTTTTGTTATCAGCAGAAAGTAATTATGTGTACTAATCATTCACAGCTCCCGACCATGGCTAATTTTGGTCATCTGCCTGCAATCAGTGTTTTATTATTATTACTGCCATGCGACCATCTCAGATGCTTTGGGAGGGGGGTTACAAGCGCACGTGAGTGCATGCGTGTGTGCGTGCGTGCGTGCATGTGTTTTCACAACCATGAGTTGGAGGGCAGGTCTGGTATGTCCTATATCTCTATACATCTATACAAGATTACTGAATTCATACCAAGGGCAAGCTAGGAAAGGAGGGGACGGGGACTTGCCTACTTCATCTCTACCTCCTTCTGCCATTGCCCTTGGTGACTTCAGCATCGCTGCAGCCCTTAGCGTCACAGCTCCCCAGTTTCCTCAGGTCCACAGAGCTCTATTTCTTCCCATGTTTCTGCACATGAGGACAGTCACTTCACTTGGAACAGCTGCCATCATGTGCAAATGCTGCACCTACAAACGTTTGCTGGCTGCAAAGTTCTGCTACTTAACATACTTCTGTAATTTCTCTAAACTTGCTCTTTTATTGTACTTTTTAACTTGTTCATTCATTTATTTGACAAATATTTCCTATTTTTGCCAAGCATTGCATATGGATCCAGGGATACGATAGCGAACAAGACCAGTGTGACCCCAGACATAATAAAGCAATTACAAATCTGCACGCATGCACGCACACATGCACGCACACACACGTATGTTCATCCTCATCAGGGCGTTGACTTGTGAATAAAAATTTGCTTTAAGTGACTCCTAGTTCCCAAAGGCAACACTCTATTATTAAAGTTCACACTCCCACAAACTGGAAGGCAAAGTCATCCCTTCTGCGCCCAAGAAGAAGCTGCTCCCCAAGGCACTGAGTGGCAGCAGGATGGCCAAGCCGAGGTTCCCCTTTACACACCCTCTAGAGTTCCCTGCCAAATCTGACCTCATGTTTCAGCCACAAACACACAGCTAATAATAGTTTCTGCTCTTAACTTACAAAATGTAATTCTTAAAGGCAATTTTTGAGAACGAGCCAGATGTCCGAAAGGAAAATTTACAGAGCCGGAGCAGTGACTACTACCAAAACAGAACTTCTCCCAGCACCCCAGGGCACGTCCAGATTTCACCCGGAAAAGGCCTTTGAAAAGAGCCTGAGGCTGCCGCAACAGGTGTTTGTGTCCGGCCGCCCTACACCTCGAGCCTACTAATGACCCCTGCCAGCTTCTGGTCTCTCAAAGTCACAGGTAATAATAAAGACCCTCTGTTATTGGACCAAGGAAAATGAATAAGCAAATATTTAATGTCCGTACACGTACACACACGTGCACACACACAGAGTCGTCAGAAAGATTTGGTGTGCATTGGGTAGCTCTGAAGGACACAGGGAAAGTGTTACGTTCAGTTTTAAAAAGCCGATGATTTGTGTATTTTTCATCCTTCAATTAAAAAATCAAATTATAATACATTTATCATTCACTAGTGAGACTACTTATTAAAGCAAAACACCCAAGAAGTTCAATTCTGACTCCCCAAAGGGCAGACTGTAAGCCATGCAGATGTCGGCACATGATAGAAGTGGCTGCTCCCCAGAAGTCAGTGGGCAAGTAAAGTCCATCCCCTGTGCGACTCTGGCAGCTGAGAAAGGACCGTCATCTTATGAGGGCAGGGACCACGCCTCTCTGTGAACACCCGTATGCCCCTGGCTAGTGTAAGCTAGCACAAAGCCTGGACTGCATGCTCAATAAATTATTGCTTGAATGAATGATGAGTTAGAGGAAGGGAGGATGGGAGGGAGGGAGGGAGAGAGAGAGGGATGGGAAGTTGTATAAATGCACAGATATCCATTTGAATGATTTACAGAGAGATTTCTGACCCATCTAAATCAATCTTCCTTTGGCTGGCAGTAAGAAAAAAATACTCTGAGCAAAATTCCTTTTTCCCTGCAATATTTGCATGGTTATTCACTATTTTTTATTAATTAATCGATCTTTTTTTCTTGCATCATCGCAGTCCCCATGGTTCTCCCTCCACCACAGCAAAATTTTGAAGTTAATTCTGGTGTGTGCCCTGGAGTCACTGTTGAGTAGGTATACAATGTTAGGCAAATAACATCAACTTTGGGGCATACTTATGGGGGTGTTGAAATGATGGAATAAGGGGCCTCTCTGGTGGCACAAGGGATTAAGCATAACACTATGAAGCATCAGCAGCCACTGTAGCATGAGTTCGATCCCCGGCCAGGAAGGGGACCCGCATGGCGCAGCAGGCCTCTCCTGGCTCCCCGCTGCTCCCCTCAGCAGTGGATTTCAGTAGATCTGCCTGTTCTGCTCCTCGCTCTGTCTCACCCCCCCCACACATCTGGCCTGTACCTCAGTTCTAAACCTTTTTTTTAAAAAAAAAAAAGGATGGAATGAAATTATAATGAAAGAACCCACTGGACTGCCTGGAACTGTGTTTTTAAAATGCTGGGGCAGTGAAGGGGAGGGAGATGACGATGCCTCTGCCTAAAGGACAGGCACTGCCGCCCGGAGCCAGAGAGCGCGCTTCAGACAACTCAGGCTCCTGCCGATTTACCGCCTCCAGTGTGCAGAGACTAGAGATCTCACACTAGGTCCGTGTTGTGGTAAAATTCTCAATACGAAGTTTACTTTCACCACTTCGCCATACCCCATGTTGCGTTCACAGACCCCATGCGCTGTAGCGTTACTTCAAATGTTCACAAAGCATGGCTAAGGGAGGCACAAAAGTGTAGAGCAGGGGTCAGCAAACATTTTCTGCAAAGGCTCAAACAGTAACTATTTTAGGTTTTGAGAATCACCCAGTCTGTGTCACAACCACTGCAGCCTAATGCTGTGGTAGGAATGCACACAGACAATACATAAGTAAACGGGAGTGTGTGTGCTAGTAAAATGTAGACAATAACTTTGCATTTCATGTATCACAAAACAGTCTTCTTTTGGTTTCTTTTGCCCATTTAAAAATGTAAAAACAATTCTTAGCTCATGGGCCATTAACACATGTGTGAATTTGACCCAGGGGTCATAGTTTACTGACGCCTGATCCAGAGCAAACAATTACTTTAATGCTTGACTGGAGCTGCTTCATGCATCAGGAATATTTGCTTGAAATACTATGTTGATGTTCTCCTAATGATAAAAAAATTCGAATACTTAATATTTTACCTAGAAATGAAGCACTGTGATCAAGCTCCTCTGCCAGAGAAGTATGGAATTACTTAAAACACGAAGACATGTGCTGCTGGACACTGCCTAGCTGATAGCTACACTCTCTAGCGAAGACATCAGGCCAAAAAAAGAAAAATAAGAGCCAACTTTCTTCTGGTTTCTGCTTAATCAATTGTTGAAGTGTGCTTTAGGGTGATGACAATTGGAAAGGCATATTTCATTTCCTAATAAAATAAATAATACATAACGATTTCCTATCCTGCTGTTAGAAAGAAAGCTTTTGGGATTACTATTTCCGTGACTTATTAAAACCTGCCTTGGGGGGCAGACAATTGAAACGCCCAGCCACAGCTTAACTATTACCATTTGCAAAGCTCCAATTTGATTTGAACATTAACCCCCTAAGTTAGAGACTTGGAATTATTTGTTGTCTTCTTTATTTTACCTTACAAAATTGTGTTTTTAATTGACCTAAATCTAACTCCCACAGATCCTGCATAAGCGATCACAGTATAAAGAACTTAGTATAATTTCTACTTCTGCTTGGTACATTAAAACTCAGCAGGGGCCCTCCCTGGTGGCGCAGTGGGTTAAGCAACACACTATGAAGCAAACTGCAGCCACTGCAGCACGAGTTCAATCCCTGCCACTGGCCAGGGAGGGGCCCCACATGGCACAGCAGACCTCTTCTGCCTTGCCCGCTGCTCCCCTCAGCAGTGTATTTCAGTAGATCTGTCTGTTATGCTCCCCACTCTGTCTCTGGTGGATCCTCTCACCCACTGCACTTCTGGCCTGTATCCCAGCTCTTGTATGCATAAATCAATAAATCTTTTAAAAAATAAAACTAAAACTCAGCAGGAACTGCTGCTCAACTGTCAAACTAAGAACTCTCCAGTTGTCACAAGTCCACAGAAGCAGTATATAAATGGAGACACAGTGCTCTCCATACCTTGCTGTCAGGAACTGAGAGTTTGTGTCCCTCTAGAATTCGTATGTTGAAGCCTAACTTCCAACGCGATACATTCAGAGGTGTGCCTTTGGGAAGTGACTGGGCTGAGATAAGGTCATGGGGATGGAATCCCCATGACGAGATTAGTGGCCTGAAGAGGATGGAAGACATAGGGAGAAGACAGCCATTTGCAAGCTGAGTCCTCACCAGGAACCAAATCAGCCTTGATTTTGCACACCCCACTCTTCAGAACGGTGCGAAACATCTGCTGTGTAGGGCCTGCTGTCTGTGGTACTTTGTCAGAACAGCCACTGAAAGACAATAGCCTAGCTGGATGTGGTGTGAGATGTGCTTTCTGTGCTTGTGCTGCCTGTGGGGACTTCTCGTTTGCCAATTTCAGTAAAATGAGAATTAAAGTTAAACCTATCTTGGAGTTGTCATGAGGATATAAGAAGTTTTTTTGTAATGCATATTCGGAACACTTGATCAAAATTACAAATACCACCACATTTATATATTTACTTGTAAATGTAGTGGTTTAAGCCATATAGTTAACTAATGATTTTTATTTAAATGTTTAGTAAGATTTAACCAAGATAGAGAAAATATGAGGGCCATCAACATTAAAATAGCAAGTTGGTTAATTTTCTTAACTATTTACTGTTGGCAAGTAAAATAATCAGAGGCATATTAAGTGATCTAATCTTTCTAGAAAATAATTTGTCAATATTATTCATACATTTTTAGTTATCTATTCCTCTTTTAGCAATGAATCTTAGTGGAGTAATGAGATGTGCAGGAAAAGACAGATGTATGAGAAATTAAATAGGCAGCATTATAAGAATATTTAAAATATGGCATATCCTTATTGTGTTATTCTTTGTGGCCATAAAAAAATACATTTCCAATGCTGCAGATTTTTATAAAAGAATGTCATGTAAAAACACGATAAAAACATAAATAAGACATTCTCTAATAAATAACACTACTTATTAAATGCTATATAACAAATTACCTCAAAACTAAGCAACTTCAAAACACAGTTTGTTATCTCACAGGACGGGGGGCGCAGGGGCTCAAGAAGGCAGCCAGAGCTGAGCTGGGTCCCCCGCCCGGGCTTCTTGTGACCGAGTTGTCTACGAGCCTGGGTCTCATCTGGAGGCCTCTGGAAGAAGGCGCCGGCAAGCTCGCCCCTGTGGTCCCTGCAGGATCACTTCAGTGGGGGCTACAGGCCCGAGGGTTTTAGCTCCCTGCTGGCTGCTTTCCAGAGGCCCCCTCAGTTCCTTACCTGTGGGCGTCTCTCACTCCAGAGAATCGGCTAGGAAGTCAAATTCACACACTTGTGCGCCCTAATCACGACGGGATTGCGCCCTCCAAGGTGCTTAGAAGCGAGTGAGCCACATGGAGGGAATAGGCCAAGCTGCGCATACCAGGGGGCGGGGCTCACTGCAGGCGACCGGAGAACAGGGGGCACCCGCACACACGTTTGTGTACTGGTCAGTGTAGAGATACAGAGAACTACTGCAAGGAGATATGCAAAACACAGAAAGTACTTAGCTAAGATAAGAATTATGGGTGACTTGTAGCTTGGTCTGTCTACGTTTCTATAGTCTATGACGTATTTTTACAATGTACATATATTACTTTTATAAATAGAAAAACTGGTTTTATCTTTAATAAATACTAGGTAAAATTTAATTATGATTTTTCTCAGAATACTACAATCAAGATATTCCCAAATGACCCTTGACCCTTTCTGTGATAGAAATACTCGTATAAAAATCTGGTTGTAGTTAAAGTACTTAACTCCTAGTGAATACTTTCAAACATCGGATAGCTAAATGGCTACTCGTGTAATGATTAATTACATTTGACTTAATGTTTAACCCTTTCTACTGTATGAGAACAAGCTAGAGAAACAGCTTTAAACAACCAGCTTTTTGACACCAGCGCCCATACTTTAGCTCCAACCATGGGGAGAAATGTTACTATGAAGCTAAGTCAACAAGAATTTCTTCTGTCTTCACTTGGGGCATTACAATGTCCCCAGTGCTTCTGGGAAACACAGTCTTTGTGCTCAAAAAGTTACATTCAGGTTGGTAAGAAAGAAGAAATCCATGTCAAGCAATACCACATGATTTTTTTCCTTCAAGTACATGAAACATTCAATTTCTGACATGCTTATACCACCAAGCATTCACACAAAGGAAAGCTGGAGTGCCCCAGTGATGCCCCTGAAAGGATACTTGACCCTGGCCTTCCATGTGAATACATATGGAAGGGAGAAGAAGACAGTTCAAGTGAGGTGTCTTGCTGTTACACTGGTGCGATTATTAATAGCGCCCCTTTTCACATCTCAAAGTTTCCTGGTTTTGATAATAAATTCTATGAACACCTTAAATAAAAAAGCCCAAAGTGGGGCTTTGTTCACTAAAATGGGTCAATCTGCTCACCACATAATAATCCCTACTGGCATCAATGAGAGAACATATGTTCGTTCAGATCATTGATTTATTTAACATGAATTTAACTTGAAAGGGTAATTTAACTTTTTTAATCACAACATAGAATAATAACCAAATCCATATATGGCTGTAAATAAGTGTGTTTTGGGCACTGTTTTTCCCTTCATTTCTCTGTCCGCTATTAGAATGCTAGAACAGGTACCAGAGAGATTCTCACAGCTTCAGAATAACAGGTATGCTAAGGGCTATAGCAAAGGTTCCCAGTGGGTTGGGGGGAAAAAAGAGTACGGATATTTTCTAGGATTCTGCAACTGAGGTCTCTTCCTCAGTTTTCTCCTAAGAATTGGAGTTTAAAGCTCACAGAATTCAATGACTCGCTTGTCTGAAATCAACTGAATTTTGGGAAGGGGCTGCCTTCTCCATGGTGATCGGATACACCTCAGCATCATCATTTCTCAGTCCAATGTGAACTGGAAGTATTAAATCATAAGAAATGGCTGGCACCAGATAAAAGCAGTAATCATCAGCATTCTTACCATGGCAAGAAAATCACAACTTGTTACAGAGAGTTCAGTGGTAACCATGGAATATGAAATCCAAATTTGGGTCAGGCCAAATGTAACAATAACTTCAGTCAACTGAATATGTTACTAAAACCTTTGAGCCAAGATCGATTTGATTAAAATATCTGCATAATGTACTGTGTGCAAAGTGAAATGAAAACGCTCTATCATATCAAGATTGAACTATCTTCTAATAAAAACATTGCTTCAAGGTAATGCCTTATTTATATACTTGGTGCTGCAAATTTCAGCAGAGCAACTTGACCCGAAGAAGAAAAAGCATGTATTCATAAATACACAAGTAAGTGTAAGATAGAGGTTTTCTTGAAGTATTTGGAAGAAGCAAGCCCTGGGTGCACAGCAGTCGTTACCCAGCACGTCTGACTGTGCTGGCAGCAGCCCTCAAGTGCACGCCACAAAATGGCCAAGTTGAAGTTCAGGGCAGGCAATTCCAGTCAAATCTGGCAAAAGGCAACAATGATATTGGCCACAAACCCCTACCACCACCCAAGACTCTGCAGGGGCCACATCAACTAATTTTAACAAATCCTGAACTCAATTTCTTTATTCTAAATTGTGCTTTCACTTTCATTCCATCAGGATTTTTCCTCTACCATATATAACAAAAAATGACCAGAACGCCAATTCAAGAGAAAACTAATAGAAACGAACAAAAACAAAGACACAACTAGCTTTGCAAAGAGGCATTTTGGCTCCAGTGTCTCTGTGGAGAATGCTCAAAAGGTCCCTCGATTGAGTATAAATAAGTTTCTCCATTTCCCAAGTTTTCCCCAAAACTAATTAAAATTTTCCTTAATTGCATTTATCCTCTCCTCTGAAGTGTTTGCCATCATAAATGCAAATATCAATAATGTTTTTATTGGCATTTTAAAATCTTCCTAATTACTAGTGGCTGGGTGGCTTAAATTAAAATTATTGTTTTGGGACTCTGGGAAATTAGGGTTTTAGCAGTTTTTTTTTTATACTCAGGTAATAAATAGTAATTAATTTCTCCTTACAGAAGGATGTTCAGTAATGCAACTAGGTTGTTTTCCTGCCAAAATAATGTGGTCAGAGCTAAGAGAATAACAATTTTCAATGAAATCAGAGGACTCTTATCTTCAATTCCCATAACGAAGCAAACCAGACGTTTAGGGAAATTGAGACAGCTAATAGCACAAACACACCATACGGCTGTGAGGCAACTTTTGAAAGTGAAATGCAAGCAAGTGTCAGCAAAAGACACAAGAAGGGAAGAGGAGGCTGTCCTGAGGCGTTTGCTATCTAGGATCATCAGCTCCAAGAGGAAATCGATCCTGTGTGATGTTTATATTTCTTCAGGCTCATGGAAATAGCAAACTCATAAGAGAGGCAAGTGTAAAGGTGAACACTGTCACTCACAGAAGTAGTGCAAAGCCAGTGCTCTGAGGTCAGTCTGACAGACGACATCGCTAAAGGTCCTTTGCAAGTTAGCATACCTCACAGACCCAAGCTTACAACTGCATTCAGGCTCTGTGTGCTTATAACTAATTTGCAGGCATTGGGATGAGTCATCTACATGATCACACGACTAACCTGACTAAACTGCTTAGACATTTGTAGTGATTATTGTCATCTAAAACTCATTCGACACCCTCCATTAAAATCTCCACTTGCTTTCGGTGGCAACTGTAATTCCGCCTGGTATCTGTCTTGAGAACAGGGAGTCAGCTGGCACACAAAGAAAGCAGGGCCAAATAACTAACCCACAATATTAAATTCAAGTTTTAATCCCCAAATCCCATGATTTCCAGCAGATGAAAGAAAAATTATGCACGGCCCCAGATTAACCATTTGATACAAAGCCTTAAATTTTAAAATTAAAATTTGATCAGCTAGTGAGAGACTCAAGTACTAATTTTGTGTACTGGAGTGAATAAGAGCTAATGGATGATGCATACTATTTTCAGACAACATTAGGCTGCAGAGGAACCCCACATTTGCGAATGGGAGAGTTTATAATTTAGTTCATCTTAAAGTTGGAGGTTTCAGGAAGCATGAAGTGATAGTCTCAACTGAAGGGATTTCTGCCAAAAATCAGCAGTGGAAATGCAGTGTCTAGGAATGTGGAAGGGTAAAAGAAAGACGACAAGGCAGCAGGAATAGAAGGGAACAGACTCGTAAGACTGAAACAGAAACAACACTGGGATAGATTATGAAAAAAAGCGTGTATTGCTTTTAAAATATGCCTTATGGACTGGACAACGGTGGGTTTTAATACATTTTCATAGGATATTATTTTAATTATAAAATCCAGAGCGTGTGTGTGTGTGTGTGTGTGTGTGTGAGAGAGAGAGAGAGAGAGAGAGAGAGAGAGAGAGACGCTATTGAGCCATCACCACCGTCCGACTCTGCCACCAACTCCCAACCCTCGTGCCCCTGGTCTTCACCATTGAGTTTTTACAAGTAGATGGGGAAGGCGAGTAGACGGGAACTATACTTGACATTTTAGAAAGCTCCTTTTAAGTTTGGGCTGTTTTTTTTAAAGGTTTAAGTGTTGGAAGCACGTCCACGTTTGGGTGGCCAGTGACGTTCCTGTCAGTAGGGTGAGTCCTCTCTCCACTATCCGATCCAACATGTTCTGTTACAATAATGTCTTTTGATAAGCTTCTGGTCCCCCAGTTTTAAAATCCAATAACATGTAAAGGAGATGTTAAGAACATCCCCTGGAGGGGCTCACGTGAATACTCTCCTCTCTGAGTCACCTTCACCGTTCTCTCCTTGGGCTGAAGTCACTATCGCCAAGCCCACTGCTCGGGAAAACAGACTGGGCATCTGCATTGTCTGCTGAGCATTTCGCTTCCCATCTGAACAGAACAAAGTCCCGAAAACATGACTCTTTTCACTAACTTAGAAGAATTCTCTTACACTGAATAGGGTGTTGATCCTAGCTCTGCTGTTGCTCCCCAAAGTCACAGTCTTCTTAAAAACAAGTACAGAAACGCAAGCCACATGAAGAATGGTGCTGCCCCATGCCAAAGGATCTGCTCTTGTCAAGCGTGAGGTGGGGCAGACAAGGACACATCAAGGAATGGGAGGTTTACTCGGATGCTTAAAAACTAGCTTCCTGGTGGTGCTGCTTCACCCCGCGCCTGGAACTCCAGTCACAGTCTCCTGCGGCAGGCAGGGGCGGCTTCCTCCTCACACCTGTTGTCTAGGCTGCTTCTCGTGCAGGTCTGTCTGCTGTACCTCTTTCCTCTACCACCTCAGCTGCCTGGAAGCACCTCCACTTCGTGCTGACATTCCACCTGCCCCAAGCCAGCCAGCTCACTGTGCCTCGTCAATGAGGTCTTCTTTAATTGCTCCCCACCAGCCCTCTGTATCAGTTTCATGAAATTGTCAGGCATCCCACACTGTTTTCCCTCCAACTGAATACATCTGCATTATTCTCAAATTTTCCCTCTGTCTACCCAACTAGCAAGGTAAGGTGAAGGCAGTTTTACATCATGCGAGTTCGGACAGTTGACAAAGGCGTGCCAGTTTGGCAAATAGTTGCTGGGAGATGGAGCCATGGCCCATTTTTCTCCCTGGCTGGTGAGCAGGAGGTGTAGGGAGATGACTTGTCCTTGGAACAAATGGCCCCAGCCAGTCTGATTTCACAAAGGGCCACAGCATAAAAGTCACAGTCCACCTTGAGAGGAGCAGCGGCCAATGTAGCCTCTTGCTTGGACTTTATCCCACCCTTTATAGCCCCCCTGGATGACTAGTGAGCACAGGACTTGCCGAAAGGTGCGCACAAGGGAGAGGGGGGAGAAAAGCTGATTCCCTTGGCTGGAGGAAGAGGACGTCTGCAGTTTCAAGAAGACTGCCCAGATGGGAGAAAACTTCTTCCAAAGACATTTATCTTGTTCTTCAGCAACCGAGCATATAGCTGGGACTAGGCTGACCGACACTCAGGCAAGTGGTCTCCGCCCAGCGTGAAGGAGGGGGGCCCTTCCCTCGTAACTTACATGCTGGACTGTTCTTTTCATACCAGTTCATGGCGGCAAAGGTCAGGCTGCACGTGACATCTTGGTAAAGCAATAGATGATGCGACAAATTCGCTAACAAGGACGCTGAAAGACTTCAGAGAAAAAGAAAAATGGAAAAAGCATGCAGTGAAAATATGGAAAGAAGCTGATCTGTAGGTCATAAATATTTCCACCACCTGTCTTGGGAGCGTTTCAGCACAGCACCCATCCTGCATGCCCGGATAGACGGCACCGTTAGAAAGAGGCACTTTGCTCCTTGTTCAAATGCTCTTGGGCTAAAGAATTTTAACAGCCCACAGGGAGGAAAGTCTAGAAACTGCTTAAGCAAATTCCAAGCATGCCCTCATGGTTTCTGCTCAGCTGCAGGGAATTATCCATCACATCATTCTGGCAAAAGCTTGACAACATCACTTGCTTTCTCATCTTTTTTTCTCTTTAGGCTTTTCTCCCTATAGAAAAAGGCCACTTTTTAAAAAAAATACCAAACATCCAGTCTTTTTCACCATTGCTTGACAGACCAATGATCAGTTCATAATCTTGCCCCTTTATCCATTTTTAGCCATGGACCAAGCACCATTCCATCCTCTCCAGTTTACCCGTGCGTGCACAGGAGTACCGTGTATGCGCAACACACCAAATATGTCGTGTTGTATGGATGTAGTCCACCTTGGACACAGGAGATTTGACATCATTTCAAAACACTCACCTAAAGATGCCAATCACCTGTGTCAACTTTGATGTTGTCACTTAAAAGCATCTACAAAGTAGCTTCTTGAAACTTGGATCAGATGTTTGTTCAGAACATGCTCTATAGCCACAGCTCGGGTAGGTCAAAAAATTAAATTGCCAGCAAAATCAACTGTGTTAAAGCAATGAGTTTGTTTGAAATTTACTGTCCCCAGAAATTCCACTCCTAGGTGTATACACATAATAGATACAGTCAGTGTAACAAACCAAAGTTTCTCCTATAACACATCCTTTGAAGAATGCCTTTGAGAGTTTCTAGAAAGCACTGCGGAAGAAAAGCAGTTTTTTAAGCCACGGCCCCTCCGTGGGTCCACCGAGCCGCTGCCTAAGAAACAACAAGCGAAACAGCCATAGCACACCCGCTCCTCCTACATGATCCATCTCCCACACTCAACAGCGAACACCAGCATGACTCCTCATCTACATGCTTTCGTCTCGGCAGACGGCTATTCTGAAAATAAGTATAAAAACTGTGACATTTTGGTTAAAGAGTAGAGGTTCTGTTAATATTCTGCACCCTTCCCCACCCCCCCCCCAAAAAATCCTGGACATGTTTATACGCCAGAGCGCTCCTACTGACAATTCTTGCTCTTGGGGGACGTGTGCTAGCATCTTCCTCAAAAGTCAAAGTAAAGAATCCCTCCTTGGCGCTGCCAACACATTTGTTAGGGTTCTTTATTATAACGATTGTTGAACTTACACAATACCTGTGTATCGAAGGAATGAGAATACAAGATGTAAATTCATCAGAGAATTCACATTCATCCAGAGATATTACAATGTAATATTGTGATGTATTCTCTTCTGGATTACCTTTTTATACACACTCTCTTCAAAAATGCTAAGTCGCTTACATATAATTTGGCAGAAGTTTCCATTAATGGGTGGAATCTCTGCACCCATGCTTTCAATGTGGGCTGGCCCTGTGGTTGGACCAACAGGAAACAGAGGAGGTGATGGTGCACGGTTTCCGCCCTCCCCTCAAGAGGGCTTAGAGCACCATGGCCCTGCTCTGGAGCCCTGTGTCCACCAGGTGCACACGCTCAGCTACCTGCCAGTGAACGAGAGCCCACACAGAAGCCAGGTGAGTTATCCTTTGCCAACAGGCTACCTGGCCGCACGGCTACCCAGCCCACTAGAACCAGCCAAGTTCTTCCCCATCCACAGAACTACTCCCCCTACCTACAGATTCACACACAGACATAATTATTCATTGATGAAAAAAGCCAAGTTTTGTGGTTGGTGGTCACACAGTTTTATGGGAGCCTGAGAAAACCCATGCAGTCTAGAATCCGACATCCTTGTCAGCTTCCTAGATGCTGGCTCCAGCTCATGAGAAAGAGGGGCGAGAGGCCACTGGCCACTAGCAGGCTCAAGGACAGGCCCAGAACCAAGTTTCCCATCACAATTTCCAAAACTGCATCGCAGACTGACCTGGTGATTAAACTGCATCTGGCCTCCTCAAGCTCCAGGTGCTACAAATGATGTTGTCTCCAAAACCTCAACTTTGCTGCCACCACACCATTACCAGAGAGCCAGACAGATGTCACTCTCCTCAGAAACTCCACCTTTCTGCCACCGTTGGCCCTCAAAGCTAGAATATTCTGCCTTCAGTGTTGCAAGAAAACGGAAGTACTCTTACCTAAAAAGACCTAGGAAGCACGTCCTCTTATGAATACTAAATCTGCCTGATTAAAAAAGGGCAAAGGGCTTGAACTCATACTTCACCAAAGAGGTATAAGGAAGACAATGCGCACATCAAAGAAAGTTTAACATCATTAGCTATCCAGAGAAATGCAAGCCAAAACCATGACAAGAAACAACAACGACCCTACCAGAATGGACAAAACAGCAACCCAGCAATGACAGCAAGTGCTGGCAAGGCTGCAGGATGAGTGGAGTGCTGGTGGGGTGTACAACGACACAGCCACTCTGGAAGAGTCTGACCGTTTGTCACCAAGTCGGGCATTCGCTCTCCATGGAATCCAGCCATCCTGCTCCTGGGACTGACCCTGGAGAAAAACTTCCGTTCACACCAAAACCCCTGTGCAGATGTTTACAGCCACTCTAGTTAGCGTTGCTCCAAACTGGAAACCACACAAATGCTACGTAACAGGCCGACAGGTAAACTACGGTACATCCACACCACGGACTGTACTGGTCAGCCTTAAAAAGAATAAACTACTTGTAATGGGCGGTAGCTACAGTAGAGCCTGCATGACAGATGATGTGACTTGATGGACACAGGGACATCATCACAGGAGATGACATGACGCTGCTGGAGCTTGAGGATGAGGAAAGTGGGAGTTAAATGAGGAAGACCCGTCATCCAGCAAACTAGCCAGAAGGACCAGCATAAGAGAGGAGGGTCAACGCCAGGCTGGACAGAGAGGAAAGGGGAGATATGACCACTGCATAGGGAGAGGGTCAAGTCTCGGAGATCTAATGCGTAGAGAACATAAAAGCGATGGCACAGTCAAAAATGTTTTCAAGGTGCCAGACTGCGAAGATGGTTATCAAGAAGGAAAAGGGGAAAGTCTAAACAAAGAACTGGTTGGGGTTTGCGTCTTCATTCCTTTTACTTTCCTTTTTTTGGAGAAAGGTTTGTAAATAATTTTTAACCTTTAGACAGTGCCGTGATAGCGGAAACTCTACGTAGAACGGTCCCGTAGGCAAATGGAAACACGGACTAGGATTCAGCCAGGGAGAGAACTGAAATGTTCCTCTCGAGGACAGAAGGGATAGCTGAAACTAAGACATGTATGAGTCAAGTGAACAAAGTTGCTGATAAACCCATTTCTTCCATTTGACTAAAATTATTTTTGACAAACGTGAATATCCGATTTAATCTACAAATTTCTACCATGAAAGCACATTACAAACATCTGTTTTAGTATTTCTCGGTCTTAAGAGAAACCTTATGTTAGATTTACCTTCTAAAAGATATTTATTTAATTGGAGGACATCATGAAATGATGGCATCAACTTTCGTCAACCAAGAGAAATATTTAGTTAAAATCAAGCTCAAAGGTAACAAAATCAGTATATTTAAGGAGTGCAGCACAAACAAGGCATATTTTGCTTCTCTTCGCAAAGCACCTCCCGAATCCATACTTTGTTCTCTAGAGATAGTCACGTAATTGCCGGGGATGCTGACCAGCGGTATTTTTTTTTAAATAAGATTTATTTATGCATACAAGAACTGGGGTACAGGCCAGAGTTGCGGGAGGTGAGAGGATTCACCAGAGACAGAGTGGGGAGCAGAACAGGCAGACTGACTGAAACACACTGCTGAGGGCAGCAGCGGGCATGGCGGGAGAGGTCTGCTGCGCCATGTGGGTCACCCCCCTGGCCAGCGGCAGGGATCGAACTTGCGCTGCAGTGGCTGCGGTCTGCTTCACAGTGCGTTGCTTAACCCACTGCGCCACCAGGGAGGCCCCTGACCAGCGGTATTTTTACCGGTGGTATTTATTATAAAACAATCTTGGCAAGTGAAAGAAAACAGCACACACTGCTAATATTTTAGAGAATTATGTGTTTATCCTAGCTCCGTGAACAAGAGCAAAGCAAGCACGAAAGGGGCACGGAGGAACGCTGCTCATGTAAATGAAGATCTAATCCAGGCCCAGCTCTCCTTCCACCTTCTGATAGGGACTGACAAAGAGCATCTTGATTTGGGATTTGTCCCTGCCTCGAACACCAAGAAAGGCCATACCCTGCTTGCTGACAGTGCAGGGCGGCGACAGGGCAAACACACAGGCGCTGAGAGAAAGCTTCTCTTGGGATGCAGACGGCGGGCAATCCAAAGACAGAGAGAGAGAATGCGGCTTGCTTGCCAGTAAGGCCACTGCTCTGAGGTGGCTTTCTTTGGTTCCGTAGCCACAGTCCACCCCTCCACACTGCATCTGCCCACCAAGTACATGACCGTGTACCAGGCACGGCAGACCAGCGGGTGCGGCTGCCTGGGTGGAAAGCATCTCACGGACATTTAAAAACAGTGACCCTTGGTGTGCAAAGGACATCGTGGTGTGCAAAGGACTAGGAAGCCACACCAAAGAAATGCAAGGTGCGTTCCCGGATGGGGTCCTGGCACTGGAGCAGGACTTCAGTGGCATAGTGGGTACCTCCAAGTAACTTTTGTATTTAGTTAAAAATCCTTCAGTTAAGGTGTTACCAAGATTACTTTGGTAACAAATGCTACTCTGGTGTGTTTCTCAGTTTTCATAAATGCACCATGGGGGTATAAGATACTAGGGGACGGGGGGGGGGGGCATATGGGAACCCATCATACTATGTACGCGACTCTTTGTCAATCTAAAAGTATTTCAAAANGGGGGGGGGGGGGCATATGGGAACCCATCATACTATGTACGCGACTCTTTGTCAATCTAAAAGTATTTCAAAATAAAAAGCTATTGTGTATTTATTGTGTGTCCTGTTCTTTGGCTCTTAATGGCTGCTGGTGTGAGATTAACTCAGATGCAGAACACGTCCAGAATTCATGACCCATCTTCCAATCCTATGAGATGAGTTTTAGCTTCTGGATTTTGCCCTGCTTACTAATTCCTACACGTCTTGGCTCATTCTGTTTCTTCTACTTGCCTTCCTCCCATCCTTGTTCCCCAGACATACTTCTTGTTCTAAGACTGACCTCAAATGTTATCTCCCCTGGCTTCCCCAAGCAAAGTTTGACTTTCCCTCTTATCTAGTCTTAAGCTGCTTCTTAGCTCCTGTGATAAGGTGCTGAATCTGGAGTGGTGGTTGCAAGTAAGACACATAAAACCAGGCTCTCTGGATTCAAATCCTGGCCAATCCCTTCCCAGCAGTGTAACCTTGAGAACATTACTTAATGCTCTGGGACTGAATTTCCTTATCTAGAAAATGGGACTAATAATAACAGCTCTTGGCGCTGACATGAGAACCAAATGAATCCATGAAAATAAAGCCATTCTAAGAGTGGCTCAGGGAATTGCTATGATTATTATGGCCCTTACATGTCTGTTTTCGCTGAGGACCTTCAGAACAAGGACGCTTTGTGTTCACTTTTGTGTTCACTTTTGTAAGGGGAATTCTCAGCTGAATTCAAGACCAACCTTTGCCTTTCGCTGGTTTTGGACTACCTTGCCTTACTGTGAGGGTTTAATGACCCAATGTCTTTTAAATTGCTTAGAAGGGTAACTAACTCAAGACAAGCATTCAATGAATATTAGTTATTAGAATTAAGACCTTGCTAAACCCAACTTGACACTTAGATGTGCTAAATTGTTTGATGAATAGTGAGTAAGTGAGCAGTAAGGATGACGGATAACACTTTCGTAGCCCATCTAGATAGTCACGATCCACTATTAGCAGCGACAATTAAATTTCTTCTTTTGTCACTCCACGCTTCAGAATGCCAGTTCTGGGGGCTTTCGTTCTCTTCTAAATTGCGAAAGGAAGAACCCTCATTCACTGGGTCCAGCAAAAGCCTGGAGACAGTGAGTTTTAATCCTGGATTTCCATAATTAGTGGGCAAGATAACCTCAGGCCCAATCACTGAACTTTAATTGAAACCACTCTTCAATTGTGGTCTGATATATTCACAATTCTTCTGTGCCAAAGAGAAAATATGAGCAAACTTTGTGTTAAGGCTCAGAAAGAAAGTTAAGCCAACCTGCACTTCCGTCCTGACAGTCGGGTACTTTAATTATCTATGTAACAAAGAGAAGCAGAATTCACTTGCAACATGACCAGACCCCCAAGGAGGCTGGTTTCTAACTCAAGTCCAGAAAGAATCTCCTAAATCTCCTAACCTGAAGGCAGAACTGTCAGAAACAGGATGAGAATCACATCACTGTTTGGGCTAGCTAGAAGACTTTTCAGGACTTTTCTTTCCCCATACTCCCCGATACTCTTATGCTAAGGTCACTCTAGAACCATTCATGGGAATTAGATTTTGAGCAAAAAAAAAAAAATCTGAGCATAGATGGTATTATCTCACTTCCGCATGTTGTCTTACTACCCAGGAGAGCTGTCATGGGCGGCTGCAGCAGGAGCAGGCCAGCCTGACCTCACACGGGAGTGTGGCACGGGAAGTGAGCAGAGGCCAGGCAGAAGTGAGAAAGCAAGTGGCCATCACCAAGTGGAGCACCAGAGCCTGAGTATTCTGTCTTCTACAAACAAAAGGGTTCCGGTGGAATGAGGTTGCCCTGGGCCTGTAGGTGTGTCTTAGGCTACACCAAATCCACAAAGCAAAAGCTGCAAATCCCTGTGTTCCCAGTGACCTGGCCAAAATGCCTGGGGTGACAGCTATCATGAAAAGTAAGCCCCAGCTTGCAAAACGAACTGGAACTGTCCCTTGGCTTCTGCTGCAGGCCGACTCACAGTGATGGCCCAGGCCTCCTTCTTGCCGCGGTGGAAAGAGCAAGGCCCCTGGTGCACTCAGCAGGAGCAGAACAAATACCTTTGACTAGAGCAATACTTCAGGTTCCTCCTGTGTTGCCTCCTAGCCACATGGGCTGGTCACCTCCTCCACTCATTTACCCTTGCTTCCTTAGCGCCTTTTAGTGCTGCTGGCTGTGGGGCAGTTTACAAGCAGTGAGACCATGGAAGCCTCACAAAAACTCTTTTAAAATAGGCACATGAATTATCCTCCTATGACAGATGAGGAAACAAAAGCAGAAATATCCTTAATAATTTGTTCAAGGTCACAGGACAGAGCTGGGATCTGAACCCTGGTGCATGCTGGTTCAGAGTCCAGCTCTAACCAGTTCATTCTACTTCCTCGACAACTAATTCTGGCTGCCTCTTAATGGGAGTCTCGATGTCCTCTGCAAAGTGAAGGTGGACACCATCACCCACGCAGTTGTTGTACGAGAAGCAAACTGGTGAGCCTTCCACGACTACAAGCTGTTGTGTTTATCATTATTCTCAAAACTCATCAAGCAAAATAAGTAAGCAAGGAAGAAACCGGACGTTCCTTCACGAACAGTGTTACTTGGCTGAAAATCCAGAATACATGGTCGCCCACTCCACGATTTCCCTGGACCAAATTATTAGTTGTAGCAGAGGGCGTATTATAACGAACCCTGAGGCAATGTGGCTATTGCAAGCTAAGTTTTCTCCTTCCCCTTCTCCATCCACATCTGGGTCTCAGAGAACCAGTGTTCCTCATTATTTCTCATCCCTGAGAGACAATGTCATTGGCAATGCAAGCTGAGAATTGATCTAATGCTTATTCACACTTCAGTTCCTCTAGATGGTACGAGTTCACCTGTTTCCATCAGCTGTCCAGGTACATGGAAATGAAAACATGCTATTTTGCCTGAACCTTGGGGCACTCAATCCAATTCACTTTGGGTTTCTCCCAAGAGGTGGGTATTCGAGGCTCAGCCTTCTCCTCTCAGGCCCAGCAGCGCATTGCTTTCTGGCTTCCTCGAGCTGCTTTTAGTTCTGATGGCTCCTGGGATCTCTGGCTATTTGACAACTCTGGGATAAGATGGTCAGGCAATTTTTCAAGATTGTTAAGTAGTCTTTAAAGTCTCAGTCTATTCCGAAAAGCAATCTTTTTAATGTACTTTTTAATTGTATCATTTTTGTATTGAGGTAACATTGCTTTACAGCACCGTAGCTGGCTTAGAGATAGAGGCCCCACCTCTGCAGATGTTACCACACCACACTCACCCCCAAAGCTTCAATCACCCTCTACCACTGTCCACTGGGTCCCTTCTTTGTTCCCCATTCTTGCTGTCCCCCCTAGGAGTCACAGTTCTACACATTTCTAGGGTTTAAAAACAGTATTTTAACTAGTGTCGCCTTGCTCCCAAAGCCTAGTAATCATGGCACGTACTCTCCACAGTAACCAATCTCAGAAGACCCCGAGATGGCCGCTGACCCCGCACGGAAGCAGCCAGCACCATTACTAGCTCCAAGGACAGCATTTATTTATGCATATAAGAACTGGGGCACAGTCCAGAGGCATGAGAGGTGAGAGTATTCACCAAAGACAGAGCGGGGAGCAGAACAGGCAGATCGACGGAAACACACTGCTGAGGGGAGCAGCGGGCGAGACAGGAGAGGTCTGCTGCGCCCTGTGAGTCTCCTCCCTGGCCAGGGCTCAAACTCGCACTGCTATGCCATGGATGCTTCACAATGCGGCGCTCAACCCACTGTCCACCAGGGAAGCCCCAAGGACAGCATTTAATGCTCCTAGGCCAGACTGGCTAGAAACTCTGCTCCTAATTTACATTTATGTTTTATTGACAAGATGATGCCGCAACGATATGGTATCTTTTCTAAGAGTCAAAAGAACCATTCTTTTTCAACTGATCTTAAAATACTTCTACCATAAAATTCATCCTTCCAAAGTGGACTAGTCAGTGTGTTTTGGTCTATTCACCATCTTGTGCAACCATCACACCTCTATCTACTTCCAGAACATTTTCATTATCCCCAAAAGAAAACCTGGTATCCAGTCGCTGTCATTTCCCATCTCTCCCTACAGCCAGTCTCTGGCAGCCACTGATGTCCTTTCTGTTACCACGGATGTGCCTCTTCTGGACATCACACATACAGGGACTCACACAGTACGTGAGCCTTTGTGACTAGCTCCTTTAACTCAGCATCACACTTCAAGGTGCACCCGCGCTGTCACACGTACCGGTACCGCGTTGCTTTTTCTTGTTGAATATGCCATCGCACAGAGACCACATTTTGTTTGGGATTCATCAGCTGATGGACATTTGGTTGTTTGCACCATCTGAAGGGTTGTGAATAATGCTGCTGCAAGCATTCATGTACCCCAGTTTATGTGCAAACATTTTCATTTCTCGTGCGTATGTAGCTAGAGGTGGACCGCTGACTCACGCAGCAGTTCTCTGCTTAAATTTTTGAGGAAGCAACAAACTGCTTTCCAGAACTGCTGCACCAGTTTCCATCCCACTGGCAGTGTGTGAGGGTTAATGTCTCCACATCTTCACCATCACTTGCCACTTTCTGTCTTTTCAGTTCCAGCTATCCGGGTGGGTATGACGTGAAATGTCACTATGGTTTGGATTCGCGTTTCGCCAGCAGCTAGTGAAAACCTCTTTCTTTACCAGCTAGCACAATAACTAACATCATTTTCTCACACATGACAGTCCAAGTGTTTTTGCAATCTTGTAACATAGCTGCAATTGTAGTCTGGGTCACAGTAATGGCCAGAGAGGTTTCAGTGACCCTTAAGGCCAGAAGTCATGTCCCAAGGGGTCTTGGGATTTCGAACATTGCTGTCGGAGCAGATGCCCCCAGTCACTGACTTAATTCTGATAGGAAACACACTTTCCCTTCTGCAGGCCCAGACTGCAAGACTAGGACTGCTCCGGTGGAAAAACAAGCTCCACGTCTGCAAGTGCTGAACGTGCAGGGCACGGGCCAGAGTCAAGGCTTACACACTTGGAGGTGGTATCTGGGGGAGCCAGAAAGTAGAAATGGAGCTTTCTAAGCTATGGGACCAGGTGGTCCCAGGTGATCAAAAGCAGAAGGAGAAGACCCGAGGGAACCTTTACAGCAAACGGTTCTGTGTCAGGAAGCTCAAGGCCGCCAGACTGCTCTTCTCTGCCTTCCCCCTCTGGCGCTCCCTTCCAGTTGCCTTCCTCTACATTCTGAAGCAGACTGTGCCTTTCTTAACGACAGGCCATCTGCCCTGTTCTTTTTGTTTGGCAAATACCTCCTTATCCACGGACTTCAGCTGAGACACCCCAGACTTTCCTGTGCCCGTATCAGTCTCGTATCTCTGCTGAGACAAATGCCCGCAGATGCCAGGGCTTAAAATGGCACAACGCACGGTCATTCTCCCGTAGCTCTGGAGGGCAGACGTCACACCGCACCGGGTGAAGATGCTGGCAGAGCTGCTGTCCTTCTGCAGATTCCAGGGAAGAATCCGCTTTCTTGTCTTTTCCAGCATCTCTAGGCTGCCCCGTTCCTTGGCTCATGGGTCCATCGTCCATTTTCACATTTTCAAAGCCAACAAGGCAGTATCTGCAAGACTCTCTTCCTCCCCTCCCCGCCCCCACCTCTGTCCTCACCTCTCTTTCTCAGCCTCTCCTGACTCCCTCTTTTTAGGACCCTTGGGATAACATAGGCTCCCCTTGGTAATCCAGGACCCTCTCCCACCTTTCGATTCTGACTTCATCACATCTGCAGAGTCCCTCCGGCATGCACGCCAGCATATGCATGGGTTCTGGGGGTTGGGACAGGGACATCTTGGGGGAGCCACGATTCTGTCTGCCACTGCGCTCCCATCATAACACCACCGCATCCTCAGTAAGTGTGGGCATTCTTTGTTTTTCACGTGTTGCTTTCCTGAAAGGGCAAGCACCTTGTGGGTCCCTGCCTGTTTGCTGCACATACATCTCAGTGTCAAGTACATAGCTAGTGCTCACACGACTGAGGGGCCAGTTTGGCTTCGTTGGACCAGCGTTCCTGGGGGAAGAGGTGAGGAGGCTAAGATTGTATCATCAAAGGCTTTGAAGTGAGTGGCTAAGCAGTCTGGATTTTATTCTCTACACACTGCATTCCAGCAGAGGTTTCTGTTCAAGGAGTTAACATGACTATGCGGTGTCTTTGGAAGATAAGCCCCAGAAAGCAGCTGGGAAGAGGGAGAAACTGAAGGCAGGGTGACCACGGAAGAGGCCACAGCAAATGAGAACCACACTAGGCAGTGGCTCTAAGAGAGAAGAGCTGGGAAGGTGTAAGAACTTTCTACTCCATATCCTCTGTAGAACAGAGCAAATGAGAGATAAACACAAGAGGGTCCCATGACTTACTGGAGGAGACAAGAGCACAAAAAGGGGGGAGAACTAAAGATGTTTCAGCCTGGTAAAAGTAAGCAGGGGGAAGAACGGGGCACCCGTCAAAAGCAGGCATCGAGATCAATGAACGCACTCAGAGGAGGGGGATTGTCTGTTGTGCTTCGGACGCGTAGACCCTGAGGAGGCCAGTGGGCACGTGAACGGGTCACACCAGGCACAAGTTAGGAGTGTCCCCACCGGGCAGATGGAAAGCTCCATTTCTGCTCTATGGCATGACCAAATACCACCTCCAGATAAACAGGCTTTGGCTCTGGTCCGTGACCCAACTTTGACAAGTGAATGAGGCCACAAGGGAGAACGGTTTGGAGGGCGAATGCACAAGTATGAGGGTAGACGGGCACAGAGACAGAGCAGGGTAAGATGCTGGAGGTGAGGAGAGGGCGACAAGGTGGGTGTGGAGAACCCGCGCTGCACGATGGGGAGCGCAGGGGTCAAGGCGGTGCTGTCAGAGCCACCCTAAGTCCAGCCAAAAGAGGTCCGAGAGGAGCCTTGCGACTTGGCATGCTGAAAGGGGCTATTTCTGTGCGGAGCTGGGTAGAAAAGAGACTGCTCAGGCTGAAGGCGCAAACAGGGGCTTACTTTCTCCAGAAGTCTGGCAACTCACATTGAGTGGAGAAGGATGTCAGGGTAGTGTTGTCCTCAGCTTGTTGTCTGAGTTCAAACTTAACCGCTTCAGATCTTCTCCTTCACTATATAATAAGGAGGCTGGAGCTAAATGACACTGGAGGTTCTTTCCAGGTCTCAGATCTGCTCTTGCCAACTATCCAATCCCAAAATTCTGGTGAGTGCTCAATTCTAAGCCACCTGAGGAAGACCTGTCTTGACATTATGCTCTAAGTTTAAAATAACCCTGAAAGAGCACATGAAAGTCAGATAACTATTTTTCTGACCCATAAATTCTTACAGCATTGTACCAATTTCAGATAATTCTTGGTCAAATGCCCTTTGTCAGTTTCCTGTTTGAAACTGCTTACTTTAATGACTTCACTTTGGTGACGTGGGTGAGTCTCTATTCGTAATCACATTATTCCTCTTTGCCTGCACTTAATATTTTCATTCCCGCATCCATCATTACGTGCTCACCATTCAAGTCTCCCCCCACGCATATTTAGTCATGCCCTGTTTTTGGGCCTGTCTTCAATATGCCTTTTGAAATAGCATCTTTTCCCCAGTTCTAATCCTTGCTTGACATTAGCAGGAAAGAAGAAGAAAATGACCAAGACTGAAGCTTGAGAGACAAGCTTGAGACAAAGATAAGCTTGAGAGAAAATGGTGCTGGGGCACAGACACTTGCCTCACCTTCTTGCATAAAGCAGCACCTGATACAGGGTTTCTCAGCCTTGGTGCTAGCGATATTTGGAGCAGGATCATCCCGTTGTGAGAGCAGCACCCCTGGCCTCTACCCATTGGGTGCCAACAGCAGACTCCCACCCTAGCTCTGGTAATAATCAAAAATGCTACCAGGTATTGCCAAATGTGCCCAGGGTGCCAACTCAGCGCCTATTGAGAACCACTGGTCTAGAGGACGATCTCTCGAAAACCCTGGAACATGGGCCGCATTCGGGGAACACAAAGATGATGGGAGTTCTGCTTTCAAGTCGTTCAACAGTGCAAGGAAACCAGCTGCTGAGAGAGAAGTGAGAACTACGGAAGTACTGTGTTTACGGGTCAGCTCGCACGTGTTTGCAGGACGCCAGCCACGGTTTCCTGCACCCACGTCCTCTAAGTGTGTGCCCTCCGATGCTTCCTCCTCCCACGCAGGTCCCCTGGACAGCAAGGGAACTGCTCCAAACACATCGCTCATGCTGCCCCCACATGCTCTGAAAGCCACCACCTCCCCCTCCTCTGCCACAGGGATTCTTAGTCTGGGCACTCGGATGCTGAAGGTCAAATGATTCTCTGTTGGAGAGGGGTAGCATCCCCAGCCTCTCCTCCGCACAATGGCATGGCTCTGTAGTAGACAGAATGACGCCCCACCAGAGAGACCCACATCCTGAGCTCTGGGTCCTGTGGGCGTGTGAGGTTACGTGGCAAAGGGGAATTCCGCTTGGGGATGGAATTAAAGGCTGCTAACCAACTGACCTTGGAACAGGGAGGGGCTCCTGGTGAGCCCGCGTGATCACAAGGGGCCTGAAGACAAGGTGAAGAAGTGATGACGGGGTAGATGGGCAGAGACACGGCATGGCTGGCGCAAAAAGGATGAGAGGGGCCACTGGAAGAGGAAAGGCAATACCCCGCACCGCCCAGAGGAACACAGCTGTGCCAGCACCTTGGCTGTAGACCAATGAGACCCGTTCCCGCCTTGTCTGTGACCCGGAACTGCAAGCCATGCTGCCCGAGGCCACCCTGCTCGCGGGAAGTTGTTACAGCAGCTGTCGGAAAGGGCTACGTCACCACCCCCAGCCCCAGCAGCCAAAACTGTCCTCACGCAGTCACTGGACTCGGCACTCGACAGAGGTAGTCCAAACCCCAAGACTGCCACAGCGGGCTCCCCTCCTTGTTGACCGCACCGCCCTGCACAGCAAACACCACTTGAAAGCACTCTCTGCAGACTCCACGTCGAGAGGGCCCTGCTGCCACTTTTCACTGTACACCGTGCTGTCCCTGAACATGCGTGTGCTTTCCGGTCTCTTGGGTCATTATCACGGGCAAAGTCAGGTGTTGGCTACGTTACATTAAACAATGTCCCAACCTCCTCCGCAAACAAGTGGCTGCACTTAAACCCCTCTAAGTCCTCTGTCGGAAACCTGCCATCACCCACACTTGCGTACCTACACCCTTTCTCTCTCATCGAGGGAGCACTTCCCTTCTTCCTATAATGGGAGTCGGCCTTGAAGATCAAGGTCAAGTCTTCTCTGCTCAAGCTCAAGCTGTCAAAGACTCCCAAGGGTTGGGAATCATCACCCCTCCCCAGCCTCTATGGCACTGACTAGATGGACGACGCCCCTCAGACTGTGTGCTCTTTAAGGGTGGTGCCACAGTCCCCCCTTTCTGCACTCCTGGCACTTCAAGAAATGCTTGTACCCTGGAACTGGTTATAAACGAGAGAAGAACACAGACGTCGAGAGGGAGAACGTTTCCATCATGCACTATCGAGGTTGGCAAATTCCAGGCAGCTGACACAGCCCAGTCCGCTGCAAAGACCTTGGCGCACTGCAGGGCGGAAAGGAGACCCCTCTTCTCGGTGGTCGGTCGGGGAGAGCTGCCTCCTGCAGAACAGGCTGAGGCGCGACTTCCAGCTGCACACCTGTGCTCGTCCCCCGCCCTCTTCCGTAACTATTCTACCCAGCACGCCCAGAGCCAGGCTTTGCTGACACAATCCTGGGACACCTTGTGAGTAGACAGGGCTGCATGTTAACATTAATGTCACACTAAGAGAGTTGGAACTGACTTGGCCAACACGTCCCAGTTTGAGCCATAAAATGGCCTCCTGCGTGTTTCGAGCGAACACGTCACAGAGCCAAAGGCATTTGTGAGAGTTTCTGCAGTGGGAGTCACAGTCTGAACAATCTCCTTTAAAGCCAGAGAATCTGCTGAAAGAATTAGCAGAAGTGGCTGTGAACCAGCACCAGCTAACCCTGAGTCGAAGTGAATTCTCAGACTTGCCTACGGATTTGGAGAAAAATAAAGTTGAGTAAACTACAGGAGGCCTTGGAGGCCGCAGGTATGACATAAGAGGCCATCCCTTGGTTCTGAAAGGAGAAGAAGGTCCAGAGACACGTGTGCCAGTTGCAGCGGTTCTGCCCTTGCTCAATAGCCAACAAGGGGTGCCACGCTCAGCTGCCAGCGCAGTGGTTCTCGGGTGGGGCAAACTGACCCCCAGGGAACAGTCAGCAGTGTCTACAGGCATTCCCACTGCTGCACTAGCAGGGAAGCTGCTGTCTCTAGTGGGTAGAAGACAGGGACGCTGTTCACATGCCCACAATGCACAGGACAGACCCCGCCGCAAAGAGTCATGGGACCACAAGTGTCCACACTGCAGAGGCTGAGAAACCCTGAGCCAGAGCAACCAGGAGAAGCACAAGGACCCATCTGGAAGAGCCCTGCAAGGTGCTCATTAGCTGGACTTCAGACATAGCAGCAGAGACTCTCTTTGAGGACAAAGGACCCAGCTTGCCTGCAAGTGAGAAGGACAAGCAGTGCTCAAAAGGACGAATTTCCTTGGTTTTTGAGAGGGTTCCAGGGCGTGAAACCTTTGAAAGGTAATCCAGGCCGTTAAATCCAGACCCCGGGTAACATTAGGAGCTGGGCCTCCACTCAACAAAACCAGCCATGGACCTTCATGCCAGGATTCCATCCAGTCGCTCCCTGTCTGCCTCAAGAATAAAGGGATCACACACACATACACACTCACACACACCCATTTTATGAGAAAATTTTGTTCTTTTGCTAGATGGCTATGTACTTGGTTTTAACCACTGCAGGACGTGAATGTCACGGTGAATCGGTCATGCGGTCCGCCACACACGGCTTCAGGCACTCAGATGCTGGTAGGGGTGGCCACAGGTCAAGACTACGCCCAATGCTGCAGCGACGGGAAGGGCTAAGATCACTTCGAACCAGGCTGATCATCTCCTGCGTGTCTTTTGCTCACAACAGCGATGAACAGCCGCTGGAGAGCATATTCCAAGTGTGTGCGGCTGCTAAGAAAATCAGGAACATTCTTAACGATGCAACTGGTTTTACAGGGAAGTGTCTAGTCCAAGGATACAGCTTTTGCATTTCTCTCTTAATGGCCAACAGGTTAACGTGATCATGGGTGCTTCTCGTATAGAGACTGAATTCAGTCCTTCTAGAGACCAAGAGAAATTCAGTGTCTAGATTCGTGGTCTTCTTCCTAAAGCTGAGTTCCCTGGGAAAGAATCTCCTCCTCTGTGACTCGATTCTTCCTTCTAGACTATGGTCCTCAAGAAAATGGCAGCGCAGGCAGCGCCATTTGTCTTCGTCTCCTTTACTGTCCACCAAACAGCAGCAATCGCTTTGACACAGCGACTGAAATTTTACAAACAGGAGGTGCTAATACTTCTGATTAAAAATTGTTATTTCTCAGACACCCTAGGAAAAGCTGAGAGCTCGTCGTTATCTCATGTTAACAGAACAAGGCATGATCTTGGATGTTATTTTCAAACTGTTTTTCTTGGTGGTGTTTCCTTTATTTAGTCTAAATCTCCAGCAATTACATGGTATTTCATTTCAATTCTGTAATTCGAGCTATACTTTAAGGTATTCAATTACAACTGATGGCATCTCCCTTCCCCATGGAAACAGATCTAAAGCAAACTCAGAGTTTGTGGACTAAAACTTAGGAGTTCTTCATTTTTAAAAGGACTGTTCAGTCTCTGAAAACATGGCGCTTTCCAAGTATCCATTAACCAGAGTTCCCCAAGGTCCTCCCATTCATCTTAAGCAAAGCACAAACATCTGAAAGCTCCCAAATTGCTCCCTGTGAGGTTCCATTTATGACTGAGTCCCTGTTCACGTGCACCGCACTACCGTTGCCCTTAGTGAAACTTGGGCATATTTCCATGATCTTTCACACCCATAAGCAGAGATGTCTTTTCTTGTAGATTAAACTAGTACTCAACATCATAGATTTTTAGACCTTCGGTAAAAAGCAGTGATCAAAACTAGAGAAGTTCCAGCAGTTATTCTCCCCCTGCCGCCCAGCACACGAACACTGGACACCACCTCCAGAGTAATACTCCTGAATGCTCTCTACAGCCACCAAACAGCAGACCTTTCCAGACATACCCCACCGGAGCCTTAGGAACAGCTTAGAAAGCGATCACTTGAGTCCTGAAGAATAGCAACACTGGTTTCAAATAATACCACCCTTTGAAATTGCCTCCAGCGCAAAGACGGACCTGGGATCCCTTCTTCCAGCTCCCACCACAGTTCCAAAGCAGAGCTAAGAAGTCCTGCAAGAGACCGGCCAACGGCCACTGGCGCCTTCCCAGGCACCTTTTAACCAGCAGCTGAGGTCCAGCCGCACCACGAAAGCCTCCCCAACACGAAAGCCTCCCCGGGTTCCCCAGCTCAGTAAGCGTGATGGAATTAAAGGCAGCGCCCTGCAGCTGTCGGGAGTACCCGCCTGGGGTCGGGAGGACAGGCACGCGCGGCACTGGTCCCTACCTCGGACTTCCACACGACGTAGGGGTGGCCGCGGCTGTTGGGTGGGGCCTGGAACTTTCTCTGCTGGAGCCACCTCCTGGGAGAAGCGAAGATGCCATTGGGGCCTCCCCCTGAGGAGCAGAGGATGGCACTGCGGCCACTGCCCGGCCCAGCCAGTACAGAAGGCAGGTCCCAGGCGAGGTTCTTCTTGGGGCCGCCGCGACCCAGGGGGACCTCGTAGTCAAAGTGGAAGCTGCCAGACGGCGACTTCTCCTGCGGGGTGCTGGGGGTGGAGTAGGATGAGCAGAGAGGTCTAGGGGGCGGCAGTCGAGCGGCCCGGGAGGGTTGGCCCCGGGGAGATAGAGCCGAGCGGGGGCCAAGACCCTCGGCGGGGGTCGGCGGAAAGCAGAGGCGGCCGCTGGTGGCTCCCCGCGAGCCGCCCTCCGCGCCCGCCTCGCCCCCGCAGCCGCCGATCAGGGCCGGGTCCAGGCTGCGGGTCTGGCGCAGCTTCCTCTTGGAGAAGCCCTTGGTCGAAGCGGTGCTGCCCGAGGCGGGCGAGGAGCAGGAGAAGACACTGTGGAGCAGGCTCTGCGCGGACATCTCGGCGGGGCTGTACCCGAGGGCCACCCTCTTCCCGGGCCCGGAGCACTAGCGATTTGGGGCTCGGGAAGGAAGGGGGCTCGGGCGAGCTTGCCAGGTGGGCGGCCGAAGCTGGCGGAGGGCAGTGGCGGGCAGTGGCCAGTTCACGCGCCCCCAGCGCGCTCCGGGCGCCCCGGCAGGGACAGAAGCAGGAGATCCATCGCCGGACCGCGAGCAACGGGTCAGGGCTCGGGGGCTCCCGCGACGGCCGAAGCCTTACCCCAGAGCCCCGGCCGGGCCGCGCAGGGGCGGGAGAGGAGGCAGGTCGCGCGCAGCTCGGCTCGCGGCTCAGCCCGCAGCGCCACTCCCCCTCGCAGCCGCGGCCCGAGACTCCCGCTCCCGCTTCTGGACAGCCTCGAAGTCTCCGCAGGCTCCTCCTCGCGCCCCGGGGACGGTCCCGCGGGCTGGGAGGAGGCTGGGCGTGCGCCCGGGGCGCGTCGTCGGCTCTCCGCGCGGCAGGGGTGACTTCCTCCGACCTGGCGCTGGGCGCCCCGGCTGCGCCCCTGCGCCCCCGCGTCGTGCCGGACCCCGGAGCCGCGCGCCCGCCCGCCCCTCCGATTGGCTAGGCGAGGGTGTCTCCACGCCCAGGCTCCCGCGGGGTGCCAGGCGCACGCCGAGCGGAGAGCCACGAGCGCGGCGCCCGGGCCTTCAGGGCTGAGCGGCTGCGCTGGGCCAGAGGGCGAGCCCGAGGGGCGGGCGCCCAGCCCAGCCAGGGCCCGGAGACTCGAGCGCAGCCGCGGCCCGGGCCGGCGCGCAGAGGTCCCGCACGCGCCGCTCCGCTCGGGCCGCGGGAAGGGGGCGGCGGCCGGGCAGGGCCGGAGGGAAGCCGGGCTGAGCTGGGGCGGGGCCAGGGGCAGGAAAGGCCGAGCGCGGAGTTCCAGGCGCCGAACTCGGGCGTCGCGGGGAGAGAGAGCGCGAGGCTCGCCCGCACCGGGCGTCCTGCGGACGCGGGACGGAAGTGCGGACCTGCCCCGGCCCCCGCCCCCGGCCGCGGGCAGCTCCGCTCAGGTCGGGACGGAAGGGAAGTGTCAGATTGCACCCCACCCACTGTGTCGGACAGGCGCCGGGAGGGAGGCTGCTCGGAGTCGGACGCGCAGCTCCTGCCTTCCTCTCCCCCACCCGCCCGCCGCTTCTGCTCCGAGAGCAGGCTTCGCGATTCCGTTCACAGCACCGGCGGCGAGGGTGGGCCGGCGATGGGGACCCTCGACGACGTCGGGGGTTGGGGGCTCGCCCTGAGGGCGTGTGTGTGAAAGCGCTCGAGCCGCAGGGGTGAGCGAGGCCGGCCGGGCAGGGGCAGGAGCGTGCGGCCGGCCAGGTCAGCCCCGAGGCTCGGAGATGGCGTTCGCCGCGACTGGACTCGGGGTTCGGGTCGGGGCGCCGCGCGGCCGGGCACACGCCTGGGAAGCTGGGATAGGCCGGCGATGGCAGCGGTCCGGGCTGGGAGACTGTCCTGTCAGGCCGGCCGCAGCTTCTCCCGCCACTGCCCCACTCCTGGATCTGGAGAGCGCCAGCTGCCTCGGCGCCAGAAGGGCTCTCTGACCAGCCTTGAAGTTTCGCTATGCATCTTACACTCTCTCCTCAGGGGAGCAGAGAGAAAGCTGAAGGCTTCCAACTTCATTTAACTGTGTCTGTGCGCCCTCCTTCACCACCTCAGGGTGAGGAGAATTTGCTACAAACGCAAACTTCCCTTCACCGTTCTCTTACCAAAGTAAAAACTTCCAGTCAACTCTTAAGTGAGTCCCTCACCGGCTTCATAAATACAAGTGTTTGGCACAAAACGTCGCCTTATGGTGTGTGTGTGTGTGTATGTGAAAGAGAGAGAGA